>CM056999.1:147685408-148046184 GCA_029891345.1 Dryococelus australis | reverse complement strand
TTTTGTTGAGTGAAATGTAATATTAATTGGTACGTCGTTAAAACTGCTCGTTCCACCATTTTCCTAACCACCTTCCACAATTAAGTGACACAAATATAATTTCAGTGTATAAGTTTAACTCTCTTTGTACTTTCTTTGTATCAGGAAATGTACGCAATGTTGATTTTACTCAATGATTTTGCAAATAAATTATTTAATGCTAGTGACGAACAAACATGATTTTAGTGAGTAAACTAGCAAGGATTACCATAGAAAAACATGTGTTCAAGAGGTTACAACAGTAAATTTGTGTGTTTTGTAAATGTATTTGTAAACCGTTAATATAATCATTGAAATGCACGTAGCCTGAAAAATGCAGAAATTTCCACACTTGTGGAGGGAGTGAATAATATTTGTTTGTCTAAATTGTAATTTCGAGTGTAAGGTTAACTTCAGTCAAAGTGTGTGGGTATATATATTTCTGCATCTGTACGAATATGATCACCGACGTATGTATCACGTTTCGTATTTTCATTAAAGTTATACTTTTCGAAGTTAAATAATTTAAATGTTATATCCATACGAGCAAAATCTTCTATTGAGCTCCATCAAAACAATATGCAACTCAAAATGCCCCACACTCATGCCAGAATCACATAGCCCTGACCAACACAGCATAACACGACCAAAAACGCAACCATGACACATTTCAATGTGACTACTTGCATTTACAGCACGACAGACACCATACTCTCAGAATTTAAACTAACTATTTAGAAAGCTATGATAGTCTCAAAGGCGGTGAACAAGAGGGAAATTTGTAATACATAATGGTGACAAATTGGTATCGCTAATGCATACAAAGTAAAATTATTATTTCTAAGAGTTGGATACAGTAGTTTCAATTCATTTTTCTTTTACGCTGCGTATTTACCATTGTAAGGGAAGCTTACAATACAATTTCATTTTGCACTGTTGTACATTCTGTGCATCGTCCCATAGGACACAACGAAGAATAGGAATCATTTCTAATCCAAAATTGCTGGTCGGGCAGGATTATGAAAATCTATCTTGTATTTCATTAGCTGTTGGCCATTGTGTCGTGCACGTTGGGGCTGTGAGATTCCGGCATCATAAGAACATCAAAATAATCCCATCTCATGAAAGACAAACTAAAACCCTCCTACTCTGCTCACTTTTTCCTTTGAAATAAAATTAATATGATACCCTAATTGGGACCAGATTTAATTGCTATGAACACACTCTGTGTTATTGATTGAAACGCTAACACTTTGGGTCTAGAGGGTTTCAAAATGTAAAAATTACTGGCCATACAAACTTGTAAGTTGTATCACTTTCATTTTTTTTTTAGAACATATATAAAATTTGTCAAGCTTGTTACACAGGGATACATGTTAGCAAATAAATTGAAAGGTTTTTTCCCCCATGTTTTTAAAGGCTGTATTTGACAGTAATATAATGGCATGTAGGTTTCAATGTTGGAGTCTTTCATAAACATTATGAGCATTTGTTTTGCAAATTAAAAGTGCTTATATGTTTTTAACATATGTTGTTAAGAATATTGTAAGAGTAACTGAAGAATAACTCAAACAGGACTTACATTAGAAAGTCAACTTTTTGATATCAAGTAAATTACAACATGCTTATCAAACAAAATTCTTTCAATTTAAGCAGCCAACGAAGGTGTTCCACATCATAAAGAAGTGTCTCATGCATGTAAGTAACATATTTGTTTGATATATTGTTGCTGTATGTCACATCTGCTTCTTTAGATCAGTTTTTAATATCTCTGAACTGAAATACAGTTTTTCATTAGATACCTGAGAACAAACCTGGGGCTGTATTCACAATTTTGAGGAGGGAGGTTGTGCGACTGAACTTCAGTGTAAATATCATCAGAGTTAGTCAGAAATAAGTTTTTATTCACAGCATGACTATCATGTAGGTATTTGAGAACAGTTATTTAAGTATTTAGTATGTAGACCTGCAATACTTAACATTTGAGTTACTAAATGAGAGTTATTTAAATTACTGAATTACATTTGCTTAAATGTTATTTTGGCTACCAACATACTTTAACATCCTGAGAATTATAACCACCATAAAAGTATCAAGAGTGTACAGAGTTCGTTGTCATATCATACCACAAAGCTGAATTAAGTACTTGTAATGCAATAGTGGGCATAGCATGTATGTAAGAATGTATACTGTCTTTGAAAAGATGTGGAAGGGGGGGATCTGGGTATTTGGTGTTCATGGAAACCATGCAAAATTTTTATGTCTACAAGAACCTTCAGGTAAGTGTGACAAGATTAGTTGTCATTAATATATGTATAGTGTATTCAAAAACAGTAAAATCTCTTTTATTCATTTGACAGTCAAAATACAATTTCATTTTCGTGCATCCTGGTTACAAATTTTCTGCAAGGTAAAAAAAAAAATTATAAATTTATAGACTTATTACATGGGCTGTAAAAAAAAAAAAAAGCCAAACCTGCAAACAGCCCTTCACAGCTTTTAAAAGTCATTTGGGAGGAGGCACATACAATTTGTTTAAAAAAAACAGACAGTCATATGTTGTTTGTTTACAAAAATACTGGCAGTCACATGGTGTTTGTTTACAAACAGTCACCTTCAATGACAGTTCAGTTGTGACGGAAGGATGCATAACCACCCAGATGCCACTGGCACTACTTTCCCAGAACTGTCAAGTTTGAGACCACATACATGAAATGGACCATATGAGGCACTTAGCTATCAAAAGTTTAGGTGGTGTTGCGCAATACGCGTGTGCGCACATAGACCCTCTGCAGCACGGCCAGGCGCAGACGTGGCGGTTTGCCGCTGAAGCTCGGCCCTAGATCCTCAGGCTAGGCAGCTGTCGGTCGGTCACTACAAGATGTCTGGCGGGCGGCAGCCACCCGCCCGCCGCCACTGCCATTGCAACAGCAGTCTGGTGTTGGGAAAACATGCTGATAGATGCGATTCACGTCAATGAGTTGAATATATACTAAATGTAGGCGGCGTGTTGGCCTCTGCACTGGCACTGCAATATTTACTGGAAATATGCTGCAGTAAGTAACAGTAAGTAGCAATACATATAAATATGAGCGGAATAAAAGTACGGTAGTCTTATTTGTGAGCATGTTCACCGCTATATTTTAAGTTTCTATTTTTAAAAAATGAGTTACACGTGTTGCGTGCTTGATTTTAATGTCGCATTTTGTTGGACTGGCTATTCCTTCGTTATTCGAACTGAGACCATCCTTTAAAAGAAATAAAGCAACACATATCAATAAGGGCTGTTAACAGTAGAGTGACCACTTTTTAATATAAATATTACTATGTGTGTGATAAACACAGTGTATACATTTCATCGTTTTGAATATTTAATGCCTGAGGCTGCAACATATATTTATTAGTGGTTAATGAATTTTGGGTGGGCCTTAAAAAGTACTCATTTTACAGTGAACATCCTATAACCAAAAAGTTAAATACTACCGTTCATTACTCCGTAGTTGTAACAGTGTACCACAGTCGCGGCAAGATATTAACGTGTAATGCGCTGTCATGGAAAACAAATATGTTAATGTAACGTAACCGTAAGAACGATAGTTAATTCAGGCATTTTTAAAACGCCATAAAGCTGACCTAAATAATGTTATAGGCCGAAACTGTGAATATTCATATGAAATGGTTTTTGAACTAGACAGACAGAATACTTTAAACAACACATTTGACAAGCACAAAAGTATAAGTCACATTACAATGTTAATTTTTAGGTGTAGCGAAAGTATACGAACACATGTACACACACAATGGCATGTAAACATTGATTCTGACAGATGCTACATGGCAATGTTTGTTTACATTTGGCGGAAGGATACAAAACAGGCCTGCAAGTAGATATTTAGCAGGGCTCCGAGAAAAATGCTTGCAATGGGGAATGGACTATAGTCATCAATTTCCTATTTTCTGCAGTGTATCATTCAATTTTTATAATCGGGCAACTAAAAAATATTCTCAGTATTATTATTTACACTATATTTAGGTGAATGTGGAGGGGACAAAGACACATGTGCTTACTGCAATTTTTATTTTTTTAATTTCATATGTAAGTATTTATTTGAAAATAAAACATAGGCTTGTGACAAAATCATAGCATATGTGAAAGCAATTAATTCCTTTCCTTCAGCAGGTTTTAACAACTTTTCAGACAAAAATATTTGCAAAAGAAATTTCAATCCAGGACTGGAATTAATTATGTTACAGTGTGAACAATCGTACACATTTATTTTCAGTAACTATTTAATTTGTCAGGTCTATAAATATGAAAAAGTCAGATAAGGCAGTCGGGAATATTGTAAACTTAGGCTGGTTAAAAGGTAGCTTTTTATATGAAAACAATTTTAGAGGTTAGGTAATACAAAAATGGTCAGTGGGTCAGGATTTATTACAAGTAAGGGATTATACAACAAACTTTTTAAATATCTGCAATGTACTTATTCATCCGCTCCTGTAACTTTGGGTAATCAACTCTATCCAATGGAATGTTAAATTGCCATGAAAGCGCACATCGCTGGACAAAATAAATTCTTGTTTTTCAACTGTCACATTTTTCGACCGGGAAACAAGATCGGTAAGCGAAATTTGACGTTTTACACTAGACGTGATGCACCGAGAACTTGTTTCGCTTCCATAGCTTAAACTTTATTTTTCTTATGAATAGCATTGTCCTGGATGTGCTTTAAACAAGTGTACTTTCTAGACCATTTTATTAATAAATTACAAAATTTGCACCTAAGTTGACTTTGTTAGATACATAAAACCACTCACAAGAAAATTCTTTATTACTGTCAAATACTATCACAACCATTATTGCTACACACGTCTGGCATCTTTGTTTAGCATCACGTTGTTACTGTATTGGGCAATATTACGATACGTATCAAACATGTCATGAAATATATTGTATATTTGCGATATATATATATATCGGAAACTGTTATACATATTGCAATTTGCACAATAATTATACAACAAATATGTAGTAATAGATTCTACTTATAAATTATGTGGAGAAATAAGTTAACTTCGTGATTATTTAGCGGATTTACGGAAATGAGTCCATTTTCCAGAGATAAAAGATTTGGCGATTTTGCACGCTGCAAAAAACAGGTGTGTCTATTTATAACTAGGGGTTGGGTGGTACCATGTTTTTCATAGTCAATAGAGTTTTCCAATCGATGCCCTCGATACTCAATACTCTGGAGAAAAAAAATTCAATAATGAAATCAAAATCTTGTAAACTACATTTCCATTGTTCTCAACCAAATTTATGATAAAGTTTAAAATTAAAGAAAAATCACGCAAGATAATACTACAAGTGATGGAAACAAATTTGAAATTTATATAACTTAGCAGAAGCCTGTCTGTTTATAAAAAATTATACATATTTATATGATACTAAGAAAGCACATCAGGCATGTCAATTTTTATTTAGAAAAAGAAGCATAAAACTTTTTTCGGGATGGTCAGATAGAGGAAATGTGGGAATTGTTTATCGCCAGATAAAAAACAATAGCAATTCTTCCACTACCGGAAGCAAAATAAATGTATTCTTCTGTTTGTTGTTCTGCATTGGTAGTTTTCAGATTGTGTACACACAAAACACATAAACTAAATATGAAATACCGGTGGTAAACACAAATGGCACGTAGGAAAAAAGAATATGTAATACTTGCATTCAGAATATAGAACATAAATTTTGATAGTTCTAGAAACGTAGCATGGCCACAACATATCCTTGTGCCACAGCTGCTCCGTCTATGAATAAAACGAGTGTAAACAAATGCTGTGATCAATGTAGGTTACCATTCCAACCTACCTCGTTTTTGTTATAGCTAAGTCATACTGCTGGGCCTCCATTAATTTTATTGAAGTGGATTGGATGGGGTTGTGAAATACTTTAGTTTAGAGTCTTTCATGAGACTGCGTTTTTCTGCACCTCTTCTTACGAGACTGTGGCAGTGTCTGAATTGGCAGATTTTGTTGGCAAAATTATCACGTGACCCGATTTTGTATACAAAAATGATGACGTATTTGGTAATTAGGTATTTCGTATTTTATATCTAGCAGATGTTAGCAAAAATACAAATGACAAAATCAGTGCCATGTTTTTTTTAATGTGTGCAAATGGGCAAATAAAATAACTTTTAAAACAAATAACCGTACATAAAATACACTAGCAATGTTTTAAAAAGCAAGTAAGTCACGTGCTTTTATATATATATATATATATACCGCACATTAAAGTTTTTTTAAGAGTCATTATTGCATAATTTATTATTTTCTTATTTATTAACCTATTCGTAGTATTCCAGCGGTGATTGCTGGAATATTACGTCTGTTTTAAGCATTAAAATTCTATAAAAAATAATTTTGCGCTATTAATTATGTTACCGCGGCTGCTAAACACGTGACTGCCGACGTCTGAAATCCGAATTGATACCTACCAAATCACGAATTAACAAAATAACAAAATTTGTCAATTCGGACACAGCCTGTAATCTTTAATTACATACTGTTTTACTGGATGAGACGGAAATTTGCTCGTATGAAAGAAACATTCAAATTATTATATAACATGTCCAGTTTTAACCGTGCCGAAAGAAAATGTGATAAATATATAGTTTGTACGGCAATTTGAATATTAAACACATTCGGGACATAAATATTTTTGGAGAAGTTCATTTTCCATACAATACAAGTGTTATTTTTACACTGCACAATGAGTTGAAATGGTGGTTTTTTACGCTACTTACATTTAAAACATTCTAATAACTGTTTCAAAACATGTTAGTTACAATATTCACTTTCAAAATACATTATTTATAATGCACATTAACTTCCTGTTCCTAATTCCTATTTGCAACTCATGAATGCATGTTGTTCTATTGCAAATCCTTACTACACGATTCTCTGTCATAGATACAAAATAATAAGCTGAATAATTAAATAAATACAATGCTTCACGGGCTTTCCAAAACTAGCAAACTGCCTAAAATAAAAGGCGCCGCTTCGTGACAATAGGAAAAATGGTGGACCAAGCACCCAAGCCATATACATGTGTCGATAAAACGTATTAAATAAAAGTATCAATATGCACGTCACGATACTCAATACTGCCCGGTATCGAATGGCCCATTTCTATTTATAACACATATTTTGTTTTAGTTTCATTAGAAAAAAAATTCACATTCGCACAACCCTACAACTAGTAATGTTGATGCTTAAACTTGCAAAAACAGCTCAAGTAAAATTTTAATGAAGTCTTTGCATACAGGGGTCTAGAGGTAGGTCAGAATTTGTTATAGCTGACTGTAAAGATAATAAATTTTGGAATCTAGAAATGCAATCCAGTAAATTTTTTAAACATGTTTCGGAACAAAAATTTTTTATATTACAAAAAATCTGCTGTATTTTACAAAGATCACACAAAATACATTACACATTACTGAAGGTTTACAAGATTACACACTGAAACTATGCTTCATCTTGAGCCACTACAAATAAATTAATTGTCGGCAGTGAAATCTGTGAATCGTAAACGTAATATATTTCCAAGATGTCTGTGCTGCTCTAATATAATTTTCTTTAAAAAATGCATTCAGTATTTGATAACGTTCTGTAAAAATATAATGTATTAAGTTTCTTTTTGTGTTAAAACTATGCTTAACATAAGAATTCCACAAGAAAAAAGATGACAACATTAGTGACTGTTTCCGCCATTTTTCCTTTAAACCTACAAAACAGAGAAAAATAGTGATATTTTTAGATTTGCCAATATTCTACAATTCTGGAACTGGTGCCACTTTATTAACCAATAATAATCTAAAGAAACTGAATATATTTCGACCTGGCAAATTTGCAGCAAAACATGTCCGATCACAAACTTCACAATATTAAACTAGCATAAACATAACTACATTTTTCAATGCAACTAGTTTACAATTACTACCATAATAAAAATTAAAAAATTATTAAAATTCCTTAACAGGTAGTAAATTAAATGCTGCTTGCTTTCTTAAATACAGAATACAATTAATTTTGTACCCAACAAGAAAATCAAACTAAAGACACTAAAAGTCAATATTTGCAAATTTTTTCTATTACGAAAGTTTTCAGACAAAGTGATACAGGTGTGCGACACTCCTATATATGTATAAATAAAACTATGTACAGATAAAATATCAGCTATCACTTCACAAGAACACACGGAGAAAAACTATTAAGAGAATATAAACACACACACCCCCCCCCCCCCCCCGGGTCTTTCCCATTTTTTTTTGTTTATCAACAATTACACAGTACGAGACATGTAGCTGGTGTAGTAGACAGATCCACCCGAACCATGCAAATTTGCATCATGTTTAACACCAAAATACACTGTTTTTTTCTTATGTGCTGGTCAATGACCTACACACATTTTGGTGGCATTGTTAAGTGCGCACACTAGTCACTTGCAAACACGTAAATGTTTGTAACAACAATTTTAATAAAATACTGAACACATATTAAGTGTACACACTGTCTACAATTACAAATTTTCCAAGAGAAATACCATAGAACATAGTTTATATTATTTTTACATTTTTCACCAGTCAGTCACATGTATGAAATTTAAGAACATTAAAATCACAAGTACAAAAAATGGTAGCCTCCTCAAAAATTTTGTTGAATAATTAACCCCAGTTTCAGTGGGTCAACTGCATGTCTGACCATACAGTAAACTCTTTTGAGAAGCCCTGAAGAGACTGAATAATTTATTCTTTTTAACAAAGGAAACTTGTTAAGAGGGTAAAATTACTTTGGTGTTTATAGACCAGCTGCAAAATTATGTAAACGTATTAAACATTAAAACTTTTTAAAAGGGGTTTTACTAAAGTACCACACAATTATAGGACCCCTTCTATTGTGACTGCATTAAATACAACTCGTTACCAATTACCACCACAAAATCCTAATCATTTTGTTACTGGGAGAAAGGAAAGCAGATAATTTATAATGGTCATACAACTGCATGCAAAACATAAATTTATGGAATTAAAAAAACCCCTTAAACAAAACATTAGACGTCAATACTGTATCACCATCAGTACAATCGATGCACAAATCCACAATAAATGTAATGTGCTTTCAATATCTAACACGATAAGTCTAAAACTGGATGTTTATCCTCTTATTTATACTTTACCTTTATTTTACTACTATTTCCAATAAAATAAACTAAAAAATAAATTCAATACAACTGACAAATACATTTAGAAGATTTACAACAAAAATCCAAATACAGCACAAAAACAGAATATGTAACAACGAAATACACACAATGTTTTTGTGAAACAATTTTTTTTTTTAATATAAATTAAAACATATAGAATACCTAATAAATTTTTAAGTTATTTACAAAATATTTTTGACAACTGTTTACAAGACTATAACAAAATCTACAACACAAACTTTTTATTCTTAATTTCTAAAAGGTACTACCAATACGCACATCAAATGTGGCCTACACATTACAGCAATAAAATCAAATGCTAAAGAAAACATACTTATGATAACAAGTCTTTAAGTAAAAACAATACCTTAAAATGGTACACACACAAGTGTTTGCAAGTGAGTCATGAGCACTGTGATGTGCAAACCTGACTATCACACGAACATGAACGGGCGAGCACTGCTCTAGTAAGAGTCTGTATCGCCATCGTCGTCTGCATCATCGTCACCATAACTGTATTTTACAGGCTTTCGTGCCCGCCCACTGGGTTGCTTGCGAGGTACCACCTCTGCCGTCTCACTGTCTGAGGTAGATGCAGCTGCTACCACCTTCTTGCTCTTCTTTGACTGTCGGGCAAATCATAAAAATACATACACAACCTGGACACAATAACATTTACAGTGATTCTCTATTGTTAGAGGTACGTGAAAATAGCATTTTGAAATGCTCTTGTGGCATATTAGCATGAGATAGTAACAAATTATAGCAATTGTTTCCCCCATAATTTTAAGTTGGCTGATGTATTTCCATAAGATATTTGCAATCAATATATTTGCTTAGTGTAATTATTCATGTTAATGTATGCACACAATGTGTGTTTCATTACTGTACAAGGCATATTGTCTTAGGGTGAGTATTTTAGAGGTGTCTTATTTTTGAGTAAATTTCTGAGTATAATTTTCAAGTCACTTTTTAGGCATATTGAATTTGAGTGCACCTTAATTTGGGACATCTTGTATTAAATGAATTACATTAAGGGTCTTATATTGGAAGGCATCTTTAATTGAAAAACTTACACTAGTCGAGGTAATTTTACTTTAGGGGTCTTAAACGCGGCGTAACAATCCAATAGGATGGTTTTTTTTTTTTTAATTTGGCAAATTAGGGTGTAGCACATACTGAAAAATTTAACACCTGATATCTTCACGCACCTCCTCTACCTTTATCATCCATTTACAACTTACCAACTACACCATCTGTTTAGGTTTGTTTTGGTTTGTGTCAATTAGTTTATGTACTTGGATTCAAATTCAAACTTGGCGCCAACTGTTATGAGTGCCATGGCTGGCAGCCATCTTGACTTATGGTGCTATCTATGAATAAAAGCAGTTAGTTACCGCTACTCCATGTTGCTGGACGTCACGCAGCTGGAATGTATTAAAAATATATTGTGTGGAAACATTTCTGGTCCTTGGGGCCGGATATGCATTATTCGAGCCACTTAACAAAGTTTAATCTATAATTACGGTAAACAGTGGACATGTTTTCTGTATTTCTTTGTGTGCAGAATCGAGCATGGTGTGGCACTGAAACTACTTTGTTTTGCGCCATGGTGGTTATGTATACAAATACCACTGTGTTTAATCACAAGACTTCTGTTATACAATACGTGGCGTATTTATCATTTTCGTGATTCGTGGTGAAAGAGAGTTTTTTGAGGTTAGTTGTGCGGTATAACAACCATAACTGCAATTGTTTATGTTTTCACCAGGCCGGCAATTTATTCAAACCACAACGAGAAATTGTTAAAATGTCTCAACACAAACTGAGGACACGTTTATGCCTCGTGAAGAAGACTTCTGACCTTGGCTGATGAAATTGACAACAATCTGAGTTGGGCGGGACTTTTCAAGGCAACATGCTGCGATTTGCAGCAACTGAAAACAGACTTCGAGGAAAGCCATTTGCAATTTGCTGTTCAAGCATCGGAAACTACGTCAGTTGCAGAGTCTGAAGCCCGCGATAGGGAGCTCGAGGAGTTTGACGAGGCCTACTATAGAATACAGGAAGTTTTCAACAAACTTGTTGTGATCAAATAAGTAGGAGGAGAACAGCAATGTCATATTGGCCAAGCCTCATCCAATGTTAAGTTACCAAACTTGCAGTTGCCTACCTTTAAGGGTTGCTTACTGACTGGCCTAACTTTTATGATTTATTCACCTCACAGGTGCACAAGAACAAGGTCCTCGCTGCAGTGGAAAAGCACCAGTATCTTCTTACGTCAGTTTCAGGTGAGCCATACAACCTTATTAAAGCTCTCCCACTGCCTGAGGATAATTATAACCTAGCATGGCAAACATTAACTGAAAGGTACCATAATGTCAGAGTAATAGCCATGATGCATTGGGAAACTATAATGAAACTCCCTCGCTTAGCTGCTGTCTCTCCCGACAAATTGCAGAGTATGGTAGACATTCTTAAGGAGAACTTGGGTGCCTTGAGAATGCTAAAACTGCCAGTGACTGAATGGAGCTTTGTGTTGTTAAACCTTACGTTACCGAAGCTTGATCCAGATGCAAGAGCTCAGTTTGAAGTAGCTTTTAAGACCATAAAGATGCCCACATTTGATCAGCTTCTCGAATTTTTGGAATCACATTGTAAGGCATTGATGATGGCTAACTATTCAGCATCAGGGTACACTTGTGCACGATCAACAACTAAGAAGTTTGTAACTTCAGGCACAAACATCAAAGCTTCATTCTTGGCAACTGCAGAACAAGATATTTGTATAACCTGTGAGGGCGCACACCGAATTCACAAGTGTCTTACGTTCAATGGTCAATCAGTTGATGAGAGGATAGAGTTGGTGCGACAAAAGATGTTGTGTTTCAACAGTTTGCAAAGCCACAGGGTGAAGAATTGCAAGTCGAAGAGAAACTGTATGTACTGTAGTGGAAGACACCACTCCCTTCTTCACACTATCTTTCCAAATCAAGTGCAGCAAATGAGGAAACTGCAGCTACAGTCTCACATCTTTCACTGATGTGTCGGCAACTGTCGTCTTAGGTACAGCAGTCGTTACAGTTAAAGATGTAAGTGGCAAGATGCAGAAGGTTCAAATGTTGCTTGACTCAGGATCCCAGAGCTCATTCATCTCTGAAGAGTGTGTTCGCAAGCAAGGGTTAAAACACCAAAGGACTCATGTTCCTGTTGTGGGGTTGGCTCAGTCTGTTGTTTTTGTAAACAATGGTTTTGTTACCTGTGTTCTGACACCTGCGACAAGTGAAGGGCCTCAATCACCAATGCACTGGTCTTGAAGGATAAAGCCTCCAAATTACCCAGCATCCCACTTCCTCACCACATGAGGGATGTGTATCATCATTTGGAATTAGCTGACCATTCGTTTGATACTCCAGGGACAATTGATCTTTTGGGTGCTGATGTATACCCAGATGTGTTTGATGGTGGGCGGTACCAACCACCATGTGGGTTCCCCATTGCTCTTCACAGTATATTTGGTTGGGTTCTAATGGGTAAAGTCAGTCAGACTGCAGCTGCTGCCAGTAGTGTTGTTTCTCTGTTTGTACTGTCTGAGGCTTCCCTAACAGACACCATGTGGAAGTTTTGGGAGAGCGAAGAAGCACCTTCTGTTCAACATTGTAGCCCAGAAGATATCGAATGTGAGAGTCAATTTGTTGAAACCCATTCGCGAGACCCAGAGGGTATATATGAACTGAGACTACCTTTCAAGGAAAAGGAACCAGAGTTAGGAGATTCCCGCAGCTTTGCTGTCAAACGGTTGTATCAACTGGAACGCAGATTGCATAGTCAGCCAGAAACCAAATGGGATTATTCCAATTTTTTGCGTGAGTATGAACAACTTGGACACATGCATCCAATTAAGAATGGAGTAGGGCACTCTCATTATATCCCACATCACTATGTGTTGAAAGAATCCAGCTCAACAACCAAGTTAAGAGTGGTGTTTGATGCTTCAGTGGCCTCCACTTCTGGGAAGTCTCTTAATGATGTTCTGACTGGACCTAAACTTTACAATGACATTGTGGACATTATTACACATTTCTGTCTTCATCCTGTTGTAATGACCACAGATGTTTGTAAAATGTATTGACAGGTGCGCGTACATCCAGAGGATGCATCTTGTCAAATAATTCTGTGGCGTGAGTCTCCTGATCAGTCAATACGTGAATTCCAATTTGACACTGTCGCTTATGGTGTGTCAGCAGCTCCTTTCATGGCTATGAGAGCCTAACAACAGCTTGTAATTGAGGAAGGTGGCTTGTATCCTAAGGCAGTTAAGATTGTGATGGATGACGTATTTGTTGACGATGTCGTGACAGGTGCAGCATCAGTTGCAGAAATCCTCAAGTTGCAGCAAGAACTGATAAATCTCCTAATGCGAGGGGGTTTTGAATTAAGAAAATGGTCCAGTAATAGCCAAGCTGTCTTGGATGCAGTACCAGAAAACCACAGAGAGAGAGAGTCCACTTAGCTGTCAAGGAAATAGTGAAGTGATCAAGGTACTTGGTCTCCAGTGGGACTCAATGTTGGATGTGTTTTCATATAATATTTGATCAGTCAGCATAAAAGTCACCAAATGAGCTATTCTTTCAGACATTGCTAGGTTGTATGACCCATTAGGGTGGCTTACTCCAGTTGTAATTCGAGCTAAGATTTTCCTCCAAACACTCTGGCTGTTGGGTGTGTCATGAGATGAAGCTCCACCTCGAGATGTGCTGGAGGACTGGCAGGCTTTCATCTGCCAACTGGATGTTCTCAGCAAACTGTCCATACCGCATATTGTGTCAGCAACGCAGTCAGAATATCAGCTTCATTGCTTTGGCGATGCATCTAATGAAGGTTACACAGTTGTTGTATACCTACATACTGCTCATCAAGGTGAGGTGAAGAGACACCTGCTTCTGGCCAAATCACGTGTTGCGCCACTAAAATCAGTCAACACTTCCTCGACTTGAATTGCAGGCTGCACATTTACTCATTAAGTTAATTGAATCAGTAATGTCAACCCTTTCAAAACGTATCCACATTAGCTGTAATACTGCATGGTGTGACAACAATGGTCCTCGCCTAGATCAGGATTCCTCCTCACCATCTGAAAACTTTTGTAGCAAACAGAGTCGCTTGTATTCAAAAGAGCAAGATAACTGTCCAGTGGAGACATGTGCCTTCTGCTGACAATGCTGCAGACTGTGCTTCCAGAGGACTCTCACCCCAAGATTTACTGACACACACACTTTGGTGGACTGGGCCTAGCTGGTTAATATCTGAGAAGGAATCGTGGCCATGTGGAGGAGTAGCAATCAGCATTCACGAAGGTGAAGAAGAGTTAAAGCAGTCTAAGGTAGTCTCATTGGTTGGACATTGTGAGCCAAACCTCCCCGCAAGCCTCTCTAGGTTTTCTTCCTGGTTACAGCTTCAGAGTGTGCTTGCTTATGTATTAAGATTAATTCAAACCTGAAGGTGTAACTAGGGTGTCAACGCACTGGTTCTCTTACTGTTGCAGAACTTGATGCTGCTAAGAATATGTGCCTGAAGCAGTTTCAACGAGAATGTTTCAGCTCTGAGATTGAATGTTTGATTTCAGATGGTGAATGCTCCCCTCCTACTGATATTAGAAAGTTGAATCCATTCTTGGATTGTGATGACATTCTGCGTGTGGGTGGACGTTTACAAAATTCACAACTAACTTACAAAGCTAAACATCAAATCTTGCTACCCAAGAATTTTGTGACAAATCTGATAATTGATTATCATCATCTCGTGCACCTCCACGCTGGTTCCAATGCCACACATGCAGCCATTCGTTGCGAGTACTAGATTGTGGCAGGGAAGGGATCTATCAAGGCCAGGATCCACAGTTGTATAAGATGCCACAGGTTCAGGGCCACCAATACACAGCCATTGATGAGAAATCTTCCACCAAGTAGGGTTCAACAAGCGAGGCCATTTCTAAACATTGGTGTTGACTACGGGGGCCCGTTCCAAATCAAACAGTTGCGTGTTCAGAACAGTAGTGTGTCTAAGGCTTATTTCTGCCTATTTGTTTGCTTAGCAACAAAGGCAGTACATTTAGAAGTTGTTTCTTCTTTGAGTACCACAGCTTTCTTGATGCATTATTGAGATTTACTGTTAGGCGAGGGCTGTGTGTGCAGAACAAATTTACAGGCGCACGCAGTTATTTCAATGATCTACAGAAGTTAAGTGAGAGTGCCAACTTGCAGTGTGTTGTGGATACCCTTGCCACTTGCGGCATTCAGTGGAACCTCAATCCTCCATCTGCACCACATTTTGGTGGGTTGTGGGAGGCAGCCATCAAATCTGCTAAGTATCATCTGAAAAGAGTTTTAGGCCAGCAAGTTCTTACATTTGAGGAGCTGTCTACTCTCTTTGCCCAGATTGAAGCTGTTCTGAACTCATGTCCACTGTGTGCTATTTTGTCAGATCCAGATGACTTAGAGGCCCTAACACACTTCCTTGTAGGCACCACCATGACAGCACCTCCAGTTCCAGACCTTACAGAAATCCAGTCAAACAGATTGGACCGGTGGCAGCTGGTACAGTGTGCCACTCAGCACTTCTGGCAGAGAAGGCACAAGGAGTACCTGCATACACAACCACGTGGAAAGTGGACCAAGAGTGAAGGTGAGGTGCAGATTGGCGACCTTGTCCTTGTCAAGGAAGACCACTTGCCAGCCCTGCAGTGGCAGCTTGGACGTGTTGCAGTTCTACATGCAGGCAAGGATGGAGTTTGCAGGGTGGTCACCATTAAGCAGCAACATCGAACATTGAAGCACCCAGTTATCACGTTGTGTCGCCTACCTATTCACTGAGAACCACATATATCATTGTGACACACAGATTTTCTAGTTTGCTTAAAAATGTTATTTTTGGTGGGCAGTATGCTTAGGTTTGTTTTGGTTTGTGTCAATTAGTGTATGTACTTGGATTCAAATTCAAACTTGGCACCAACTGTTGTGAGTGCCATGGCCAGCGGCCATCTTGACTTGTGGTGCTATCTATGAATGAAAGCAGTTAGTTACTGCTACTCTGTGTTGCTGGACGTCACGCAGCTGGAATGTATTACAAATATATTGTGTGGAAACACCATCCATCCATATGTACGTCCATCCAACCACCCACCCAATCATCCACCTATGTGTGTGCATGGGCATATTATATAGTATATATATTTTTCCCCACAAAATAATCCCTAACATTTATGTACATATAACCTTTCAGTTAGATTTCAATATTAATTCAGATGCTGAATATAATAATTATTATTTATTTTAGAAATGTTTAATGTGCCACCCAACAGTACTAGACCAATAAAAGGGTAGCACAAATGCATATAATACACTTCAAAAACAGAACAAACAATAAACAAACACATACGCGATACAATAAAGAACAGGACAGTACAAAAAGAAAAATAACATGAAACAAACACACATAAATGAATAAAAATACAAAGAATAATCAATAAACAATCTAAATATAAACAACAAACAATTGTCTAATTACTATAATGTTTACTAAGATCTAAGAAAGAAATTTTTCTCCCTATGAAAGAATCATAATCAAAAAATTTCTTATTGTACCTATTAACGCACTAAATCCTTTTTGCAACCAGTGCTAGAGAATGTATATATTCTATGTTTATGAATTGGAATTTTAAGACCTATTTTTCTATTAACTACTGAACATGAGAATAAATTAATAAAAATAAAACAACATTAATATAATGCCACTCTTTTAAAGTTAAATTTTGAAATTTATTTAACTTGTTTTTATAATTGAAGTTTACTTGTTCTAACGCTATACAAGATATGTATGCTAAAAATGCATTTCACTATGTTCTTTTAATGTTTGGGTATTAAAACTAACTAATGCATTATTGTAATCAAATCTTACACTGGTTGAAAACCTTTGGCAAATACACTAACTGGAACAAATAGTAAAAAAATAAATGTTTTGAATATCGTTTGGGTTTCGGACAGATTATATATGATTGATGGATGCAATAAATTAATGCTTTACAAGATGTATTATGCAGGTTTATTTAACATTGTGTTAAATTCATTAGTGCTACTAATCAGCAAATAATGTTCAAATGCAGTTGGTCATGGTATCAGCCGGTTAATCGGCATCGGCCCATCCCTAGTAAATATATCAACAGCCTCGACAGGGAGATAAGAAATGCATTGCACAGCCCACTGCTCTGTTTTAAACAACCCCTGCGATGAGGCTAGCAACTTCCACACCCCTGGGGCAGCTACCAAACTACAGTTTGCACTATATAAGGAGAAGAGACACCGCTCTCGCCAGCCACATCGGCCCGCCGACCTGTAGAAGGTTGGAGGGCTCTTCTAGCCTGCGAAGGCTCTCCAGTCAACAAGGACTCTCCCCCAGAAAATTTGCAAAGACTCTCTAGCCTGAGAAGGTTCACCAACAAGTCTGAAGAAGTCTCTCCTACCACCAACCAGAAGCTCGAGACTCCAACCCTGCAGCCCGCGGAGAAAACCCACAGTGAAGCTCCACGTTATCACGACGTCCTTACTCCTCCATCCTCACTACCTGAGTCAATCCTCTGTACTGCGCGGTAGCAGGCCATATATGTCATCCCTTCTGGACAACCATCCCATCACTACTCGTTAATTGCGATTAGGAATTTTGGAGTTATTTGGTTTTATTATTATGCAGGTTTGCCTACTCCTGCAATAACGTAATGTAAATATTTTATTTTACATTCATTAGAATTTATTACACAGAGACAAGCATCCTCATGTTTACACGTAGACAGAATAAATACGCTGTAGGAAACTTAAATTCATGCGAGGTAGTTATTTCACTTCCCCTTCATTTCATTAAAGTGAGAAAGCATAATTTGGTTCTTTGCAATTAGTGGCTCATTAGGAAACCAAGTGACCTTTCCGAACCAGACAAGTGAGCCGAACCTCTTGAAATTCTTGGCGCCTGAATAAGGCTATAGTCTAAACAAAAACGGAAACTCCTGAGGCGTGTCCGGTGCACCCGAGCCTGGCCGAGAAATGCTCCTATCTAGTAAAACTTTTACATGCTCATTACCTCGGTGCGTCCGAGTAAGACGGAAACCTAGGAGCGCTTGAGTGTCGCTGGTAGGTTGTCAGTGCGTCTTCCTTTATTAGCAATTGATACGAGCCAATTTGATATTTGCGTATTTTTTTAAAATATTTATTACTCAAATGCACACGAGAGGAGGTGAGCGCAACAGCAGACTAAGACGTTTAGCCCAATGGGCTTTATGTGAACTCAATCAGCCCCCAATTGTTCCCACCGCTGACCAGAACAGTGAACCTGCTCCGCCCGGTCCACAACCAATAGTAAAGTTAGGCAACCAGATCAGGGAAGTAACTCCTATTTCAGATGGTTGCAGCCCTTACTTGTATTTGCTAGTAGGGACTTGTTGGCTGTGGCTGGACCGAGACTACATCAGCTATCTGACACTCCCTGAACCCAAACCAGTATCGAAGCCCTTGTCGCAGCCATGCCCTGTTAATAAGTCACCTACCACCTGCCAAGTATATACCGCTGTAGGAAAAGTATTTACCATTGTCATCCCCCCCCCAACCCCACAGTATGTATGTGCACGAAAGGCAGTGACCGCCTCAACTGATTCCGCCCCCGTGAGAAAACCTACCAGGCCAGCCTCATGCAAACACCCTGGTAACGTAAGGGAAACAAAATAGAAACTACCCAGGGCAATATTAGTTCATCCCATCTCATTAATCAACCATCAACATTTTATTTTATTTTTATTTCTTTTAGTGACAGCTGGCATCATGACACTCACGATCAAGCTCACCCTGGGGTTTGATTCCCCTCCATCTTTTCTCAGCCCTTCATCCAGCTGGTGCCCCACTAGATCCCCCAACGTGGGCAGATCCTCGACCCAACAGGCAAAACACCACATAGACCTACTTACACCACGAAAGAACACCTCAGTTACACCCCGGAGGGAATCAGCACTCTCTCATTCTGCCTTGATTAGCCCACCTGCCCTACAACTGTTTAGAACAAGAGAGGGCAAGAGTGCGACAATTTGCGCCCAGTGTGTGGCCTACATTGCGTACCCCCTGAATAGGCTGGAGAGAGAGGAGTGCGTCAACAAAAACTGCACAATCATGCTAAATAACATAATGAAAATACTAAAAATATAAAGAATAAAACTTTAATTAATGAGAATACAGGTTAAAAGCTCAAAATCAAAAATTGCCTACTAACTATTGTGATGCTTGAATAGTTCAATAAAAGGTGTTTTCTTTTCCTTAAAGGGATCAAAAACAAAACAGAAATTATTATAATTTATAAAACATTTTTTGATTAGATCATTTTTAGGATTTAATGTACATAAAGTATTCAAAGTTCTATGCTTATAACTAGAAATTCTTAGAATAAATAGTTTATTAATAGCTGAACAAGAGTGAGAAAGAAAAGCATTTACTAAAAATATGGTATAATGAACATCTCGACTGACTTCCAGTGTCTCGAGTGTTAAATATAATGAGCTATTACAATTGAAGTCTATATTATTTAGTAAGAATCATATGGAAAAAAAGTTCAAAAATATTTCTTTGAACATATTCTAGTTTATTTGAATCAGTGGTGGTAATATAATTCCAAATGATTGAACAGTAATGTAATTTTGATCTTACAAAAAAATAATAAAAGTCCAATACAGAATCAGGTTGATGCACAACACGTGTCAACAATGGTAATTAGACTACTTCACCTCATTAGCATAGCCCACAGCACATCTGATTTCTATGGAGTTTGCATTAACGTTGCCCACGAGATGCAATAAATTGTACTGTTGACTACGGCAAGACTGGACGTTCCAGTCTGCAACTTTTACTGTTCACCAGTCCACCAAAGCTATCCACCACAAGACAGCGAGTACAACAAACCACCGCTAAATGGCACCACTAGTATGTATAGTAGTTTGTCTTCTGTTCTCCCAGCTGACTGATGAAGTCATCAGAGAAACTATGCTTTCGCCACCTCCCGCTCAGCGGCAACTTGACGCCAGCCAATGAACGACATGGCAGCCGCCCGACAGAGTGTAAGTACGGAGTCAGAACCAGCATATTTTCATCAAGTTTTACTCTATGTAATAAAACAATTCTATGGTTGTGAACTTTGTTTTGACACATTTAAACCACTGTTCACACAACTTGACGTACACCCTTACTGGGTTCGGCTGCTGGTGGGCGAAGCCAAGGCTCTTCCCCCCTGGGCAACTGAGACGCTGTGATCGTCAATCTTACGGGGTTGTTCTTGCGGTGTAGTGTTTGGACACTTCAATAACCTGGCGCTGGGCTTTGAAACGTGTGCTGGTTAGAGATGGTCTGGTTGGCACACGCATACGGGTGTAACCTGGTGTGAAGCTTAGTCATCTGACTACTTTGTCGGCTCTGGTGAGCCATGTGAAGGAAATCTGCTTCTTCAGTGGTATCAGTGGAAACGGTGATACAGCGCAGAGCACGTGCCAAAGGAGGCTCTGCAATGGCATGGATAAATAGATAGCTGAACCTCTCTGGTGAGCAGCTCCCTCCTCCTTCCAGATGTATACCTGGCTGGCACCTGAATCTCTAACATGGTTTATACTCCCCCGGGGGGAAAAAAGTTTTTTTTCTAAGAACTGTGCTGATTTGTCCATACAGCCTATATCAAACACTTTGCCACACGGTTAACATCTTGCCTGTACCACAAGAAAAATTATTTTTTCAGCTCTTTCTCAAACCACAATATATTAAAGATGCATATTCTCTGCATGTTCAAAGACAACATCACGTGGTGAAATTACACACAGATGTATGTTCCTGTTCAAGACAAAACTACAGTTAAAGTTTTCATGAACAAATACCATCCCACTGCAGCTACTTGCTGCTAGCTACTAGCGCTCTCTGCTCTGTGGTATTTAAAACCACTCGGAAATCCTGGCACATACATAAAAAAAACTGGTACTTTCTACAAAAAATCTGACACGTCATGTCAGATTCACGCAATAAGAGGAGCCAAGCTATTTTTTTTTGCATTTATTACAGGTCACAATTTCATTGGGTTTACAAAACCCCCTTATGCTGAAAAATGACATGCAAAATAATAGCGACATTAAGAAACAAATACTATTGAAACTTCAACAGAACATAAAAAGTTGCAAAAATCGAAACAGAAATAAGATTTGCAAGAAAGCCATGTGGAGAAAGAGAAATGTGCGAGATAGTGACTTAAGCCTATGTATCATGATGGATGGTTCCATGCAGGGCTTCCGCTTCCTTGCAACTTACGCATAACCTACGGGATATTGCTGTGTTTCAGAAATAAACTGATCTCTGTGACTTTTTAAATTAAACTAATTTTGTTTACATTTAGTCCTTTTTCTTTTTTTGTCGCATAATGAATGTAACCTCGTTGGTAATATACAAATGTGATAAATAGAAAAATTACAGAACACTTATTTAAAAAAAGTAACAAAATTTTCCGTTGCCACTAGGTGCTGGCCACATATTTATGTGACAAAGGGACACAGTTGCTTCATAGATTCGTATATCTATGGTACAGTATTACCAAATGTTTTATTTATTTTTTTGGTTACGTTTGATGTAAACATGTTATTAAAGTTATCTAGTTTATGTGAGGATAACTCGTATCTGGTGCAGTTTTATTTTGTTTTGACCAAGTAATATATTAGCTAAGATTCTGTTTATTATATTGGTAGGGTGGGAAAGTTTGGTTTATCACATTTACCGTCTTTCGTGAGACAAGGTTGTTTTGCACCTGTTCTAACGAGAAAGTAGCAATCAGAACTGCTCACTGTTTTGATGATGCAGTGGAAAATTTTGCTCATACGGAAATAACATTCAAATTACTATAATTCAAAAATACATAAACAAACAAATAGTCTTGCAGTTACCACAAACATGTCAAACGTTTCCACTGAAGACTGTGTTGAATTCACGCTTTTATAATACATATTAAAATGTATTTTATTTAATATTCAACTAGAAGAAAAGCATAAAAATGATCAAATTATTTTCTAATAAAATTTAGCAAACTCTTTTTGAATCACAATTTTTTTGGCTTGACTCATAATTTTCAAACCAGTAAGTCAAATTTACTAGAAAAATTTCAGGTCTAGAGGAAGCTCAAGTCCATGTAAGATTTGGCCATCAGCTGGACATTTTTGTAATTAGGTGCAATTTTCGATGGAAGGTTTCTTACAAGGTCAAAAATGTAGCCAAACTGACGTGCCGCTCTCATGTATTATACTACAATGATTACGATTCATCTGACAAGTATTTCTACTTCACCCGAGAGAGTCAAACCCGGCCAACTTATTTCACGGACGTCTTGGATCACCACAACCCTGAACGGGGGTTCCAAGCACATGGGAAATAAGGCTGCGCAAGCCATTGAGCACGCTGCCCTCTTTCCCGTGCCCACTAGGAATAATACTTACTGTGCGATGTCAAACGAGACCTGGTTTGGATATACCAGTACGAAATAGAGTAGGACTGCGGATCACCTTCAGGAATCCGTATGTCTAACACACACAATTTGACGGCCACCCGTTCTAGACCTCTCGAAATAGAACAGTAGAGCCTCAACCAGTAGTAACTTATCAACAGGGGAGAGAGTCCTCTCGAGTTGTATCCCAACCGGAGAACCTTGGTGCTGACAGAGGTATTTGGTCGAGAGTTGCAGCCTGTCCTGTGTTGCGACCTACACCCAGTAGTGGCAGGAAGGCGGCACATACGGTTCAACGCCACTAGCTCACCCGCCAGTGGTGATGGGGGACTTTCTGGTGCACCGAGCTCATGCCGGCAGCCACTGCTGGAAGTACATTGAAATAGGGCACTGTCTCTGGTTCACGACGCACGCTAACCATTGTTAAGGGTCAACCCAACCTCTATGCCTTTTGGAGTAAGGCACAGCTCAAGGAGGGAACTTACCCATCTGTTAGAGAGGCCTTCCTCTCCATATATTTCCATCCATATGTTCATATTCCTAGGGAATACCACCCTGTCGTACAATGGTTGATACACGGTACAGAGGTAAGGTACGACGTAGCCAATCCCAGGTTCTGGAGCCCAGAGTCAGTAGCTTGGAATAGACAGTACAGTGTTGGCCAACATGGTATCAACATCCTGCAGCCAACAACCAGTGTTGCCAGTTCCAGCAGGCCTACACCCGTTACACCGCTTTCGGCCGAAGCACTCGAGTAAGACAGGTATAATAGAAACGACCCGCCAACCAATTAAATCGGCAGCCCTTACCACTGCGGGAAGCTTTGAACCAAAGCCAGTTACAATAGTGAACAATTTCATTCTGAGTTGCCAACAGACGTGTCCAGCGAGAGTGGCTAACACGAAATGTAAGATAAACCAACAAGTAACCATTCACCAGCGTGTGTGGTCTCACACTAACAAAATCCAGTGACTGTGCCATCAGTTCTGAGCCCGGCATGCATCAAAACATACAGCGTGTGGTGGAATGGTATTTATGATAGTTGTAATTTTGTTTATTTTGTTTAGAAAAACAGCATTAAAACCATTAAACAAGAATAAATAGTAAATGAAAACTGCGAAAATATTTACCTATTGCTATACTAGCATAGAAATAGAAATATTACCAATAAAAAGAGAAAAAAACTCTAAAGTATATATGAATATAACACTTATTAGACTAAATTTACATTATAATGATAATTATAAAGATCATTAAAAGTTATATTTCTACCACTAAAAGGGCCAAAATTTGAAACATTATCATTAAAATTAGCTTCACATCTATTTACATGATCATGACTAAGTGCAACAAAGGTATGTGATGTTCTGTGGGTATATAGAGGTGCTTTTAAACCTACTTTCTTATTAATAGCTAAACAATTAGTATCAATAAGAAAAGAATTCGCTAAAAAGAGGGTGTCTAAAATTATAACCCCTTCTACAAGCGTTGAAAATCTGTTGAATAATAATTTAAACACATTCTTTTGCACATTTTCTATTCTAGACCTAACTAAGCATTATACAAACATAACAGAGAATCAGATGAAGTTGCAAAGAAAGTGATAAATTTAATAAGACCTAATGTGCGATTAAATATTACTTAACAAGCTATCTGCATGAACATGAAAAAATAGTTTGGAGTCTAATATAACACCTAAATCTCTCTGAATTAACGAGTTATTAACATAGTACTTACAAAATACGGAATTCATATTTCGAGAAAAAGAAATACATATGGTTTTATTTTTAACGTTCAGACACATAGCATTATTAGTGCACCAGTTATGTATTGCTAAGATGTCCTCTTGTAGCTTTGAGCAGTCACTACTGTGCCCAATACATTTGTAAATTTTTAAATCATCGGGATAAAGAAGGGCACTAGAGTGCTTCCTTGGGGCACCCCAGACGAGACATTGTGAATTCTCGAGAAGCAGTTATCGAGTTTGATTACAAAAGTTCTATTTGCAAGGTAGATCAAAAACCAGTTTATATAAACACTACTTAAGCCTAAAAGTTGTAATTTATGTGTTATAATGTGATGCTGACATGTGTCGAAAGCTTTCTGGAGGTCAAAATAAATGGCATCTACTCGTTGCCTTTTAGAGATTTTAGAACAAAGATTATCTACAAAATTAAAGAGATTAGTGTGTTGTTTTGCCTACAAATTTGGAAGCCGTGCTGACATTACAAAATTAAATTTCTGGTCAAAAAAGAGATGTTTGTAGATGACTTTCTCGAAAACTTTTGATAAGCCACACAAAAGGCATATAGCGTTATAGTTATTCACCTCCTCTTTATTACCTTTTTTAAAAATAGGTATCACAACAGCACGCTTCCAGAGGTTTGGATACAGACCACTAGCGAGACTAAAATTAAAAATATGTGTTAATGTTGGAGTAAGAGCAGTAGAACAGCTTTTGATAATAAAATTTGGGATACTATCCCAGCCTGTAGATTTACTACTTTTGAGTGCTTTTATAGTCCAGAGAACAAATACCTAACTAATGACTCTGTGTTCCTAAGGTTTGGACAGGATGTCTACATATTCCTTTGCAAAGAGTTTTGCAAAAATGTTTACTAACACTGTAGGGTTTTGTCTTGTATTACCATCACATAATACAAGAGGTTCTTTATAACCATTTTTAACGAGTTTGACATAATTCCATAATCTATTTGGTTCTTCCTTCATTTTATTATTAATGCTGGTTTGCCATGCATGTTCAGCAATTTTAATTTTATATATTTTTTGTCAATCAGAAAAAAGACTGTAATGAGTATCAGATTTAGTTTTCTTAAAGAGTCTGTGCCGATGCTCTATATCTTTTTTATGAGACTTATAAGATCTTTGGAAAACCAAACTGGATATTTATTTTTAATGATTTTTGAACTAGGTATGCAAATATTTATTCAATTTTGGAGATTGTCAGTTAAAAATTCCACCATTGAATTAACATTATCCATTTGAAAAATAGGGGTCAAATCAAAGTTCTTAATTGCTAAATATAGGCATAAATAATCACCCTTTTGATATTTTCTATAGTATGTTTGATTGCTTATTTTATATTTGTCTGAGTCAAGAGCTACCTGACAACATACTGCGGGATGATATGTATCTTCTGTCATTAATGGATCAATGAATTTTTCAACTTTAATGTAACAATTAGATAAAGTTAGATTTTGTAGTTCTGAAAAAGGTTTAGTGATATTATACTGTTCTAGATTAAGTAAACTTACAGATTGTAGTAATGTCTGTCCTTTTAATTTATTATAGTACGTTTTGCACGTGTGGAATATTCCAGTCAATACCTGGGATATTGAAATCACCTACTATTATGACCTTATGAGGATAATTAATAAATTTCTGTTCTAAAAATTTAAAGCAAATATTAAAATCACCCACGGATAATTGTGGGGGAAGATACATATTTTCAATTAAAAGTTTTGAATAATAATTTTAAAAAAATTAGGGAAATAATGAGAATTAATGTCTGACTCGTTAAACCATGTTTTTGGATAAACTAATTAAAAGAGATTTGGTCCTAAGACCCCTGACATTCTGGTAATACAATTCAAAATCCCTGGCTGGCATAAACAGTTTAGCATAAACATTACATTGATTGTGTCACAGCTCCTCCAGCTGTTTCCTCTGTATTTGTAAGGGAAGGATCACTGTCCTGTACAAATAACTGTTAATTTAGTAATCTACAGTAAAAGGGACTAATTAGACATCCTGAAGGCCAGAAAACAGTGTTAACATCTGCTGACAATGGGTAAAACTACTGTCATCAACAGCTGGCTGCTTCGGTGAATCACGCTGATCCATATTTTGTTCCTTGGAATTAGGGCATGCCACCAACACGGTTTTGCTCTTGTTCGTATTACTGAAGCCCGCCGTGTCCACTTTTTTCCGATAACCTCGCTATAAGATTTTTTTTTCATTTGTGTTCTGGCTGACCTCAGGAGTTTTACTTGATTATGGAATTCCCCCGCACGAAGCACAATGCCCATTTTTCGTTGTTTGTAGACTCTCGAACATTGCTCATAAAAAAAGCATTATCTTCTTTAAAGATTTTAACCTCTTGTGAAAGATCGTCAATGTTACAGCATCACACATGAAACATACATTTCATTGAAGAAGCCATTGATTCTGCTATTTTAGCAGACATCTATGGGTCTGAAGAAGTAGAAGAATTGTTGTCACCCAAAGAAATGATTAATTCCGTCGAAATAGAATTACTATCACTTTTTTGTTGTTTTTCCTAAAGAGAAAAACCAAACATGTTCGTGTCCACGTCACACTTAACACATTGCTTGTAGAAGTATTCTTCTTCGTTTGATGTGCCCATACAGTTACAATGGAAACTGGTCCCACAAGGGTCTGCACACTTTAAAAAATTTCAGTTTGCCATAAAATGGCTTGTCACACAAAGAATATATGTCTACACTCGGGGGCATGTGAAACCCCTTAAAATCCTACTTCGGCGGCATTTCCGTCACTTTGGAGGCAAAATTCCACAAGAAGAATCAGAAATATTCAGGAGCAGTCACACCACACATCCTCCTCAGGCGAGCACCCGGACAATAACAATAATAATTATTATTATTATTTATTTGACAGATTAGTGTGCCTCCCAAAAGTTGTGGTACAATTTACAGGGAAACAATATAATTCATATATATGTAGACAAAAAACAAAAATACATAGGACACGGACAAACAAGGACAATAAAAACAACATACAGAAATAGATTAAGTTGACAAATACTGAGAGATTTGCGTGATGTATTATATTTTATATTACAGTAAAGGTTATAATAGTTAAGTATTATTTTTAATTAAACTTAGATACATACACAAAATATAATGGTATTTTAAAATCAGTTTTAGTGTGAATTACCAAACAAGAAAAATGGCTCAAAAATGAATTTACTTAAAATAAGGCCTCTATAATAGCTCTCCTATCCAATAATGAGAATGTTTTAAATTTACAAAGTTCATCATTATAATTAAAATTTGCATTTGTTGGAAATTTAATGTGTATTATACTTTCTTTTGAATGCTTTCTAATCTATTTGAGTCATTTGTTGTGCTGTAGTTCCAGATCATTGAGCAATATTCTAATTTGGATCTAACTAAAGCGTTATAAAGACGAGAGAAAAGAATCTGGGGAAGTAGCGGAAAATGTAATGAATCTAATTACACCTAAGGTATGACTAATGGTGTTTATTGAATTATATACATGTACATGGAAATAAAGTTTGGTATCTAGAATTATACCAAGATCCCTTATATGTTCTACTCTATTTATTAATAGTTTATCGCCACACTATTAGTAAAAAATAGTGTTTGTTTTTCACGAGAAAGAAATACATTGGGTTTTATCTATATTACGTTGCATGGAATTTTTGGTACACCAATTATGTATAGCTACTGTGTCCATTTGTAACTTTATGCAGTCATCGTATCCTTAATATATTTATAAATCTTTAAGTTGCGTGAAGAAGTGCACTTGAGTGTTTTGATTACACTGACGGTATCGCTCATAAATATATTAAAGAGTAATTGCGCTAAACTGCTTCCTTGAGGTACGCCTTATGAAACCGCGTGTAATGTAGAATAAGATTCTTCTATTTTTACTATGAAAGTGCATTTATCAAAATAGTTTGTAAACCAATTTAGAGATGAAAGATCTAGCCCAAAGTGTCAAATGCTTTTGCTAAATAAAAAAAAAAGATAGGGTATTTTTTTTTTGGTAGTGATTTTTTAATATAATTCATCAATAAAATTGAATAGGTTAGTGACAGTAGTTCTGCCAACTACAAATCTGTGTCGATATTCTGTAATTAAGTTTTTGGTAGCAAAAGCTAGGTGTTTGAGAACTACTTTTTCAAAAAATTTTTGGTAAAACCACATAATAGTGAAATAGGCCAGTATTTATTAACTTCCTGCTTATTGCCTTTTTTAAAAATGGGAACAACTGCAAATTTCCAATTATTAGGATATAACCCAATAGCTAAGCTTTTATTGAAAATGTGTGTTAGAACTGGCATCAGTGTATCAGTGCACTCCTTAATTATAAAGTTGGGGATATTATCCTACCCAATGGCCTTGCTATTGCAGAGTCTTTTAATGGCCCAGAGGACTACACCCTGAGAGATGTTTGGTGTAATAATAATTGGATTGTTTTTGTGTTTATTTAATAGTTTATAAAAATCACTGGGGGTTTGTATGTCACTTTTGCCAAGGTGTATTGAAAAAATATTTGCCAGCTGATCAAGATCTTGAATCATATTACCGTCATCTGTTAACATAAGGGGTTCTTTATAACCTCATTTCATGAGTTTGACATACTTCCAGAATCTATTTGGGTCGCTTTTTAAACTATGTTTATTTTGGATTCCCAAGATTTTTAGGCAAATGAAATTTTATATTTAATAGTTTTATGTACATCTGAAAAATGTGCAAAATTGCAATCGTTTTTGTTTTTATTAAACAATCTGTGATAGTGCTCTTTCTTTTTAATTAAATTAATAAATTGTTGAGTAAACCACATTAGAAATTAGTTTTTCCTCAACTGAGATTGGTATAAATCTATTGATTAGTACTTTAAGATTGTTAGTTAGATATTCTACCATTTCGTTAATGTCTTCCGTCATAAATATTGAGCTCCAATAAGAATTTTTAATAGCAAAATATAATGAGATAGTCGCCCTTTTAGTAATTTCTATAGGAAGTGTGATTGATCAAATCAAATTTTCCATGATCCATTGTAATCTGACAGCATTATGCTGGATAATACTTTACTTGTTTTCCTCCACCCATAAATCATTAGCTTTGTCAACATTTAATATGAAAATGTGAAAATATTAGATCTAATAATTCTGAGGACTTGATTGCATTATTCTGTTAACTAAGTGATCGTAACAGAGACTGTCCTTTTAATTTTATATAATAATGAGTATATTTTGAGTATGAGACATGATCGAGTCATACCCGGAATATTAAAATCACCTACAATTATAATTTGATAACCAATTATTAAATTTGGATTCCAAAAATGTAAAAAAAAAATGTTTAAAAACCTCAACTGATAATTGGGAAGGAAGATCAATATTTCCAACTAACAATTTGTTTGCATGATTATTAGTATTTCAACCCAAATAGATACTATATTATAATAATCTAAGTCAAATTTTTGATCAAAACATGAAAAATATAGTTGATATATCGCTATTAAAACACCACCTCTACCGAGGTTTGTTAACATAGAATCGCGATCTTTACGAAAAATAGTATAGTGCTCCAGGAAATAATGTGAATTTAGGTTAAAGTTATTGAACCACGTTTCAGTTAGACAAATAATTTAATAATTAGTACTGTTAATATTTTAAGAAAAAATTAGAGTTTTTGTTTTGAGACACCTTCCATTTTGATCATATAATTTGAAATCCCTAGCTGGCATCTGCCTTTACTATAAGCACCTTCTATCGCCAGAACATTAACTAAGCTGTTTTAGATTCAGCTCCTCGGCAGCTTCGAAAGGTTGATTTTCGCTTGCTTGAGTGGAAATATTTTCTTCAGGATTAAAAAGTTGATAATTCAGTAAACTTCCGTAAAAAAAAAGGGTTGATCAGACATCCTGCTAGCCAGAAAACTGTATTGAAAATACGTTCGAAATCTGACTCGGTCACCGCTACATAAAATAACGAATATGTATTATACCTCGTTTTCAGTTTGGCCACTTTTAATTCTTGATTAATGTAGGAAATTACCGTATGTTTAGAAATTCATCAACAAAGGAAGGAAGGGAAGACAAAGGAAGAAGAAAAGAAGGAGAAATTTATTTACTTTTCGGCAGAGCTTCTATTTCAGAAGGTGTATTAAAATTTCCCGCAAGACATATCTTCAACAAGTTCCCAAACTTTATCGTACTGCCACAGCTTCGTTACATTTATTAATTTTTAGCTGGCAATTGTCTGGGGAAAGCACATGATTATTTCTTGCGAACGATTATAAAGGCGATGATAACAATAATTAAAAAATAATGACCTCAGACAATGCACTAGGCAATGCTCTGTGCTCTTGTCATTCCGTAAAACATGATACAAAACTGTATTTCCACATTATGGCAAAAATTCCATAAATCCAAGATGGCAGGTAGGAATCTGCCTTAGTCATTATTTTCTACACAGCACTTCAAATACCTTAATTTTTTGATAATTCCAATAACGATAGTACTTTAACAAGTAATATTACTGTGACATGTATTTATTGTTATTAGGATAGAAAATGTTCAAAAAAAGTTGTTTAAAAACTTATTCATTTTAGATTTCCAATACATCAAAAATTTAATTATGATACTAAATTGCTAAGACATAATTCTCAAACATTATTAATTAGATGAAAAATTAATAGTACCTCATTTCTAGAAAATAGTTTCATATTTTTTATTAATTGCTCGTCTGTTAATAATTGTGTGGGACTTAGGATACCTAGCTATAGACATAGATTAATGTTTTTGTAACTTCACCATAAAAAAAAATATTGTAAATAGATGTGTACTACACTATAACAAATACTTTTATAACTGATCTTTTTATTGGAAAAAAGTTAACATTTTTGGAGCTGTTTAATCATTATACAAATTTGTAACAAGGTCTAACTTTAAATTATATAGTGTGTACTCCTATAGAGTTATTGAGTATGTTAGTAGTGGTAATGGGTCATTTTTTTTTGTCTTTGTAATGTATTTGTGTGTTTGTGCTGTTTTTGTTACTTTATAGAATTGTATTATGTTTTCTTGTATATGTTGAGCCAGCCTGTAATTGATTTTTAACTGTTGAGTGGCATATAAAGCATAAATAAATAAAATAAATAAATTATGGTTGTGGTACTCCTGATGTGAGGATGTATCTCAGATCCGCTCCTGAGAACTATGTTTGAAAGTCTACGATCATCATATAATAAAAACTTATGTATGTCTTGTGGAACATCTACGGAGAGAACTAGGTCATCTAATATTTCTCAAAAAGAAAAACAAAAAAGACGTATAGTGAAGTGGCAGGTAAGTAGTTCAAATCTACATCAGCAGTTGTACACTATGAAAATTTTACTGACGGCAAAACTCAGTTGGTAACACTGGCTAACGGACACTGCAAAGTCCATTTAAAGTCAATACCTCAAACTGTAGACGAAGAGTGTTTTACGCTAGTCAGCAGGTGCAGCACAAAAGCCTCTACGACTAGCGGTACTTCAGCTTCAAGGCCAACTGCTTCCAGGAAACAAATACAGTTAAGTGTTCGGAACAACATGCGCAGACCCAGGGAGTGCTCACTGACCTATGTGGTCGCGAGCCCGGCATCTCTGGCGACAGGCGTGCTTGTGCCTCCTTACATAGTCAATAACCCCTTGATCAGCGATCTTCCAGGGGTGTGGGGTAGCGTAGCTTTCATCACAGGGGTTGGTTTATCAGGGTTGCGGCAGCACTGCTTATTTCTTATCTCCGTGCGTGGAGGCAACGACAAATTTATCCACCTCGACCTGAGGATATGACATCACAGGGCAGCACACGTGCTGCAATCCTGTAGTATTACTGGAACTTCCTTCTCAGACAATCTAAGGGTAGTGGTCCGTTAGAAAATATAATATTTATTACAAAGAGTGGCGATCGCATGCTGGATTCTGGGCGGGCATTAGAATTCATAATTAAACGTGTTGATTATCTTTATGTCCAAGGCTGTACAACGTGCGGAGTCCCTTCCATCGGCACGTGAAAAGTAATCTGCCACTGTTTGAGACTTGTCCCGAGCTCTTGCCTGCTTGTTGATGGGGCGAAGTCGCCAATAGAGAATGTGAGCACGTTGCGCAGCAATGTGGCATGCGTCAAGGTATAGTGGCGTCCCTTCTCGTGGCTATTTGGCGAGTGGCACGTCACTGGCGGACCCAAGCATAACGTAGAAACGGGACTCCTTGTCAGGGGTTGGCCTATCATTCTCCAGCAAGTAACCTGACGAGTAAGACGTCGCTGGCAGACCCAGGCCCGAACTAGAGGGGCGATAGTCCACACGGACAACTGCTCTGGTGTTTCCCAGGAAGGCCGGCTTCCCAAGCTCCAGGTCGAGACAATTCCCAAAAGATGAGGTAGGGAACGAGGTTCTGGCTCGTGACTACCCAGTGTTGTTAGGATTGGTGACGAAACAGGAGGTAGCAGTAGCAAGGTGAAGAAGAGATAGAGTGTTGGGAGTGACAATGCAACCAAGTTGATTTATGCCTGTTAATTATTGATGGCCCATTAAACACACATAAACCAGCCTGTACCCTGAGTAGGGCCTGAAGGGCATATCCTAGGTTGCCAACCAGTAAGTGACCTAGACTAGGAAGAGGTGGTCATTTCTCAGTGGACCAACGAACAAAAATGAAGAATGCGGACTTGGATTTTAGACCTGATAAATAACATACATAACTCAAAATGCATGTTTGTTTAATCCAAAAACCTAACAATGTTATTAAAAAAACTTATTCAAGTAAATTTATGATTAAACATTCAATTTAAATTAAAAACTTAACTTCTTGATTTGAGCAAAACTTAATTCGTATTTATTTTCATGTTTTTGTCCAGTGTTCCTTCGTGACCAAGTCGTGTTCAAGCCCTGTTATACAAGTGCCACAACTTATTTATTTGTGACAATTTTTGACAACCATTACATGCAGAGTTGTTTTCAAACTCATATGATACTAACCAAACCAATAACTAATAGTTTCCAATATTAATCATGCCGGTAATATCCTACACAAATTCAGTTAACAACAACATCACAGATTGTTCAAAACAGTGTCAGAAATTGTGTGATTCGTTCTCATTGTCGCCAACCTACGAGTGAAATAATCACGTATGAACAAGAAAATAATATGCTCACTTTTGCCAACCTACAAATGCAGTGAACATGTAAAAAGAATAAACAAGGTTGATAGAACATGAAAAATGCTGTGGGATGTAAACAATACTATCGATGTAACAGTTTTCAACTATCAGTGCTCTTTTGCGTTAACAGTGCTTGAAAATGAATGATTTGTGCAATCTTTGACGAATTTACCGTCTGTTTCGAAAAGACGTTATGGGAAAACAAACAATCTGCGATCGTTGAATGCAGTTAACGGTTAGCATTTTTATACGAGAATTTTGACGGGACCAAAATAAATAAACGTAAAACGTAAACTATGGGAAGCAGGACCGAATACAAGAGACTCCACTGTACACAACATGGCATACATAGAAGTTTGTGTGTGGTGTGGATTTTATATAAAAAGTGAGTGAGAGACTGGCTATTGGGCAACAAAAATTCATGTTGTAAGAAACATTCATCTACAACTTCTGCTGTTACATTTTTAAAACTTAAGTTGTTTTTACGATTGATGCATCGCATTGAGCGTTGTTTCCGAATCGAATTTCAGATGTAACATGAACTCAACTGAACATTTTTTGGGTACCACTTGAGTTCGAATTTTTGAATGTTCGCACACCCCTACTGCGAGATCTATTTATGTACAGTGAACAGGGATAGCGCGGGGGTAGCAGTAGAGAGAGATCAAAGAGTGAGGCAGAGAGAGAGAGAGAGAGAGAGAGAGAGCGTGGCAATCAGCTGGCGGAGATGACTGAAGGCATCCAAAGCTAACAGCTACTTCCCCTCACGTGCCTGAAGGCTGGAGGGGCTCGAGAGTGGCGACATGGTGCGAAGCGGGTTGCAGTGCAGCAGGATGCATCAGCTGGGCAAGCCAACCCAGGGCTTCAATGTGTACTGTGGTGGGTGCGGCATAATGTCTTCTTAGGAGGGTGCCGCGGCAGTGGCGAAGCTAGAGCGGGTGAATGACGTCGCTCATGGAGCGCCAAACTGGCCACAAAAGTTGTGAAAGTTGGAACAGCAGATTTGGATTGAGTGCTGTCAGGGCAATTTATAGTGGTTGGGTATAAATTACCAAAGTTAAACAGCTGAAAGAGCCAAAAGTATATTCAAACGTTCTTTAACCACAACATTATTTAGAATTTTACACACATCAAAGCTTGACAGTGAAATAATATCACACAATTAGCACACTTGAATTCAAGAGCTGAATTTCTCAGTATACAAGAAAGTGCAACCACTGAAAGAATGGAGTATGGTAAGAAACCAAAAGAGAAAGTCATAAATAATTTGAGTGAGAGCAAGAATAGACCACAAACCATAACCACACCATTTTTGAATTTCCACTGAATTTTTAAGAAATAACAATTTAAATCAATGCAAAGTACAGCGTAAAAAATTCTTTCTTAATGATAGTTATGTCTGATTTCTTTGTACAAAACCTGAAACACATGTTACCACTTTACCTTGTACAAAACCTGAAACACATGTTACCACTTACCTTCCAGCCATAACGCACAAAACCACTTTCACCTCTCTAACAAATAATTAGTAACACATCCTCACACAGAGAGAAGTGAACTTTACCTTTGCTGTAAATGACCCATCAGATTCTTCATCTGAGGAACCTAGTTTCTTTGTGGGTTTCCTCTTGGCTGGAGCTTTCTTGGCTGCAGGCTGGCCCTTATCTTCTTGTTGCCACAATTTCTTCTTTGGCACACCTATCAATCCACAGTTTGTAATGACACTCTAAATCAGCATTTGTAGTCAAGAAAATACATAACAAGCACAGCTAAAATAATAGCTATTCTTTTAAAGAAATTAATATTATTAATCAACATTTTTCACTACACATTAAATTTCACTGAATCCTTAGTAGAATAATCACTTTAAAAAAATACACAAAATCTAGTGGATAAATAAAAATACATTACTGCTATACAGCTTATTTCAAATTATGCTGGCTTGGGATACATATATAGTACAATCTGGTTAAAATGTATGTGAATAAAGATTCAACTTTTATACTTAGTAATGACAGTACTTTAAACTGAAAGTGTATTTTTTAAAACCTATATGATATGGGATCCATGAGATAATGGCAAAATTAGCCATTTCAGTATATAAAATTAATATGTACATAAACACAAAAAATATTATCATTAAAAAAATAATAAAACAGCACTTTATTGATTTTTTTAAATTTATTATCCAATGTCTTTATTTTCATAACATGAAAACGTTCAAATTATATTCTGCAAACTGCAAGCATTAAGTAATGTATGGTTTTCAAATACACAGTGCTTACTTATTTGTGAAGTTTCCTTCGAAAACGTATCACAGATTACCATTAACAAACAACAACACTGAAGAAAAGTTATTCAAAAGATGCTCATCTTTTGAAATAAATAATTCAAATAACAAATACTATTAATTTTTTTTCGCAAAAAGGACTAAAAAATTATCATACTCAGTAAAACGCATGCACACACACAGAGATATATTTATGGCGACAAGGGCAGTTATAAAATTTAAGCTCCAAGAATATCATTTTATTTATAAGAATCTACCTATAGATTTTAATTAATATTTCATATAAAAATTGCTTTGATTTTACACAGCAGGAGTTTTAGCACAGTATTCACGAGGGGGAGAAAAATGCAATTTGACACGCAATTTCAAAAATTTTTAGGGGTTAAAATTTATCACTTTGGATTTTTACATTGTTACAAGGGTAGCAATTTTACAGTCATTCTCGCAAGGGATATGAATGTTAAAAGACACAATACCAAAACAAGTTTATATGGCGTCCCATTTATACATTTACGTTTTTATGTACATACTAAAAAATTCAAGATAGTGTTTTTCTACATGTGAAGGCCGTTAATCTAGATGACACATTGCAGTGTATACGTAAACAATATATGGAAGGTGAATATGCTCGGCATATTTTACATGTCGTATTTGGAAAACAAAACCAGTTTTTGGTTGGAAATGGCTAAACAATCAATACTTTTATGCAAAGCCCACATATGGACTTATTAATCCATTTTGGAAGTCGAGGTAAAATAATCTTCCTTTTACCGAAAGTTAACGCAAACTTTGTATGTCAAAATGAATTATTTTTACATGGTTGACATAGGGTATTTTGACGGGAATTGAAAATCTTATATTAAAGTGAAAGCTACATTTATGCGAGTACGTTGTAACTGAATTTTACCGTAGTATAGTACTAGGAAAAAAATTGATGTTTGTTTCTGCCTCATTCCAAGCATAAAACATTCACGTTAGTACTGGTATAGGACGGTTTATATGCTTTAATTACTTATTATCTGCATTCACAACCTCAATGCATTGCCATTGGAAGTACCGACCAACCTCCACCTATAGGAAAAAAGTTTCAGACATTTACATTGTACGCATGAAAATATCTGTTGCTAGGCACTGGTTGACTGCAGTGACATTATACCACGTTTACTTAAAACAGATACGATGGTGGTGTACTTTGGAAATCAATTCAGATTTAAGGAAAAATATTACAGAAATTTGAATACTTTAGCTTTTCTTGCAAACAGAACATGTACTTGACACTGAATGAAACAACTGGACCAAGACTAGATGTGTATGTGAAGGAACATCGCGGCATATGTCAAAGTCCTGTCACATTCATGGGCTCTTTAAATCCTACCTACTTTTGGTTACTGAATGTCGCAACGAAACCAACATTTTTTTTAATTAAAAAATTATAACGCATGATGCTTAGTGGGCATAACTTTTTTCTCCGACTTCGACTCATCATGTGCTGCCACATGTTACCTAAATAGGGAATCAAACCAGAGTCTGCTTACCAGCAGAGCCGACAGGCATGCTCCCAACCCGGCAGCCACCTCCTCCCCTCCGAGGGAAAGGCGGACGAGCCAGAACTAACCCACACACCAGACGCGCACATCACACGGCAAGCTGAGAGAAGTTAGTTGCCCCAAAGCGAGCATCAGATACCACACACACACACAGTGAAACTACCCAGCATCATTCCTTCTCCAAGAGAGTGCAGCAAAGGCTATACTGGCCAACAAAGGACGGAGCAAACTTGCAGAAGATGCCCAAACTGAAGGAAGCCGAAGGGGAGCGCTAACAACATGTACATACGGCCAGATGCACCTCAAAAAACCAAATACCAATTGTCTTGTATGCTCAGTAGATTGCTTTACCACAGCCGTGATAGAGCTCTCTGCTACCTTCTTCCTCACGAAGAGTACACAGCTATGAAGTCTTCCAGACCAGCTACCTGTTTATCCCTAAGAAGTCTTCAAACCCTACACACACTCCACTTTGGAGGACTTGCCCATGTCTTCTCAGAACAACATTACGGTAGAAAGCTGATAATCCAAACGTCGGTTATACACTTGTTTTAAAATAAAGAGAATAGAAAAAAACACAAAAATCTCTGTCCTCACAGTGTTTCCCTTACCCACGGAGGAGAGAAACACTTGTGTCAGCTCTTGTGATATGTCCTTTCACATGTTGTTCACAACAAACACCTCCGGGAGGGGGGAGGTTATTTAACTAATTAAATTTTTTTTTATGTACAGTTTCAATTTTCAATAAGCTTACTATGTTCTATGCATGTGTAATAAATTTTACATTGTGTGAAAATGATTTTTCACAAATCTCACATCTTCATTTTCAAGGTGTCCTGCATCGGGATGTTTGTGGAAGTGCAGGCATATGTCAGTTCATAGATCTCTTGGCACCCAGATTCTCCACTTGGCATCCAGTTGGTTGTTTCGAGATCACACATTATCTCGTAGTTTGAACCTTAACGGTTATTGGTGAAGGTCTTTGACTTCAGGATCTTGTACTGATGACGCTCTATCTGGCTTCTACTTAGCTTAAGCTGAAGGAGTCTTAGCTGCTTTTCGAGTAGATATTCTGGAGGCTCCAGCGATTAGATGTGATCCTCATATTCTTCGGCTTTCGCCTCTTAGTTCAGGTTCGGTTGCCGGGAGGGAATGAACGGAAGCATAGTGTTGAACTTAGAGGAGGAGAACCCATCTCCCGAACTTGGCTTTATTGTTGCGAGAATCTTGTAACCACGAGTCATTTGCTATCTGTCCTTAAGAGGAAATGGGTTCCTTCTAGGAAGTGGCAAAATTTTTGGATGGCCCAGATCACAGCAAGATATTCCAGCTTGGTTGCGTTTAGCCATGTACTGGCGTACGCGATCACAAGGGGTTTGCCATCCGGGTATTCCTGGTATAGTACAGTGCTCAGGCCATTTTGGCACACATCTGTCTGCAGGATAAGGGGTCCCGCTGCTTGTAGTCTATGCAGATGTTAGATATGTTGGAAGCTGGTCTCGACGGCCTCGAATGTAGCACGGTGTTCTGTTGTAAATCGTCACTGCGCTTCTTTTTCCAATAATGGGTGGAGCGGTGCCATAAGTCTGCGATGTTGGGCACAAAGTTTCGAAGCCAGTTACGCAGTCCTAAAAAAGGTAGCAGCTGTTTTTTCGTGTGTGGCTCTTCTGCCTATAATATTGCCTGAATTGAGCGGTCTTGTGGGAAGTTGCCTTCAGTAGACACAACATGGCCCAGGTACCCAATAGATGTCTTTCCAAAACTACTCTTCAAAGCTGGGCGGTGAGTTCGTGGAGTTACAGTCGTTTTAGTACTCATTGCATGTATGTCAAATGATCTTCCCATGACTTGGAGTACACGATCGCATTGTCTAAATACGCAAAGCAGAACTTGCCTATAGTCCATTCCCCATTGGAAGCAACTTTCTAGGAGCCCTGCTAAATATCTATTCGTATACTTTCGCTACACCTAAAAATAAGCATTAAAATGTGACTTCTACTTTTACACCTGTCAAATGTGTTGGTTACTGTTTACAGATTTTCAAAGAATTCTGTCATATTTCAAAAACCATTCTGTACGAATATTCACAGTCTAGAACTCTGACATTATGTAGGTCAGCTTTATGACGATTTAAAAATGCCTGAATTGATGACAGTTCTTACAGTTTTTTTAAATTAACATATTTGTTTACACAACATAGCTCAATACATGTAATGCACATTAGTATTTTGCCGCAACTGTGTTTAACACTGTCACAACTGCAAGGTAAAGGGCTATACTAATTATCATTTTGTTATTGATATGTGTTGGGTCATTTCTTTAAAAGGACGGCCTCAGTTGGAATAAATATTAAAACAAAGGAACAACCAGTCAAATGAAAAAAGCACATTAAATTAAAGCACGCAAATCACATTGCTCATTTTTGTCATACAAACCTAAAAGATAACGGTGAACATAAACACAAATAAGCCTAAGATAACTTTTATTCCGCTCATATTTCTATGTATTGCTACTTACTGTTTATTAGGTTTATTGAAATTTATCGGGCTGGACTTTGTATTTTTCTTCTGGGATTGTAGAAAATTACGTTACAAGACTTTGTTTCAAACCCCTTACGGCAAAGGTATAACGTTGTGATAAATAAGCAGACGTGGATGTAAATAATTAACTTAGTCATAAAAACAGTTCACAGTTAAAACATATAAATCATGCTAGTCAAATATTTGAAATAACGCACACACACGGCCAACGTATAGACCACGATGCACAAAGGCACGCCATTTCACAGACGCAATAATTAATGAAACACACGTCATAGTATATTTATTACTGCTGTGGAAACACAGATTTATCACAACATCGTAACTTGCCTAGGAAGGTTTAAAAAAGTCTACTGACGTGACGTGGTAATTTGAAGTATTTTTCAAAGTAAGAATAATTTAAGTTTCGTTTGACAAAAAGCAACACGCCATGCCATGGCTCGCCACGTCTGCCAACTTCTAAATATATTAAATTAAGTATTCAAACATTAAAATCTCTCTTCAGTTATAAATTACAAATTCTTAAATCATTATTTTGCTGTAATAAGTATGAATATGCTACAATTGAAAACATTTATAATTACACAAAGTGAAATTTTCAGAGTTTGAAAGAGACGAAGAGAGAGAAAGCACCAAGCCTCGCCCAGCAGACAGTTTTTCAGATGCTTTCTCGCTCGATAAAACAACACTGTACCATTACGGCCTACTCGCTATATTTTCCGCTGTTATTTTAAACTGTAAAAATTATATATGTTGCCATCAAGGCTACCTAAATATTTAAATAGGCACAGTTTAATTTACAAATAGGAGTCTGAAAAACTAGCTCAAAATAATATTTTTACTGTGAACTATTTCTCACCAGTCGTTGCCAACACATCTCTGCGCTCGCAGTTGTTAATTCATATTTAAAAATAGATAAATATTACAAGTTATAGAAGATATTAAGGTAAAGTTTAGTTTATTCAATAATACAGTACTCTAAAGATAACCACAGTGTTATATATTTGTGGAATACAGGTTATTTAAAAAACAAGTCGGACATGTTATGCCTAAGAGTGTTTTTTCAAAGGTTGATTTTCATAAGTCGCTTCCAATTGGGAATGGACCATAGGTATATTTTATATCTTAAATGAAACTTGTGACGCGACGACCATCCAGAACACAGTAGACGGTGTTGGTAGACGGAAACGGTTATTTAAAGTAATGTAAGTATAAAGAATATAAAAAAATGGTGTGTGTGCACATGTTAACGATTATATTTTTTAACAAAACTAAGCTTTTCTGATAGAAAATGTTGGCTTTGTACTATGATCTGCTTAAATATGGTTGTGACATACGAAGTTAGGTTAGGAACAAAGATAAATATAACAGGTTTGCCGCCTGTTTCCAATGGCTAGAATTAAGAATTAAAACATAATAGGAAACTGCAAATACAGAAGACGTGCTTTCGTATGACATATATGCACTTACTGCATAAGTTTGTGTTGTTCTAAACTTTGCTTAGCTATTACGAATTTGCAATGTGTCATTGCATTCAACCAATGTTTAATGTAGTAATAGTCGTATTTTGTAATGTAATCTGAAGTAGAATGTTGTGACTCTCTTTGTTATGTATAGTTTCCATGAGTTCCTTAGTGTTAACATTACTGATGACAACTTCTGTCAACTTTTTTCGCATCGCTTAGAGTTCAAAGTTTCAGTGTAGAATATAAAATGGTGTGTGTTGTGTTACACTCGTGTAACTGTAGACACACTTCGCTACCAGCTTTTCAAACAATAACCACTTATGCACATTATTATTGTAAACACGGATCTTACTGAGATGGAAATTGTATTGTCGCTTTAAAACAAACATCTGTTTGCGTTGAGCCTTATACGTGATCATCAATATCCTTCTCATGCAGTATCCGTAAAGTTTTCGACTTAATGAGACGAGATGCACACTCACACAGCGTTCACATTCGTGTAAGTACGTAAACTTTTGTGTGTCTCGGGAAATAACATATATATGCACATAAACGACGAAACAAATGTGTGTACGTCTTCCACCCTTACATCCCATAGGCTACTAATTTGAAAAGCGATGTATACGTGGTTCATAATAGTAATTCATAATATTTCTTTTTCTACAGAGTGGTATGGCTGCATTAATTTTCGAAAAAGATCACAGAAAAGTTCTGAACAATGTATACTCTTTAACCTTTAATGATCTAGACGAGCCAAGATAAACATAACCAGTGATTTATTATAAACCTGACGCGGCAATGAATTTAATGTTAACGAGTTGTAACACACGGCTTCATCCTTGTGAAAAACTCAAACCTTAATTGTAATGTCCACGTTCTCTATCTTCATAGTTGGTAGAATATTTTATGTATTCCCTAAGAAACTGTTAGTTTTTTCGGGATGAAAAGTACCCATATGTACTAATCCACAATATAATCTACACCTGTACCAAATTTCATCCAAATCTGCCGAGCCGTTACATGCATGATTGAGGAACAAATAAACATATAAACTTCCGAATTTATAATATTATTAGGATATGCAGGGCAGGGAAAAAACTGCTAAGTTTTGACAAGGCAAGGCATGAATGAGTGTAAAAGTTATGTAAAATTTGAAAATTGATTTTTAATCATTCCATTATTACTGTTGAAATAACATTTACCTCTAATTTTTACATGATGTAATAATAAATAATAGGTAACTGCGTTTACTGTGTCAAATATTTATTCATTCCTTTCTTTAAAAAATGTCTATGATTGATTAAAGGCAATATATTCATTGTCATGTGCTTTGCAGCTACAGCTCATAATAGGTTGATAATTATAAAAATATGTACCTACATTCCAGCACAGATTCAGTATATGTTTTGTGTCACAACACTTGTTCAGATTATTAACGACACTTGAATCAACATATTTAACATACTTTGCAGTAGATCACAAACTCAAACTGTAAACACTGAGTCACATTGTAGACCTTCGTGCATCTAACATACATTTCTTGACTCGTGAACAATCGTTTACTGTCAATTTCCTTTCACATAAGAACGGAATGAAAACACTACTATGATGTACAACAACATTCATAATTAATATCAACTTTGTAATTGTAAGGGCTAGTAGTACTTGTATTTTATGATGAATACCTAACTATCCTAATACATTAAATTATAATTAAAATCAATGACTTATGTATATTTGATAATCCATTTTTGCAAAGGCAAATAAAACCAAATAGTAGTTGATATCACTGAAACTTTCAGCAAATAGAGAATTCTACAACAGAAATGAAACACATGCCAATGCATGGTCCTTACTAGTAAATCATGAGTTGGGAATCCACAACTGCAACTAAACCTGATAACTCGCTTGAGTCAGGCTCACTTTTAGTAGGACGTGAACGAACACGTGGGTGAGCCAAAGCCAGGGTATTGACCTACTTTTGCCGGCTATGGAACTGGCAACCCCGCACATGTGGTGAGGTATTTCGATTGATACCTCCCAGTTAACACTAGTGCTCCTCTGCACCAACCCACGAACAAACAACAGAACTGGTCAGACTTTTCCTTATCCAATGGCCACTCTAGTGCATATCGTAACTCAATAGCACTGTGTCCTCCTAAACACCCCTTTCTCCTTTATGCAGCCTTTCCATTCCACTCCTCCCACCCCTGCCAACATGCTTGATGCTTCCATGCTATTGGTTAACATGTTCTGCAAAAACGATGTCCGATCAAAAATCTCCACATGTGCTCTCGGCTCATTGAGTATGCGGGACTTTCAAAATTGGGCATGCATTCTGGGTCATATTATTTTATTTTTGAGTGTGTTTCAAACTTTGAGGTCAGCTTACAATCATTTATATAAGTTATTACACAATTGCAAAACTTTGGGTCACATATTAGTATGTACCCAAATTATGAAAATAAGTGCTAATACTTTAATCAGAGACAACCTGACATTATTACAACCATCAAAGTGTTATGATTTAAGCTGCTTTTTCAATACGTGATTACTACATTCTCAGATGAAGGTAATGATGCAGACTATACCATACATCCCAAAATTAGTACGGGTGTGTGAATATTATAAACCATAAATATTCATGCAAAAATATTTGATTCAATTAATTCTAAGAACAAAATTAATAATTCAAAATTTTTAAAGATTTCAAATATTTTGAGTTTATTCAACTACTGTCACAGAGGAAAGAAATTGCACTTTCTTAATAACAGCTTAGTGGATGGTAAGTTTTGTTGCTCTTAGCAGTCTAATGAGGAGGACTATTAAACTCAAACTGTGAAGACATTTAGGTTAGGATGCCATCTGTATGCATTTAATATCGAAAAGTAAATATTTTTAAGGTTTGGGATTTATGCATATCACCTGTAACAAAATAACTATCTTGAAATTAAGTTTGTACAGTGTTACATGCTTTTATTTTCATAACAAGACAAAAATTTTACCTCATAAAGCTGAACTGGGCAGTGATATACAGAAACAAAAATTCAGTAATACAGCAATCATAGCTGTAGAGGTATACCATAATGTGCAGACAACTAACAATAATAATTATTATTATTTATTTATTACAATGCTTTATGTGCCATCCAACATAATACAAAGACATACATACAGTAATCAACAGTTTGCACATCTGGATATACATGAAAACCAATTCTTTGTTGCGTATTTCAAACAAAGATATAGACAAAAATATGAGATAAATAGCACGCACTAATCAATATTGTGCTTTACAAAATACTGTATCTGTAATTTTGGCTTACACCTTTATGTAAACTAACAAGCACTACTAAGATTCTAAAGTTTAAGTATTTTGGATATCCACCATTTTGAACATCATGTAACTGCTAGTAGAAAAACTCATTATTGCACCTATTTTTTATTTGTACTTAAGTAGTAACAGGTAGTTAATTTGTGTTTTATTTGTTTTCAAGTACAAGTAATAAAAAATATGTGTAAACTGTAATGGATCTAGTGGCTATGATGGCATTAGCTATAGGTTATTAAAGCAATGCACTTTTGAATTCAGTGTTCCATTAAGCTATATTTGTAATGATACCTTCAATACAGGATTGTTTCCAGACAGACTCGAGTGGGCTATCGTAACACCATTGTTCAAGAAAAGAGACTAGACGAAAGTAAACAATAATTATAGATCTATCATAATTCTTACATCCTTTTCAAAAGTAATTGATAACTATTTTACAGGAGGTTGCTGTAACATTTTGAGAATCACAAAATCTTATCAAATTTCCAGTTTGGCTTTAGGAAAAACGCATCAACGCAATTTTCAAACTAACAACTAGCATTCTTAATGCACTTGATAAAAAGATGCCATCTAATGGAATATTTTGCGACCTCACTAAAGCATTTGACTGTGTAAATCACAACATACATACTTATACAAAAATTAAAGTTTTATGGAGTCTCAGGTACACCAAGTAAACTAATAAGCTCATACCTTTCAAACAAACAAGTGTGGATCAAAGGAAAAACTATTTCGTTCTATTCTGAACCACGAAAAATCAAGCATGGGGTCCCACAAGGATCAATATTAGGCCCCCTACTCTTCCTAGTTTATATAAATAACCTTCCATGTGCCTTAACCCCTGAAACTACTACCATCTTAAGTCTCTGGAGATGCAGTAAATGATCCTACACAAAAAATGGACATAAAATTTAGAGCTAAATCTATGGTTTACTGCAAACAAATTAAATCTCTACCTAGATAAAACACATCTTATGAATCTCCTCACAAAGAACCGAAAAAACATTAATTCATATGTTAGCAGTAACAAAGACAAAATTAATGAAACAGCAGTGATTAAGTTCCTTGGCTTAAAAGTAGACAATTTACTTAACTGGAAATCTCACATTGCGTATATTTTACCTAAACTAAGTTGAGCCTGTTTTGCTCTGTGGGGTGTTGCAGAGGTCTTGAACAAAAATACAGCAAAAATGGTACATTTTGCATATTTTTATTGCATCATGTGTTATGGTATAATTTTTTGGGGTAGTTTCACAGACAGCAAAAAAGTGTTTCACATACAAAAAAGAGCTGTAAGAATAATGAATGCCAAAAGAAAATCAGACATGTGCAGACCTCTTTTCAAGAGCTCAGAGATTTTAACATATTCATGTGACTACATGGTTTCAGTACTTATATTAATGTCCAATAACAGTCATTTATGTCAGAAAAATTAGTCATTTCATAAGCATGATACTAGAATTAAAAAAAAAAAAAAACACTTACATGTGGCTTCAGTTAACTTAAAACTTGTCCAGAAAGGGCCATCCTACCTTGGTAGCCAACTTTTCAATAAGTTATCACAACACCTTCAAGAAATTTGTTTCTTTAACCAAAAACTCTTTAAAAACAGCTGAAAGAATTTTATAGTGTAGATAAATATTTAAACTACAAAAATTCTGAAATAACTGTATAACATGTCATTGTACGCATTTCTTGTTCCAGTTTTTCTGGTTTCCTTTTTCTTCTGTTTGCAAAATGACAAAGCCCCACAGCATGTTGGAAGAAGATTAGTCAAATTATGAGGAAAAGATATGAGTGTATTTTTTACTATGCCCAGTGTATAAAATTTGTATATTGTAATTTGAGTTGTCCAATATCTTTGTACAGCTATGTATTTTAAAAAAAATCCTATGGATGCAATAAATCAAAACAAAAAAAAAAACTTGTAAAACTGTTATTGCACCAATAAATCAAATCAAATTAAAACAAAACAAAAAAAAAACCCTTAGAAAACTGTTATTGCACAAAGTTCCAAAGTATGTATTTAGAAATTATTTGGTAATCACAAATAAAATATTCATACCAAATTTGCATTAAAAAAATGAGATTTACACAGTCCTGGAAATTAGTACTATTAGCAAATAAAATAAGTTACCTTTCTTTTTGGGCGCAGGGTCTGCTTCTTTTGATCCACCTTCCACCAAAGAGTTAAACATTGACTCAGTGTCTAGACACGCTGTAGCTGTAGACAAAATAAAAAAAGCACAATTTTATGCTGAAAAACTGTTATAATTGGCTTAACACATGCATAGTCAAGGTATACGCTGTTCACAGCAAAGTGAGCACTTTTGAGGGATTAGTTACTTTTTTCCTGTCAACCATTTTTTAATATTTCCCCCACTTTTTAAAATGCAAAAATCCATGTTAAGTAATAAAAACAATGTAGGGATAAATTTCACCATATTCGACAGTTAAGGTGGAATATCAGATGCCATATTTGCTCATAATTTGCATGTCGAGCTACTTATTTTTTAATATTATGAATTCAAAGAAATTCATCATTGATTTTATTTTTAAACAAGTTACAGAAATTTGGCATCACTTTCATTTTAAACACCAAAATTGACACTACTTTCATTTTTAAATACAGTACTGAAATTTAACATCCAGACCTTTCACAAATGAAAAATATTGTTCAACCCCCCCCCCCCCCCCCCCTTTTTTTTTTTCCAATTCCTTAATGCACACCACAAAATTAGCTGTATAACTTTAATTTTCGCACCATTTTACATAGCACCACAAATACCTATATGCCTTGCTGCTACTGCCTCCTTGAAGTAGCTGATTTTGCAGTCTTAAGAGAAGTGAGGAGAAACTCCTGTTCAAAACCATTTCCTTTAGGGTAGATAAGTCAAAAGATTTCCTAGTGATTACTCACTAAAACCTGACCTGAACTGTATGTGTTTTAGTGACGTGGCTGAACATACACTCACATGCTGCATTACTGTGTGGGATTGTCAAAATCAAAAGCATCACTCTGCTTAATTTATCGTACTTCAGTGTCCCATCTGCAGCTTTCATTTGACCCACCAAACTCCACTTTACATCTATTTTCTCCTCACTGGAAATGTAATATGATATTTCTGACTCAAGTTAAAAATTACAAAATTGGGAATGCAGTACATCTAATTTTTCATCCAGATCTAATCCAGTGACAGTGAAAATGACTTGGACCTTTTCTACAAAAAAATTTTACAGTAGAAAATGAAGCAGTGCAAATTGACTAAATATATGCAACTTTGGCATTAACCAAAACTTGATTTTAAATGGAAATTTGTGTAAAATATAATCATAACTTATTGAATAGTATTTTCTTTAGGAATCAACTTGTCTTCTTGTTTCAGTGTTGCCACAACTTTATTCGTTGTATTGCCTATCCCTATATGTTGTTTTTTTGTTTGCCTCTGCTGTGGTAGTCAAGATCTAAAAGTGAAGATGCATACTTGTTGACTCCTGCTGCCTTAACACAATTATGTAACATACTAAGCACTTTTGTAATGGAGTCCAAGAATGCACACTTGAATTTTACTCGTGTTTCCTGTCATGACTGGTGCTGAAAGACAAATGGCAGCTAACTTCTCTTCAGTAATCAATGTAGGCAGTAATCAATGTAGGTTGCCAAGTTAAGTTTGTTGAGGTTCTGTTAATTTTATTTGGAGGGAAAAAGAAAACATTGAGTGAAGAATGGGGAGGGTGTGTGGCAGTTTTGAGTTTCATATTGTTTGATGGAGCAGTGGAAAATTTTACTCGTATGAAAATAACATTCACATTATTAACAAATGTTTTCACTTCAATGAAAAAACTACATACATACGTCGTTCGTATTCGAACAGATGCAGCAATACACACAATTTGAACAAAGTTACCCTTATACTCGTTGAATTTAATAAACAAACATTATTTACACATTACAAAAGTGTTGAAAGTGTGGTATTTTCAGGCCAAGTGCTTTTCAATAATCATAATAAAGGTTTACAAATACAGTGGAAGCCTGGAATACCGCAGGGCAATTAATGTCCCCCGGCCTGAATAAATAAGTGGAAAGCTAGCAGTCAGGCGTGTGGTCTGTCTGCGGGTGTTCGTGAGTCAGGGACGTCACTGGATAAGGCGGAGGGAGCGGCCATGCGTTGTTCCTCCTTTCAACGCAGAGATCTATTTTACTGTTTCTTTACAGCCAATATTGTATGATTTTCCATATTCAATTTCGTTGGCGTGGTGCCTAGTGGTCCTTTTTTATGTGACCCTATTATACCTGTTCTGCCATTTGGTTGTAAACAGACAAAAAAAAATACTGTGGCAACCTTTCCATCTTATCTGGGCGTTGGATCTGAATAGGGGAATTGCACTGCGATATTCCAAATTGTATATCATACTCGCAAGTGTTCTGCTTTCACGCATTTACTACCACTTACAAGTTAACATGAAATGTGCGTGTGTCGTATAGCGTAATACATAATCATTTGATGCGGGCCTCAAAATTCGTGCTTTTAAGTCATTTACAGGCCTATAATTAATCTCCTAGAGGGTACAGCTCTACGTAATCATTATAATTATGATGCAGACACTTTGGTTATAATGTGTATATAGCGGCTATTCGGTATGTCTTCCAATTTCGAAAAAAATAATTCCAAAAATTTGAGACGCATCTCAAAATTTGTGATTTTAAGTCACTTACAGGCCTATTATTAAGATCCTACGGAATAAAGTGATACATAACTATAATTATGATATAGTAGAAACTTTGATTATAATGTATATATACGCTATATAGTATGTCTTCCCATTTTCGAAAAAAATTTCCAAGCGAACGAGCTATTGTGGACAAGGCTTAATGCAGAAAAGCGACCTTTCATTGCACGCCACAAATCATTCACTTTTTTTTGTTTAATGCAAATCAGGCAAGCAAGCGACATGTTTCACATCATGTGAGGCACTGATAGATCCCATCTACAGTGCAAGCATGCATTCAACATTTGGACAACAAACCGGTGGGGGGGAGGGGGGAAGGGGGGTGAATACCCAACCCGCGTGACAAACAACTTGCAGTGAACACTGCCCTTGGTGGAACAAGTACATCCTTTGCCTGGAAAATACAGTATTTTTTTTAAGTTATTCTTGTTTGAATGCATGTGACCCTTCATCACAGTACGTTTCTCTTCTTCTGTTTCCCTCCTTTGGGTGCTGACAAGTCCGGTGATGCAGATGAGAAAAAATTACGTTCAGATAGCAAGGGGCTAAACATTTCACGAGTTACGGCAGTAAATAACACTTGTCCCATGTTTGACAGATAGGTGCCATGCCCCATCAGAACACTGGTTTTTTTTTTTTTCTACTGTACTCTGCCACTCCTGGAATAGCGCGGAAAGCTATAATGCGGGTATGAGCCATGGCCCCCAACAGCCACGATATATCGGGATTTTATTGTAAATTATTTACAAAACATGCAAATTTACTGTTTGTAAAATTGCCAACCTTGATCACATGTTTTTCAATGGAAATCCTTGAAAGTTTACTTTACTAAAATTAAGTTTGTTCATCACTAGCATTAAATAATTTATTTGCAGTATCATTCTGTAAAATCAATACTGCACACGTTTCTTGAAACCAACAAACTTAAAGAACGTAAATTATATTTGTGTTGCTTCATTACTGACAGTGGGGTAATGGCGGGGCAAGCAGTCTAACAAAGCGGTACACTTGTGCCGATTAATATTACATTTCACTAACGAAAATGCACAAGGGTATCTACAAGCAACTATACTTAAAGAAAGCAAATCAAGAATAATTAACTAATGATAAAATATTCCAACAACATCAACAACATACTCATATAAACACGATGAGAAGATGGCACATGCACAATGACATTTACCGAGCTGGAAACTGTGAACATGGCTACAGCTAGCTAGAAATGTTTACTGCTCGTACGTGTCGACATTCTCTGTCATAAATGCTAAACATGTTTTTAAAGTAAATACACTAAAAGCCCAAAAAAATTCAACATTGCCCTATTTAAACCGTAAATATTGTAAGTATAATTAAAATTTTAAATGACAACTTTTAGTTCTGAGAAATATTTTCTTCTGCCAAATTAACAACATGCATTCCACAGTAATTCAGCAGCTGATATAATACTTCACTAATGAGAGCATTTGCTGTTTACATAGTGCATAGGGTGGTAACATGAAATGAACAATATGCTTCTGCCATGACATTACTGGTAATTGATTCCATTTACTGCTTATCAGAGATACAGGATATCAAATACGGAATACAAATAGAAAATTGGGGGATTTTAATGAAAAATCTGGAGGAAGGAACACAACCTAGAAAATTGGCACCAAAATCGGGAGGGTTGGAAGGTCTGAACACTGTTTTAATGTTAAATACAGAAATATAACACAGATTTTCACAATTTTTTGCACCGAATCCCAGGATTCTATTTTACCATTTTTGGGGTCCCTAATGATCAGTTATGTTTGAAGAGTTGAGTTGTGTATGGCTGAATTCAATTTGCACTGTATGAATTGTTTTGTGTATAAAAGCATTAATAGAACTTAAAATAATAAAGATATTAGGGATGGAAGAGTCGAATCTAAGAGTCATTGAATCCCTCGAATCCACGAGGTTAATTTACCTGTAATAATTTATTGGCATTGTGCACTCTTCATGACGGTAGATAGATGTGTATATTATTTACAGCGTAATTATAGGAACACAAGAGCAGCATTTGTAAACATCAAATCAGCCACGACTAGAAACACCTGTTTTTCGTGGCGTGCGAAATACAGTTTCTCACCAAAAATTAAATACCTCACAAAAAATCACAAAAAACACTGAAAAAAAAAAGGGGGGGGGGGGGGGGATTAATTTTCATTGTAAATTCTCATGTTTACGATGCTAATTCAATAAACCCTTTCAATATGTAGTCAGCGATGGAAAAGTCGACACAATCAATGCATCCAATGTACACTGCCAAAGCAATATCATAAACAAACGATTATCTATTACCAGTTTTACTACTATGGGATACTGCTATGTTTTGGAAATAAACTGATATTTGTGACTTTCTAAAATAAACTAATTATGTTTGCATTTCATCCTTTTTCACTTTTTGTCACATTGTTAATGTAATTTTGCTGGTAGTAAACAAATGTGGTAAACAGGAAAATTACTGAAAACTTGTATAAAAAACGGTAACAAAATTTTCCGTTACCACGAGGTGTTGACTGCATGTTTATTCAGCAAAAGCACACAGTACACTCCATATATTTGTATTGACGTATGCCCTACCCCATGAGGTAGTGGTTAGGCCACTGACTACACTCTCGGAACTTCAAGTATGCCTACTGCGGCGTAAATGGCTAACATCCTGGGCACAACAGGTCGTGGAAAGGTTAGATGTAGTGGGTGGCCGCATGGTGGTGGGTACCATCGGGAACGAGGGGAGTCAAATCCCAGAGTGAGGCGAATGGAGGTAGATTCCCGACTAGAGAGTTCTACCCTCCTTACTATAAGGGTTGCCAATAAGCTGGATGCGGGGATATGAAATGAGGATTAAGTTACGCAATCGTGGTGGTGGAGGCATATAATCTAGCAGGAGAGATTCAAACGGGTCGAGTGGGTCAATATGCGGGAACAAAATCTGAAGGGGGAGGTACCGCACGTGGTTTGGGGGCTGCCTTAGAACACATACTGTCTTCCCTGACGCCAGCTTGATGACTCAAAAGTTGGGTAGCTCTACTTCTGCCGGGTGTTGAATCCGGATTAACTTACCGGAAGAAAGTTAAACTATACTGGATGTCTTGGTGGGGCCTGGCTGGTCACTGTGTCCTAAGGAGTAGTGCTGGCTATAGGTGGTGACTGCTTTACTTGGGCAATACGTTCTCCTGTAGGATATCCGGACCAACAGGCGCCTAAATGCTTGTAGAAATGGGACTCATGTTCGAGAGGAATGAATGGTGAGATCGGACGAGGGACAACTTCGAGGCATTGTGACCAGGGTTCGCCTTCCTGCAAGTCACTTAGGAAAACGTTGGCTATTTAGGCTCTCAATAGGGCGCGGCGTTCCTTATGTTGCTGCCTGCTCTGCACTCCGGCTCTCCTGTTGTAGATTAAGTCCTTGATAAATTCAATCACAACACACAGTGTCTCTCCAATGAGAGTGAAATTACCTGGTACAAATTCATAACACAGATTCTAGGAGACTGGGAGAATATGATAGAAAGTACATGGACAATTAGGTTAAACGTAATTTTTATTACGTGAGAAAGTGAAACTGGAAAGTCCCGGCTAAAATCTATTTACAAATAATTATCTGACTGGCTAAACCAATTTTTTTTACGTAAATATAATCAGGCGAAGGCGAGCCTGCAGAAAATTAATTAAAAGCAGCAAAATGGTAAAAGTACGCAGTCTATAGCACAACAGAATTTACCAGAGTTCATCGGGGTGGGGGGGGGGGGGGGATCTAAGATAAGACTGCTTGTTACCATGGAGTCAAGGAAATTGACTTGGGTAAGGGTACCAGGTGCATGGAGTACAATTACCTTTGGCGTGGAAATTCCTGTCCTCACGGTCAACGGGTGCAATTGTGGAAGAGCCTTTTCACAAACTGTTAGGAGGCTGCAGTATTCAGTCTGTGGAATAAGGCAGTCTTTCAGGTTTCCAGGTGTAGCACCGTATTGCAGGTCGCGGAGAGGAAGGAGAGCCTTTGCGGACTGAGAGGAGTCTTTGCAGACTGAGGAAGTCTTTGCAGACTGAGGACAGTTATCGAAGACTATGAAGGGATCGCGATCCTACTCGGCCAGCGAGCCCGGCGTGTGCCGGCGCTGGACCTCTATTTATACTTTTCTGCTCTAAATTTGTGGTTTCATGACAGTTATTGAATGTGATTTTCCATATGTATATAATTCTAATTTAAATTAACGTTTATTTTGTCAAAATCAATTGAATTTATTACATCAATTGATGCGTGCTTCTTATACTACTATTAACTAAGATTACGACTCATCACTCTTCACGTGAAGTATACCCTTACTTCAACCACCCACGTGAGAGCTATTACTGCAAACCAATACACTGTGTTGCACGTCGGTTAAATCTACCGGGCAGGCGAACACGTGGCTACAATGTTACACAAAACAGCGAACAATCCTCTTCCTCCCCCCCCCCCCCCTCCCGTACAAGCGCTGAGTGCCAACAAGCTGTCAGACACTTCTGGCATGGCAGAGCACCGCCGAAGATCTACGAACCAAGAATGCTGACGAGAGGGTTCCCACCTCCCATGCGGCAGCCTCACGGCAGAAGGACGTCACACGCCTTCCCCGTACCCCGCCGCAGCAGCCTAGACTTCTGACTAGTATATAAGTCAGTGCGCGATGGGGCTACAGAGTCATTCCTAATTCTTCTCTTGAGTTAACCCCAAGCACTCCTTAGTGCTGGGGCCTCCAGCAAAACTTTTGAGTCTTCAGCAGCCATTACAGCTACCCTCTGCAACGACAACAGTCTTCGACACCCATCGAATACGAATATACCTTGCTACTTTAACTTCTTTTGTCGCTTCCAGACACCCACATTAGACAGCCTTAGTTGAGTAGTTAAATATTCAGTTTTCTATTTCACTTTCCCTACAGCATAGAATTAGGTCGCCTACACCTGGCTAACGTAGTTTTCCTTCAGTACTCCGTCTGCTTGGTAGGAGATTGCACAAATCACTATATTTATTGAATCGTCAATAAATACAGCTTTGATCTCTATCCTAATGCTTTTATTTCTAGATCGTCTACTTCGGCTACTAGGAATAAGTTGCACTGTGCACTACTGACAGAAACCGGGACTTTTGTACATCCGAACCAGCTTGACTAAGCCCCCCTTCTGGGGACCTCCAGTCTGGAACACACCCATTAGATGGCCGCCTGTTGCTTCCTATTACCCCGAGCACCCAGGTGCTGGAGGGAAGGAGCAGAGGTGCCACGACCACTAGGAATACCTTCCACCAAGGGGAGAGAGCAAACCTAGATTGTATCACCTACCAGAGCAACTAGGTGCTGGGAGCGGTATTGGCCTTGGTGTTGCGGCCTGGCCTCGGATGGAGTTCACATCCAGTAGTAGTATTGGTGGATCACACGGCTCAACGTCTCTGATCAGCCCTCGGATGTAGGGGATCAATGGAGACTCCTACCAATCTTGTGCCACGAATCAGCTACTGGACCTACACAATTATAGGGGAAATTGTTTCTTGTGCGCCACTGAGATTATGGGCAGTATCAACTGTCCACGTCGTACAATATATTCATTTTCCACCACTCGTCCGAACCAGTCCCGACTATCACCCGGTGTTGAGGGGTCTAGTCTACTGGATTGAAGCTAGATACCGAATAGCCAATCCTAACTTCTGGAGTCAAGAGTCAGCGGCCTGGAACTTGAACGTAATCTAAATCAAGAACTGTAGCAACAGTTTCACTGAGCCAGTTAATCCACATTACCAACTGACCGAAGACCTTCAGAGTCAGTCAGGTTTCTAACACCTCCCATCAGCTACCTATAACCGTGCACTTGGACTAGCGCAATAAACCTCAACAATTGTGCCATACAGTCAATAGCTGGGCACATGTCACATGTATAAAACTGGATTTTTAAATTATGCATTTTACATGTGAATTAAGTGTAAAATATAAACGGGTAATTTATTCGCCCAACCCTGCAGTACTGAATTATATTAATATACCATGCAAAATTCATGTTGAATTTATACTACACACAACTAAAAATGGACTTCACGCAAAAAGTTGCAAAATTTGACTTGTCAGTGGTAGGTTGAATTCAGTCCAAAATTTCCCAAAATATCTATATTTTATGGCTTCTTGAACAGAACAAAAAAGTGGTTTCACCATACTATGCACAATTTGCTTCTACATTGTTTAAATAACCATAATCAACACACACTTGTAAATGTTCACAAGGCAGTGCGATACCAGCATGACATGTGAAACACATAAGCTGCAAGTAAACAAAATTAGTTACTTACCCTTCTTAGTTTTCGCCTTAGATTTTGGATTTGGAGCATCAAAATCACTATCTGTATCGCTAACATCAATGACCTTGCTTGGCTCCGTTTCACTGAAATCAAACAGTCAATTACTCAATTCTGATTGCATGCATCGATTACCAAAGTGAACTGCTTTCCCACTGGCAAATAGGTACTGTATTCATATCAAGAGTCAAACATTGACTCGTCATAACTGACATGCAAGCATTCACGATCGCACGCACGCACGCACACACACAAATACTTAGAAAAAATAACCTATTTTAGTGAAGAAATTTTACAAATATTAAATTTCCCTTCTTTTTCAAAGCACACTATAGCTAACGCGTTTCTTCAATGACGAACATATGAAAAAGTTGATACCTGGTATCTTCACATTGTACGACCTGAATACGTAATCTGGATCTGGATGGTGGAAAGACGGTAGGTAATTTATAAAGCTGAATAATATATTATAATAATGAGTGTTATTAAGTATTTTAATAGAGTAGACTACAATCATATAGTCAATTACAAGAAATGCCAGGAGTTTTAACTAGGGTCGCACCAGGATTTTCGCATGTGGATATCGTGCTAGACGATGCCATTGGCCGGCAGGTTTTCTCGGGAATCTCCTGAATTCCCTGCCCCTTCATTCCGGCGCTGCTCTATACATTGCTTCACCCTCATTGGCTCTTAAGAACTTGATGTTAAAAGCCACCAAATCTCTCCACTCACTCTGTTGCATGATTTAGTATGGGATTTCAGTAGAAAAGAAAATGTATGGGTCAGTTCAGCCAGGGAATAAATTAAATGATCCTACAGTCAGTGATATCAAGGAAATTAAGTACACCACAGATGGGATCATCCATGTCAAGCTTGATTTTGATGAACCAATTATACAGCTTGGCAAGAAACCCAAGAATATAACTTTCATGTCACCATTGTCATTACCTAAAAAAATTTACAGGACCATTGTGCATCAAGAAACAAAAGTGGGATCAACTTTATCAGTTGAAGCATTTAATTCCAATAGACTGCCATTGGTTATAATGTTTGATGGATTGCACAAAATAACACAAAAACACCGGATTGAAAATCATCACAAACACAATCTTTATTACACATCAGCCATCCTGTTACAACACTACCAGACTTGCCAACTTTTAAAGTTTCCAATCAGTACAATGGATAAAAACTATTAAAACATGTGTAAACTGCCCGCAGCAATTTCACATACACTAATTTTCTTAACAACCACATGTAATTTCAAGTAATAAAATTTCCATAATTTCACAATGAAAATTTAATATAATCTAACATTTGTTCAGTGTTTTAGGCCAGAAACTATGATTTCTCCTACACAAGACATCATGGAAATGTTTTTACTTAGTACGGCATGCAAAGCAAACATATACTTATTCCTTGCCTTGGCTGAAATATATATTAATATAAGATAACTTCCATGCCATAAAAGTATTGAGAATTCACTTTGTGATACACAAAATCCCTACTCTGCAATGATTTAAATTTTAAAATGACATTTAAAACAAACTTGCATATAAAAAATGTGCATATACTCACATGTCAATTTTATAACTAAGAAAGATCACAAATTTTGTTTTAGAAAAACATGCATTCCTTTTTTTTTCCCCCTGGATTAAGTCAGATAGACGAAATGTGGAAATTATTTATCACCAGATGAAAAACAACAATAGAAATTCTACCGCTACATGAAGTAAGATTTATTATTTTGTTTGTGGTTTTGTGTTTGTAGTTTTCACATATTGTACACACATAAAACATGCAAAATAAATATTAATTACTGGTTGTGAACACAAATGGCATGTAAAAATTGAAATATGTACTTGCATTCAGAATACCGAACACAAGATCACTAAATTTTGACAGTTTTAGAAATGTAGAGCGGACGCAATATATCCTTGTTATAAACGGTTGCTCTGTCTATGAAGAAAGCAATGAGTGTAAACAAATGCTGTGATCAATGTAGGTTACAATTCCAACCTACCTTGTTTCTGTTATGACTAAGTAATACTGCTGGGCCTCCATTAATTTTATTGCCAGTGGATCAGATGGGTTTGGGAGATAGTTTAGTTTAACGTCTTTCACGAGACATCGTCGTTTTGCACCTCTTCTTAAGAGACTATCATTTTTAATTACACACTGTTTGAATGGAAGAGTTGAAAATTTGCGTTATTTTTTAAATTTGATTTGGCCGGCATCAACTGTGATGTTGTCGACAATGACTTTTTTTTAGTACTCGCAGCAATGCATTATTACACTAACAGTGAAATATATCTTTACCTGAATTTAATGCTTAAAATGGAAGTAATATTTCTACAATTACCACTGTAACGCTACGAATACGTTAATAAATAAATAAATTTAAATGATGCAATACCAACTTTAAAAAAATGTAGTTGTGGAATATATAAACAAAGCACAACACTTACTTGCTTTTTAAAACATGCCTTGTGTATTTTATACAGAGTTAGGATTAGGCCTATTTGTTTTTTAAAAATAAATTTTATTTATGCATTCGCATGTTTTTAAAGTAAAAACAAACATGAAACTGATTTTGTCATTTTGTATTTTTGCTCACATCCACTGAATACAGAATACGAAATACAAAATTACCAAATACGTCACGGCTTCAAATTATTATATAACCTGTCAAGATCCTTATCAAAAGAAAATGCGATAAATATGTAGTTAAAATTCGAATATTAAACATGCTTGAGATGTAAATATTTTTGGGGAAGTTAGTTTTCCATACAATAAACGGGTTAGGCCTACTTTTACACTGCAAAACAGAGTTGAAATAATAGTTTTCTATGCCACATACATTTCAAACATTTAAATAACCGTTTCAAAATACATTATTTACAATACACACTGACTTACTGTTTGTAATTCCTATTTGTAACAACTGAATATATGTTGTTACAATTCTTATTACACGTTTCTCTGTCATCGATGCAATTTAATTAGCTGATTCATTAAATAAATACGACATTTCACCAGCTTTCAGAAACAAGTAAACTCAACTGCAGAACAAAAACAGTATTTCTTCCAGACAATTGGGAAAATGGCGGACAAAACCGCTCACTAATCGATAATGTATCGATATGCACACCTCAATACTCAACATTTTCGATACTTCCGATATCGCGGTATAGAAGACTCGAATGTCCCATCTCTAGTAAATATTCACTCAAAAATTTTTTACGTACATTTTACGGAAAAATAGTAAAAGTTGGCAAGTCTGCACTACCAACCTTACAAAAATAAAAACAAAACAATACAGTCGCAGCCACCAGCAACCTGCTAGGCACAAAATATCCTGAACATACCGCCCACCGGTAAATGGTACATTTTCCAACTGAGACCCACACTACAATAATTAACACGCTAAAACATCAGACAAGAAACAAAAACAACAACAACTTTATAATAGCAAAGTAAGGGTGTCTAAATTTCTCGACGACAACAAGGAACCATGTTGCAAACACAACAAAAAGGGTAATCAACAAAACAATAAATCTTTGCCAACAAGTAAATTGCCCTAGTCAGTAGGTAGAGGAGATTTTTTTGTAACTGGTCTTACAAGTTCACCATTCAGAGTTCTCACAGTCCCCACTCTTACACCATCTTTACCTGGATGAAGCTTCACAATTCTGGCCATCTTCCACCTCAACGGAGGTAGATTACTATCTTTCACTAGCACAAACGCGTCCGGTTTCAAGTAGGGTACTGCATCACTCCACTTAGTTCTCTGATGCAAAGTATGGAGACATTTCAAACTCCCAACGTTTTCAAATGCTTTGCTACAGCTTGGTGACCAGCTGCCAACAACCGAGATGGTTGTCTACAACATGGCTCAAGTCTTGCTCAGGCAGACCGACGAGGGGTTCACCCGCTAGAAAATGTCCTGGAGTAAGGACTTCAAATTCTGATGGGTCTGATGACAAGGGACACAAAGGTCTAGAGTTCAGCACCGCAGAGATTTCAGCAAAAAGGGTCATAATCTCTTCAAACGTAAGTATTTGCTATCCGATGAGGCGCTTCATGTGGAGTTTGGCCGATTTCACAGCTGCCTCCCACAGGCCACCAAAATGAGGTGCAGCTGGAGGGTTGAAATGCCAAACAATGTTGAGCTCATGTAAGTGGTTCTGCAAACTCTGCCATGAATGTTCAGTGAAGAGTGCTTGATGAACTTCCTTCCAGTGTCTACTTGCCCCAATGAAGTTGGTGCCTTGGTCTGACAGTATGTCTGACGGGGTTCCCCTCACTGACACGAATCGCTTAAGGGCAGCCCAAGAATGCTTCGGTACACAGTGGTGATACATCTTCCAGATGGACAGTCTTCGTCGACATGCATACAAAAATACAGAGGTAACTTTTGTCCACTGGAGCCTTCAGTGCTTTTGCCCGCTTTGTTGCAAATGGCCTTGCAAAATTGACGCCAACTTTCAGAAAGGGACGCACTTGTGAGAATCTCACAGCAGGGAGATCACCCATAAGAGGGGTGGAGGTTTTCGCTGACAATCTGAAACACCTAATACACCGGTGCACACAATGTCGAATGATCTGGCAAATATACAAAATTGCCTCTGGGTAAGGGAATGAACTGCCTGGAGTCCTGCATGGACGTACTCCTCATGGTAACGTTTCACAATTAACATGGATAGATGACATTTTCCTGGAAGGAGTATTGGGTGTTTACTCTCTTACGGCAATGCAGAGTGCTGCAAGTGGCTGCCCACCCTGACGACACCCAGAGGATCAAGGAAAGGATGCAATTTCCTTAGTTTCCTGGAGCACCCTTTACTACGGAGCAACTCAAGTTCTCTGAAAGCAGGTCGTGTTTCACCACTTGAACCCAAAACATCAATGCTACCTTTAATTCTTCAGCACTCAACCACGTTTATTCACAGTGAGGTGGTTTCATAAATGCAGTTCGAGCTCTAAGCATCCATGCTGTTACCCTCTTGAGTCTTGAGAGTGATGAAAAGCCTTCTAACAATGATCACAGGGTACCATCGCCTTCTTGGACTGCTAGCGCTTGTGCTCTCTGAGATTTACACTCAGTCATATCCTTCGTATTGAGCATCTTGAACTTATTCATAGGCCACGTGTCTACAGAATCTGCCAACCATTCGGGTCCACGGAACTACACAGAACTGTTCACCAGCTCGTCAAGAAAATACACACCGTGATGCGAGGTCTGCTGGGTTACAGCTTGATGGGACATAACACCATGACCTAGGTGGCACAATTTGTTGAATTTCAGTGACTCGATTAGCGACAAAGGTCTTGAACCTGTGTGATGACCGGTGCCATGACAGGACAGTGGAACAATCTGACCACATGTACACGCTGAAGAGATGAGTCCTTTCGCTGAACATTTTGCTCACCCATTGCCACAATCTTGAGAAGCAAGGCACCCGACAACTCAAGCCTCAGAATTGATAGTGTCCTCTATGGTTCAACCCTTGATTTTGCTGTGATCAGGCAAGTTTAAACTACTCCAATGTTGTTGACAATACGAGCATAAATCACAGCAGCATACACCTTCTCAGAAGCATCGCAGAACTCATGAATTTCAATACTGCAGGCACTAATCCACTCAATGTGTAGTGGGATTCTCACCTTGGCCAGAGCATCCAGTGTTTTCTTGAAATGTAACCATTGATGAGCAATATCTATAGGAACAGGTTGATCCCACTCTAACCCCATCGTCCACAGTGTCTGCAAAAAAATTTTTCTCCACACAACTGGGGCTACCCATCCACATGGGTCGTAAGGGCAGGCAATAGTTGACAAGATACCCCGTCTGGTTATTTAGATACATTGATGTGGTATGTGAAATCATCAGTCTCTGGACACCAGTGTACACCAAGCACTTTGATAGCTGGACTGGTCTCTTGATCAAGGCTCTTCAAATCTTCTAGCTGTAATGTAGGCACATCCTCAAGTAGAGTGATGCTGCTGGAGGACCACTTTCGAAGCTCAAATCCTCCTCATTGAAGTAACATAAGTTCAGATTTAAGTTTGATTGCTTCTTCCAATGAGTCAGCTCCTGTAACCACGTCATCAACAAACACATCTCGCAAGAGTACCTGAGCTGCCTGCGGAAAGTTTTGAGCTTCATCAGTAGCTAACTGCCTTAATGTTCTCAGTGCTTGATAAGGAGATGATGCAAGTCCATACGTAACAGTGTTGAGTCTATATAGCTGCACATCTTCAGCTGAAGGTCGCCACAGAATACACTGATATTTACAGTCATCAGAATGTATCCGTATTTGTCTATACATCTTGCAGATGTCAGCAGTAAAGACAACACGTAGTGTTCCGAAGCTCACAATAATATGACCTGCAATTTCTGCCCAGTGTGGAGCACATCATTTAATGATACACCATTTGAACTTCTTGATGAGCCATCGAAAACGACGCACACCTTAGTGGTTGAACTAGCCTCTTTAATTATAGCAAGGTGAGGAATAACACATGTTACCTCCAAGATCTCTGATGCACCCAAACAATTGTTACTTGGCTTGCCACCAGAGGGCCAAGCAACTGATATGTGTGTCGTGTGGCCCAGTTCTTCATATTCCTTGAGAAATTGGTGGTACGTGGTTGCGAGCTCCGGTGACTTAGTAAATTTCTTCTCCAGATGTTCATACTTTAAACGTGCCTGTTGTAGCGACTCTCTTAACTCAGGCCGATTTTGTTTGAACAGCAGTCATAACACATATCTACCATCCATGTCTTGTGTGTGTTTCGCTGTAGTGCTCTCCACATTTTCCCTCATCAGTTGACAACACCTTTGTTGTCGGCACATCTTTGACTTCCCAGAATCTTCGTAGTTGTACATTCAGAATATTGTCTTGTATCAAGAATGACACAGACGGTCTCCTAGGTATTCACACGCAACCTTGCCACTCACAATCCAGCCAAACACAGTGTGAAAAGCACTGGGTTCACCTACAATTTTCCTGCCAGTCATAGCATCACTCACCATGTCGGCTACCAACAAGAAGTCAATAGGCCCAGGAACATTGAAGATTGGATCCGCTAGCTTCAAATCCTTCAAATGGCTTACGGTACTGTGAACAACCCTTGACGCGGGCATGGGATGAGTGATCTCCTTCAATATATGCTCTGAGAGTCAATAGGTTTAAGACAACAATAAAGAACACCTCTTGACCCTGACGCAGGAGTTTGCCCAACCCCAGCTAAGTCTAGTTTTTCACGGTGGCATTGTAGGCCTAACTGCTGGAAACATCTATCAGTTATGAAAGAGACTTGTGATGCACTGTCCAGCAAGGCTCTAATGTCTGAAAATGTCCACTCCAATCTCTAACTTGGACCACAGCAGTCGAGAGCAAAATTGTAGTTTGCATTTCAGTCTCATTAAACACATGTAATGTTTGGACCTTGGTTATAGTACTCTCATGAGAAGAACCATCAGGTTTTGAATTTTCTGTATCTACACTCTGACTACGCGATGAGCCATGAGAAAATTGCAGCAACGAGTGGTACCTCTATTGATATTGTCTAAGTGAATTTACACATGCATTTTTGTGCACTGTGACTGGGTTTTTAAACTGAAACAAACGGATTGTTCTTTCACAAACTTGACTTTATCTGGAATAGATTTTGTCCAGAACTGCTCACATTTACTCAATGGATGTTTCTCCTGACATACTGGACACACTATCATTTTCTACTGCAACAAGTAAAGTGCTTCTATGACCTTGTTTTGAATTGCCTTTCATACTAGGTGCTGAAAACTTATTCTTTACAAATGTACTACTGTTGCCTGAGGCATTAAGGTTGGTCACCAATTGAACATTCTCATTTGCCACAGCATATCGTTCTAGGAATGTCAACAAATGGTCACAAGTTGGCAGGTCCTGGTCTACGGATGATTTAAACTCTTGGCGAAGAGAAGAATCTATCTTTTCAAGAAGAATGTTCAAAAGCAAAAAACTCCACTACACTAATAAAGTGTGACAAAGACTGGAGAATTGGTACACACTTTTGGAAGGTGTAATATTTTTTGAACATGCAGCGTAGCAGTAACGCGCAAGTTTTCCTACTGCTTCTCCAGCAATGACCAGAGAACACTGTAGTTCTCGTTGGTGATCGGTAGATTACTTACAGTTTCCTTAGGTTCACCCTTTAGACATCCAATCAGATAATGTAATTTCTGAACATCAGCAAGCGATATATCTTGATGCACCATGGATTTGAAGAGCTCGGCGAGGCATGGTTGCCCAAAAACACGGGAAGCGGTAGAGGAGGCAGCACTGCACGTGTACCGATAACTGGACCCCGACAGGTTATGTCAGGTATCTTCACAGTACATCTATTATACTGTACGTGCAAAAGCCGGAAAACCTTTTCAAAGTTCACGAATGCACCCTTAATTTTGTTTAGAGGTCTCTATTCAGGTTTTGGCAGGACAGCACACACGGCAAAATAGTTTGCAAATGACTCGCCCCTTTTTGCCGCTAGTTCGTCAAAATCCACCACAAACTCTTCAGTTTCTTTGCATCTTGCACCACTGCATTTAACAACTCATTTGTTTCTTCTATTTTAGCTATAAGGTAATCAAACACAATTAATTGTAGCTCAGTAATTTGCTGCGCCATGGCTAACTTTGATACGCATGTACACAGAATGGTTATGCAACAGTTTGATTTAGTTTCCCAGTAAAAACACGAGTCTGGTTGCTAACATCTCAATCCTGCAACAGAGGACCAAAAATGGTTATAATGTTTGATGAATTGCACAAAGTAACACGTAAAACACCGGATTGAAAATCATCACAAACACTATCTTTATTACACATCAACCATCTTGTTACAACACCACCACCATTACGAAAATAAAAACAAACAAAAATAATGCAATTGCAGCCACCAGCAACCTGCTAGGCAAAAAATATCCAAAAAAAGTCATACTTACTGTGATTCTCTGCCACATATGTAATAGGCACCAAACCACTACAGAGTATAAAACTGTGGAGTTTTAGGACACTGATGTGATCAAGATGGTGTTTTGACCCCAATCGCAAGCATTCGTGGGTAATATTTAGTTCATGAAAAACAAATGTGAGTTTCGACATATAACATGTTACGTGTTTAAAATTAGCGTAAAACATGTACATATTTGACATTTGAGTAAAAAAAGTGTGTCTGATGTTCACATAAAATATGTACATGTTTGCCAAAGGAAATATGTGGTTCACAGTGGGTGAATTCTGCTTGTCTTACATCCAGGCAATCACAAACTCCTTGAAATAAGTTAATTTTTTGTATTAGTAAAAAAAAAAAAAAAAATTGAATCATACACAACAATTAGATCTACATGCTTACATTTATAAATACCATTTCGCCAATTCGTACCAGTCAACACATGGAAGCGCTTTGCTATCAGACACGTTTTCTCAATTGTGCACTGTGTCATGCTGCGAGAGATAGATCAATAATAAATAGTTGTATTTTTTTTCGCAATATTAAGTGTTGACTTAACATTAATGTGATAAAAAAACTTTACACAATTGATATTATAGCTTTAAAATTTTTATGTTTACTAATGAATTGTAACAATATCGAAAGCAGATACAAATATTATAAGTTATTACATTTTATTTTACAAATTTTACCACGTACGACATATCGAGCTAAATGTGTAGCAGCACAAAAGATGAACCACAACCTAGTAAAAAGTATGGCCCATCAAGCAGTGTAATTATTTGTAAGTGGCCCAATGGGATAACAAATTGAAGTGACCTAATGCAGAAGACCTTGCTGTACCACAAAGACTCAGGAATTTGAACCACACTCACTCGAGATCCAATCCAGTGTCACTGACAGGTACATGGTCAACGTCCAACTGATTGTCATGTAGCTCCAGATCATCGTCCTCATCCTTATCCTCCTCATCGCTGTCGTAAGTGTACTTCTTGGGCACTGCGAGAAAACACACACATCACCCTCCAATTCCTAGTGTAAATGGTAGTCAACATTACAACATTTTTACACAAAATACTGAATTTATACTAGTCTACATTCATAAGTGCCTAAAAAATGAAATCATATTTACTAATAGTGAAGGAATATGTAAAAAGCTACGTGGTCTTGATATACTGTATACATGGAAATTGCATTACAACATAACAGTGCTGCCTGCATGAGCTGCAAACACTTGCCCAGTCACCACATCCCCTTCAGTGACTTGCCTGAACTGGAATTTAATTAGTGATCCAAGTAAGGCATGTTAATAAGATAAAAGCATAATATATGACTAAAGACAACACAAGTTCCTATAGAGAATATTAAGCAGCAACAACTGATTATAAATAAACACTGTTTTGACCATTTTCACACCCTAAAATTAATGCTCGGAGTTGAAATGAGAACTTGAAACTGTATTTGGGTACAAAACTTTACTACAGAACAAACCAGTTGCAGCACATGCAGCATCACACAGCAAAGATTTTGATTCCTGCTACAGTACCAGAGTTGTGACAGCCCTACCACCTTCAAGCAATAGCTCTGAACTCAAGATGCTGAGAATTAGCTCACCAATTTATAACAAAATCCAGGCAGCTGCCAGGCCTCAAAATAAGCTAGTAACAGCTACTAACCACACTCGTTAGATACTGTCAATTTTTAAATTTTCCCTCCCACCATAGTTTGGCACCTGGCCGCTAGGTTTACTACTAACAACACCCTTCCACCATACTGCAGTGTCCTACAACTTGCTGCCTGATGAAGCTGGCTTAGCAAACAAAACGTGATCGCACAACCGCGTCGAAAATGTGTCGTCCATCTTAGTGTGCGTACCTGTCAACAAGTACTACACTGTGAGTACTTTGAGTTCCTGTCCTTTTATATATTTTTTGTAATTCTAATTCATGTAACAATTTATGTAACGGTGTTGTTTTTATAGTCATTATTTGGTGGGGTAAAATAGTTACTATAAAACCCATGAACTATAGTATCATATTGACTTCTTCTACCATGAGATTGAACCTCATAGAGGTTAGGGAAACAGATTTTTATATTAGCCTTATGAATATTATACAGAGTGAGGCAAATTTGAAAACCCTAACTAAGCTGGTTGGCTGTCTCACACTGCAGTGAATTCCCATTTCAGTGAAAAAGTTAATACTTCCATTTATTACTAGATTGCAAATATGTTAAAATATAAATCTATACTATTATATGATCTTGTGGTGATGTGATTTCTAATACTAAAGTAAGTACACAATATATGAAATTTAAAAACGTCTGTAGCTTATGCGATAAAATTTTGAAATTGAAGAATGAGCAGAAAAATAAGAATTCTCACCAAGATAAGATTCATCAAATCATAATCGCTTACATGAAGAGTATATATAACATACGAAACTACTTGCATGGACACGGAACAAGCTTGTATTTTCGTTAGAAGAACATGCAGGCTTAAAAAAATTTTTCTCAAAGAATTCGGAAAAAAATTATTCTTCGCCCAATGAGAAAATTGTGATGTATTCCAGAAATTTTTCTCGAAGGTCGGTTCTCGCACATCTTTAGTGACCAGTATAGCACTTTCTGAATTTTCAATTCCAATGTAGACAGCATGCTTAATTCCTTATTCCAGAAAACATAATTCCTTTTAGATTTGACCATTTTATATTTTTTTTACAGAACTAAACCTATTAGCCATTTTTCATTTTCATTTGAACATAAAGTTAACTCATTATGTCGACACTACAGTTTTTTCCAGCCAGTTATTCTATAGTTTGCTTGCGAAACAACTGAAAGAATATTCATATTTCGAACTGCAGTGTTTGAGGACTCTACTTCAGTGTGTGAAGGGTGAAATGTTCATAATTCAGTTATTAGCTGTTTTAGCTTATAAATAAGTTATGCGAGTTGCTCATACATGGAGTGATAAGTATATTTGATTAAACCGGCAAATTTCAGCCGTTAAAATGACATACTATTTACATAAAATCAAGCAGTTCAATTTAATATTTTGTAGACTGAAAATTAATTGTACACATATTAATTTTAATTGCACTTTTGTATTACATTAACGTGGTCTGGATGCTGGTGAGGGGTGAGAAGCGCCAGATTACAAGTAAACCTTGGCTCATGATTACAAAGTTCAAAGGTGATTTAAAAGTTCCAGAGGGCGCCAGCTCATTTTTGTATGGGCGAGCGCATGGACTCCTATTCTCAGGGCGGTAGCAGGTTGACAGTCACATGACGGTCCCCTCAAATTCATGTTTAAGCAGAAATAAGTCAAGTTCAGACATTAAGCATTTCAGTACACTCAACCACGTGGTTGCCTGGAGTGGGCCAGGTCCAGTTGGTACTAACGTACGAATAAGAACACGGAAACTAGGGTCACGAATGGCTATATAAGCAAAGAGACAGTACACTTATACACAACACAGCTTCCCTAGCATTAAGTGGCAAAAAATTGGTTAAGCATGTGTTAAGATTACTGTAAAGAAATCTCTGGGGCTGCAAGTCTGACGGAGATAAGGATACGCACCCGGGAGAAGCGAAAACAATTAAAGGGTTCTGGTACACTAAAAACATACTATTGCAGCTAACATGATGAAACAAAGTAGTTGAAGGCTCCCACAAAACAACATGCATGTATCCTCTAGGCCGGCAAAGAACAGACTGAAGATGGCGGCTGAGACATCCGGCCACCTAGTTTGCGATCTCCCGCCAACATCGAGTGGGAAATTAAGTAAAAATACGTTTGACAAAATGTACATGTGACAACACAGAAAAATATATAAATAACACTGGAGGAATTTGTGCAATAATTCAGATATGTAATATCTGCAGTACTACCAAGTATTACGGATTTTCCATAATTATTACCGAGTTTAACGTCCAGTTACGGAACTATGAAGATTTGCTTGTACATTATGGAAACTGATCGCCTTGACAATGTGTCTAAATTGTTTCGTATATATTTATGGTACGATGTATTGTCTGCCGTACCGTAAACATCGTGCTCCTACCACAAACATGCATGTAAGGCAACAATTTTGATATTCTCAGAAAACAGTTTGATACATATTTATGGTACAAAGTGTTGTCTGCCGTACGGTAAATATCTTACTTTTACCAGAAACTTGCATGCGAGCAGACAATTTTTGTATTCTTTGCCAACAGTGCTATAAATTCTATAACACTAGCAGTAAAGATAGTGGTAAAACTATATAGAGAATTCGAGCACTGTTGTGAGTAGTGATGCAGTGTTGCCATTGAGTACGTATTTACTCTGTGGTCACAGTGAATTATAAATATCTGAGTTTAAGTTTGACGTGTGCCCGGTTAAGTCTGACTGACACGTCTGTCGAGGATTTTTCCGCTAGACCAAAAGCAGGGTGGTTAACTCTGGTTAGACCGTACGAGGCGAGAGGTGTTGGCTATCACTTACTTACACTGTCGTCTTAGGTGTTGTGGTTAATGTGGGTTTCACCCAATAGTGATGAACTAGGTCTACTCCAAAGCGGTGATTCCAGTCGCAGGCTTCACGGCTCCAGAAATTCGGGTTTGCCCAGCTGTATCGTGTCTCTGTATGATTTAACAACCCTCTTACCACCGAGTGGCACAATGGATGAATGCGACAAAAGATTACTCTTACAGAAGCAGGCGCTACTGCTTGGTGCCTAAGTTGGTCGGCGTGGTCCCGTTCCCCCTACCTTTCCTGCGTAGGAAGTGGTAATACCATCCACAGTTTGAGAGCAGCATGAGCTAGGTATTGTTCTCTACGTCTTTTGCCACTCCTTACCTTGTAAGGCATTGAGTACAACGACCTGACAGCCTACGCAATGCACTTAGGCAGGAACGGTAATTACAGTGTAGCCCACAAGTGACTTGCCAGCACGAGCTCGATAAAAGTCCCCACTGATCAGGTACGTAGAGCCGTGTGGGCCATCAAGCCTCTACTGGTTGTACGTTCGCACCAGATTGAGCAACCAACCTCAGGCTGTCACTCCAGCACTAACTTCGTGCTCAAAGTGAGAGATAACCTGAGCTTGTAACCCCTCCCAGTGCGAAGGTGTTTCTAGTGGTTGGGGCATCGCTGTTTCTCCCCACCAGCACTAACATAGTGCTCTGGGACTGGGAAAAAACAGGTGGCTGTCTAATGTGGATGTCAATAATCTCTTGGTTCCTGTTGGCAGTGCACGCCGCACTCTGTCCCTAACCGTTAACACAGACAAGTACCCTGTAAATGAAAAGTAGAAGGATTGAGAACAATGGGTGGTTATTGGGGACTCCATAAACACGTGACCCGTGCTACCTCCTACCAAACCGTGAAGAGCTGAAGGTAACTGCGGCTCCATGTGTAAGTGACTTGGTTCTATGTTAAAAGGGGAGTAGCTGGTTGTAGACGAATAAAAATTATTTAAAGTTAAACTGAGCTAGGTAAAAGGTATCTGGAAGAGACAAAGAGAAGTTAAATATATGTGTACGTGTTCGCTGGTGGTTGATGCGTGGTAAGTAGCCGCTGGGGGGATACTTGAAGCTTACGAGATTCCCGGAGGTCCCAGCACTGAATTAGTGCTCTGGGATGTCGCGAGAGAGTTTGAGAAAGAATTACTGCCCAAGCCCGGCTGCGTCCGGACATATATAGGTGAAGCTTGTAGGCTGCCGGCGTGGGCTGCAGGGAGGGCGAGCATCTTACCCTGGTTGGCATGGGAGTCGAAAAACTCGGGCCAGCAGTAGTCAGCGCTTTTGCTTCGTGCCTCTTTGGCAGTGCTCGACCTTACCCGGTGGCGGGCGGCTTGTAGGCTCTCAGCGAGAGGAAGGGGGGGGGGGGGGGGGTTGCCTGCCGGGGTATGTAGCCTTCAGGTGAGGTGAAGCCAATCCGCTCATATGTTCCTGTTGCCTGGTAGAGTGGGCAGCCAAGAATTCATGTATAAAATTCTCTTTACTTCTGTACCAGTAGAAATAGGAATGTTTAGAGATCAGTCATAATCGTGGTTAATTAGTAGGTTGAGCAGCACACATCAAGTTTGTTGGTTTCAGGAAATGTGCGCAGAGTTGATTTTACCTAATAATTCTGCAAATAAATTATTTAATGCTAGCGATGAACAGATGTGATTTTAGTGAAGCAAACTTGCAGGGATTACCATTGGAAAACACATGTTCAAGCGTTGCAAATTTTACAAACAGTAAGATGGCAGGATTTGTAAATAATATATTTGTAAACAGTTACTATAATTTATGAAATCCACGTGGCCTGAAAAAACCACACTTTCAACACTTTTGCACTGTGTGAATAATATGATTTTGTCTATATCGTAAATTCATCAAGTATTAAGGTTAACTTCGGTCAATGAGCATGTGTGTGTACTGCTGCAACTCTACGAATACGAACAGTGATAAATGTATCATGTTTTGTTTTTTCATATCAGTTAAAGTTTTCAAAGTTATAATAATTTAAATGTTATTTCCATACGAGCAAAACTTTCCACTGCTCTATCAAAAACTACCGGTGGTTGGATCTGCTTCCTAGACTACTTACTCAGTATAATACACGCAAGCATAGGACGAGTATATGCAACTCAAAAAGCCACACACTTGTAAGATCAGAACCATGAGTCTCAAGACAGACAAACTAAAGCCCCCGACCCATCACAGTTTCCTTTTTTTCTCTCAAAATAAAATAAACAGAATACCAATAAAGTTAACTTGGCAATTACAAAAATAAAAAATGTTGGAATGCCAACCTAGCAATTCTTCAACAGAGAGAATTTTCAGTAGTGTCCGCAGCAGTGAAATGGAATTTGGAGCATCTCTGTCAACAGTAACTTTAGGCGCTCTTATGATTGAGAAAGTAAAAACTAATTCAATCAATGAGGTGTGTTGCTAAAAGAAATTCACCGCCAAGGAGCTTTAAGAAGCTAAACATGCAAATGTGAGTTTCCTAGTGAGCGATAAGTAAGAAGGTATGGTTGTATCTTATTTATGTTTTTAACATATCCTGAATATTATTATTATGTTGAAATCATTTTTCTCATTCGCCCATGTGCACATATTTTATTATTTAATGCATGTGTTTTGTGTGTATGCCTATTCAATTTTGTGAGTATATCTATATTTTGGAGAGAAATTTTATCGCTCAAGAGTAACAAGTATTTTTTTTGCATACAACTGTGTTTACTGATGGGTGTATTTGGAGGTTGACAGCTCTGTACCTGTTACTTTGGGCCCCAGAGTTCTTTCATGTAAATTCAGTCGGAAAATAATAATTACTAAAACAAACTAGAATGGGTCGGCAAGGCACGTACAAATAATTAAAAGAATAAACAAGGTATTTAAGATTTACACTGATGCGTGTTCTACCTCGTGAGGTAAGTGGTTAGGGCGCTGACTGCCCTCTCGGAATTTTAGTAAGTCTATCGTAGCATAAATGGTTAACACACTGAGCCCGACTGGTCGTGGAAGGTTGGGATGTTGTAGGTGGCCGCTGAATGGTAAGGTACCATGAGAAACGAGGCGAGTCAAACCCCACAGTTAGGCGGAAGGAGGTTGTTCCCCGACCAAGGAGTTCTACCTTCATCACTACAAGAGTTGCCAATATACGGAACGCCAGCTGTCCTGGGGATGATAGTGTGATGATGTGGTTATGCGAGGGCAGGGGTGGAGGTGTATGATCTGGCCGGGGTGATTCGCACAGGTAGGTTGGTGATGCACGTGATTTGGGAGTTGCCTTAGGCGGGAGTTGAACCCGTACCTTTTTACCCTATGCCAGTTTGATGACACATAACTGAGGTAGCTCTTCCTCTGCCGGGTGTTGTACTCGGACGAGCTTACCGGAAGTGAGTTTCATGAGGCTGGATAGATTAATGATGCTTGATACCTTAGGTGCTTGGCTAGTCGCAGTGTCCCCAGGAGTAGTGTGGGCTATAGGCGATGACTGCTCTACTTGGGCCTCGTTAACTTGTGACTGGAGTTCGACCTCTGGTGAGTTCCTTTCAAGGTTGTCAGCCTTTTCAGCTCGCTCTATGGTTCGGCGTTCCTTTCGCCATTACCTACTATGTAGCCCTCCCCTTCAACTATATATCAGATCCCTGATATAACGCACAGTCCCTATTCAGTGGGAGTAAAATTACCTGGCACAATTACAACTCTGACACACTATAATTAAAACCGGGACTAATTTCAAAGAAGGTAAACGGAATCTAAGTTAACATGACTGGAAAAAGGAAGGAGAAGTTTCTGCTGAAATTAATTACAGTAAAAAGTTGTGAACTGACTAACAGAAATAGATTACAATTTACGCAAACGAAACAGGCGAAGGCGAGCTTGGAAAATAGATTAATTAGGAAGTCAAATATCTAATCAAACACGGTGACTGTAAACTACACGCTATCCACAGCATAGACTAAAGTTACCGGGAGGTAATCTAAGATGCGCCGGCTTGTTACCACGGAGTTACGGAAGTTGAATGCATAATTGGTTACCTGGAGAGGGGGGGGGGGGTTAGGATTTTCGTACGACGTGGAGTGCTGTCCTCACGGTCAGCTGGTGCAGTTGAGGACAAGCCGTTTGCAAGCTTCTAAGGAGTCTGCATCCTTCACAGTCTGCGGAGTGTATGATGCGTCATGTTGCAGGTCTTGGAGAGGAGAGAGAGTCTGTTGCAGACTGAAGAGAGCCTTTTCCAGACTGCGGGAGTCTTTGCAGACTGAGGAGAGTCTTCACAGACTAGAAAGGACTCACGATCCTATTCGGTCGGCAAGCTGGATGCTGGACATCTATTTACACTCTAAAATCTCATCATCAGAGATTGTTCAGGGTGCGGGGGGTTGCGTAGCCTTCAAGATGTTACCTGGAGTGCTGGAGCACCACTCATTTCTTATCGCCCTGCTTGGAGGCAACAACAAATTAAAATACCTCTTCCTGAGGCTGGCGGATTGTGACGTCACAAGACCACAGGGGTGCTACCATCTCTGGGGGTTGTAGGAACTTCTTCCAGGACTAAGCGACGAGTAGTAGCCTATCACAAATATTTATGTTATTCACGGGGGTGACTCTTGCATGCAGGTTTTTGGGTAGGCAATGCGGATTGTAATTACGTGAGTGAATTACAATTACCTATTTGGCAGTTCAGGCTTGTGGAATCTCCTTGCTCAATACGTTTATTTTATTTTGCTAATGTTATAATTTCCCCCTGAGCTCGGGTCACTCTTAGATGGGGCAAAGTCGTCCATAGAGTGCGCATTTGCCCGGCGGAGCATGTTGTCATGCGTCGACACTGACACTCAAAAACATGTTATTAAATTATGGAAATAACTTAATACAATACGCTCCTGTTTATTTGTGCTTCGCTTAACCTGTTTTCGGCTTATTTGTACTGCTTTCTTTAAAGTCTACTATAACTTCTGTGGTAAGGTGATGCTGCAATGTGTGTCGTTTAACAAGTAGTGGTACCATGTATGTCTATTGCTGTCAGCCTGTCACAGAGACCTCTGTGAATTATCCATTTACGCCTGTTGAAGCACCTATCGGATCGCTTGGTGGCCGTGTCCGAAATAGCAGATTTTGTTGAGAAAATGATCATATGGCCTCATTTTGTATACAAGAATGGCAATGTATTCTGTAGTTTGGTATTTTGTATCTAGCGAATGTTAGCAAAAACAACAAATGACAAAGCACTATGTTGTTTCTTACCTTCAAAACACATGAGCAAATACGTAAATAAAATGTTTTTTAAAACAACTAATTGTTAACAAAATACACTAGGCATGTTTCAAAAAGCAAGGTGTTGTGCAGTGATTATATATTTTGCAAAAAAATTTTTTAAAAGTAATTTTATAATTAATTTTCTTATTTATTAACATATTCACAGTATTCCGGTGATTGTAGAAATATTACGGTACGTCCGTTTTAACCATTAAATCTAGACAAAAAATATGATTAACTGTTAGTTTAAAAATGTGTTGCCGTGAGCGCTGAACAAGTGACTGTCGACAATGTCCGAAGTGAAACTTACAAAATAAAAAATTATAAAATACAGAATTCATCATTTCAGACACTACCGCATTTAACACCCCAACACCACATCTTGCAAGTTTATCAATAGCTCGGAAACGGTTGTTGTTACTGTTTGCGATGTCATTTTTGCAACATGTCAACAAAGTGTTAAAAACAGGCATTAACTATCGCAGAACTGTTTGGAATAATAAAAAAATTTGAGCATGGTGTGTTATAAACAAAAACATAAATTCCGGTGCCAAAAATATAGATAAAATAAAAATATTTAGACTTTTCCAAGACGAGTATGGTTTAATTTTTCTTACATTTTTTTTAATTTTTTTTTTTTTTATGTTTACAACAAGCTTAATATATCCGAAATTTAAAACTTGTGTGTATGTGTGTCCGTCAGTAAAGTTTATAAGCTCCTAGCAATTAAAGATGTACAGAAATCTAAGACATTTCAACCCAGCCTATTTAGACTAAATGAGAAAGCAGCCTACACTTATTACAGAGGTGTGCACTTATATTTCTGAAAAATTCATTATGGCAGCCATGAACTTTGAAATGAATGAATTTAGACTTTTTTAAAATGATTTTTCCTGTTTTAGTAAAAGTGAACATTAGCTTCTGCATTTATAATGTACGGATTATATTTTTTAATGGATAGTGTACTGTATTCCTTAAATGCCGGGTTGCCTCATTTAAAGTTCCTTTATTGTCATTACTGTATTACGTTCTAAATTTTCAACTCACTCTGTTACAGCTTACACCTCCAAAAGAAATCCAACATGGAAACCCATTCCATCTACTCTCCATAATTAAAACATCATTTTAATATTAAAATACATACGTACAAAATTTATATTAAGATGTAATAGCGGGGGACGTCATTACAGCAGTAAAAATTATTCAAAAAAAAGTTACTACCGAATACCATATTTGCTAGCATTTTTCTCGCACCTTTTTTTACAAGATTATTTAAGTGCAAAAAATTAGGTTACCTAAATTATGCAAGGAATCGCCAAAACATATGCATGTAAACATTAAAATGAGGTCTACTATATATGCATGTTGTGGCCTATTGTTACCTGCTTCCTCTACATCGGTAGTAGAAATCATTACAGGAACACAATAACGAAATAATAAAGGGCAATAATTAGTATTACTGCATATTGTTTTTATTTTACCTTGCAGCTAAATGTAGAAAAAGGTGTGTGTAAACACCTATAATGGCAATGCAACAGTTTTCAACCTGGCGGCTTAGTAGGAAAAACAAAAATATTTCCAGTATTTCAGTGTGTATAGGCCGCACATTTTTTTACCAAAAAAAATGACTACGAAAATTGGGGTGCGGTATAATTATGAGATATTACATTTAAAAAAATTTACTCCCAAAATCCGTATTAAGTGATTATTTATAACCATATACAGTGTAAACTCGAACCATCTAACTCTGTTTGACCGAAAGTACGTGTCCACAGAGCATTTTCTGCGGTCCCGAGACAAAATGCGTATGTAAACAATGCTACAATAGTCAGTTTTTGCATAACTCTAAAATTCAATTTTTACCGCATTGATCAAAAATTTCTGTGCCACCGCAGAAAATTACATGGTCTGATAATTAAACAACAAATTACTAACAAATAAGTAGGGTTGTACGAATATTTGGTATAACGAAACTAAAACAAAAAATTCATTTTCGTTTCGTGAGAAAAAAGTCACATTCGCACAACCCTACAAATAAGTATAAGCATAAATTGTACTCACCAATGAATAATAATAAATAAATAAATAAATGTGTATGGGGGGGTGGACCCAGGGCGAGGCAACACCCTCCGAGTGACGGGCTTTCCAGCTGGGACCCGTAGGTGCCCATCATACCTGAACATGACATGAAATGAGGCCTTAGGATGGAGCGGCGCTGGAATGCAAGGGCGGGGGAAATGGGAGTCTCCTGAGAAAACCCGCCGCCGGCAAGCGGCATCATCGAACACGATTCGCACATGCGAAAATCCGGGAGCAATGCATACAAGTCGGTATACAGTACATTATGTACACATTCACTAATAATACAAATAGATGACAAAAATAAAATCAATTTTTAACACACATTTTATTTCTTACATCTCACTGCCTGCATTTAGTTAGATTTATGTAATTTACCACTTCCGAAATAACCTTTTGTTGATTTAATCGCGAACTCGTTCTTTGTAACAAAAAGAAAATAAATAATAACAATAGACATCTCAGACTACACATTCTGTATTTACAGGGAAGAAGATGAAGAAGAACCACACATTGATAAAATGTGGGAATACATTACATATGCATATGAAATATGTACTGTAGAATTTTATTAGATGTTTAGCAAACACTATTGGAATGTTTTCAGCGGTACCCATGTTGATAACGATGAGCTAGAAGCAGCATTGCCATATTCTCGAGGTATCAATTTGCGATACAACATTGCAAACAACACTCAAAAATTTTGCTTGAATATTTTTTCATAAAAATTGTGAATGGATTATGTAAAAATTGTAACTCTAATAAATATTCCCGGAAAGTTAGAAAAAGGCAATGCAAAATTAAGGTAACCCTATTCACTGCACTTTACCAATCACAATATTCAAGACGTAAGTGAGAAAATAATTTCACTGCTGTATAAGAGAAAGATATCTTATGTAGTTCACATGCTCCCCGCATTACCGCGAGTGCAGATTGATACGATACCAGCTTGTGTAACATGTTGCCATGGTTTTGCTTTCTCAAGTCACATTACCATCTGTGGAATAGTAATAGCGTGTTAAACATTCGTAAACAATGCACATTATACAAATTTTCTGTTGCTAATGTTTTGCAGGGGAGAAATTAAGTCTGAATTTATTATGTTTGTACACAATAGTGATTTAGGTATATTTACAGGAATAAAAAAATTTGGTGTGGTCTATACACACACTTGGCCTATACACACCAAAATACATAAGCTATGTACACTTCAAAACATCCCACAAGACCAAAAAGTGATAAATGTGTGTGTTTATGTAAAAATTATTAGCAAATTTAACTCCATACATAAACAAGCAATTTATAAACTTTTATCAATAAAGAAACCGGAACCGCATGCCGCACAGGGTCCAAGAAAATGTTGACGAAACCTAAACCGCATTCCGCAAAACATACCACGAATGTTCAACCAATCATCTGATCGCACTGATATTGAATCTATGTCGCTGTTCTACTAAATGCCTGTGGCCCAATATTATAACGGCCAACATGTGAAACCTGAACAGCACGCCACAAACTGATCCAATACTCTGGCTGCTCAAGTTACTTGCCGGCGCTAGGAACTTGTCATTTAAAACCACAATAGGTGCACAATCTCTCAAGTAATCAACATGCTAAAAGTATGCACCAATGCACAAAGCAAGGCAGAGCACAACCAGTAGTAAATACAGTGCAGCTAATGGATGCGAGTACGAGTCAGACAAAGTGTGCGGCGTTACAAAATCTACTGCACTGCAGCGTTGCCTCTTCTCATGGAATGTAGCTTATACATGTTTCACGAGATTAATGATACCAAATTCACAATTTAAGCAATTTCAATTGACCACAATGGTTAGAAAAGGCAAATATAATTAAACAAAATGCACTTGAATTGCTCGTAAAAACAGAAATACAAAATAAACCCTCACTCGCGGGAACCAAACAATTAAATTTAACCCTACAGTAACCCTGTTAAGAAGTTCCCACTTAAGAAGTTTTCCTGCTTAATAAGTTGAATAATTTTGCACCTTGTCTATATGCACACGTGTAATTTAACCATTTCGGTAAGTTTTCCAGGTCAGTAAGCACTGTTTTCCCAGTCCCATCAGAAACATCTTAATAGAGTTTTATCGTATATGAAGGTGCATTAAAAAACTGCTGTAAGTACGGAATTCTCGTAATAGGCCATACTCTTAGATACTGGATTTCACTGTATAGGAAACTAGAAGCAATCTTGCAAACCTTGCTTTGTTGTTTTGTTTGCCAAATTTAAAACTTAATAGCTTATACAATTAAAACTTTAAAGTGAGACTATTTTAAAAACATAATATTTTACAAATAACATTATAGCAACAAAGCAGAGATGGGAATTATCAGCATAACATGACATAATCTGCAAACAAAGACGATGATAGTTTGGGCTGAGCAAGTTATCTCTTTTCATTTCTAATTTTATTAGGTATATTTTTTGCAATAGAATAGATGACAAAATATATTTTATCATGTGTGTACTGAACCTCTTAGGTAAACAATAACTGTAATGAAAAAATTAATTGAGTGTAAATTAGGGATGGGCGGATACCACATTTTGCAGATACCAACTACACCAATTCTCAGCTGCCGATGCCATTGATTGCAGCGATGCCGATATCAGTTTCGATAAGCACAATCATAATTCCCAATTCTGAATATTTGAAAATACTTTTTTATAACATAAATTTATGTCTTCTATTTTGTGAACACTCCAAGCAATTTCTATTAGGTGTCTACAGTATAGTAATGAAATACAACACTAATTTTAATAATAAATAATAAGATAGACAATTTAACTCGGCAAATAAGTGACTTAACAGTCAAGCAAAAACTGTTACCAGAAAATACAGTTATCATAACAAATAGAGTTTATTAAAGATAACCTCCAAAACTTCAGGTAATCTGTTGTGGACTTGGATTTTAGACCTGAGAAATATCACACATAACCTCAAAATGCATGTTTGTTTAAACCAACAGCCTAACGATGTCATTACAAATAACTTATTGAAATTAATTCACTTGAAAGTGAGCAAAAATTTATTTTTATTTATACTATTTATTTTTGCCTTGTTTTTTTTCATCAATCGTGCCATACTCAATTCCTTGGTTAAAATGAAAACAACAGATTAATTCTCAACCATTCTTGCCAATTATTTCTCACAGTGTCTTATTCAGACCTTTAACATTCTAACCAAAACCAAAGCCGACAGTTTCCAATACGAACTACAGCCGTCAAAATACTGCCACGGACTTTCACTTTCCATTTACAATAACAAATAATACCACAGATTGATGGAATAGTGTCAGGGTGCGATCCGTTATCACTGTCGCTAAACTACGAGTGCAGTAAACGCATAAGAAGAATAAAAATACAGGTTGCTTTCTTATCGTCACCCACCTACAAATGCAGTAAAAACATAAGAAGAACATAGACTCATGTGGGATGTCCGCATTTACCTGAATGAAAGACGAGCCCTACTTTTGAACCTTTGGTGACCAGGAAAAAATATAACAAGCTAAAAAAAATATCTGAGACATCACATGGAATAATTTAATTTTCTTACTTCGGCAAATTTTACAACCATGAGCTTAAAATTAGCATCATGATATGTCTTACAGATCTGCTTAATAAAAGAACCTGATGCTCCTCTCTTCTCAAAAATATCCATTTAGAAACCCATTTCAACAACGAAACAATCAAAACAATTGTTTAGTAATGTAACAATTTTCTTTCCATAGATTACCGTACCTGTACACTATAAAACTTTGAGGTTACTAAATAATTGTCACAGGGCAAACAAAGTAGTGGAACATACCGGTAGTGTACTACGGTAATCAATATGTATGCGGAACATGCCCTGCTGCACTACAAGTTCAAGTTTCACGTCTTTCACAGTTACATCTATGACGTGACTGACAGAAACAAAAAATGGCAGCTGCTAGGTGCGCCATACCTCCCACTATGTACAACATTTCATGTATTTATACAAAAGTTAATGTTAAGATAATTTTTATTTATATCATGGAAAATTATTTATATACAATTAATGATTATGACATATGTAGCCGTCGTATAGCATTGAATCATAAAAAGTGGGCGAGAAATGGCTACCAAAAAACAAGATTCTCAAATACAAGACGAATTCAAAATTTTTACCCTTGCCAGGAGGAAAAAACCCTCGCCTTGCATTCAGGAAACAACACAATCGACAGCACCAGTTGTTGATTATCCACGTTGTTTTGCATTCACGTTGTGTCCAAAAACGAATGATGCACACAATCTTTGGTGAATGTACGAAGAGGAAATAGTAATATCGTATAATGTAAACGAGAACAAATTATTGAAAAATAAATTGTTCCGAGTATATTCTGGGGTTTCAGGCAGAATATCAGAGAGAAGGATATGGTGAATTAATGCTTTATAAGATGTAGCAAGCCGGTTTATTTAACATTGTGTTAAATAAATCAGTGCTTTAAATAGGCAAATAATATTCAGATGCCGATAACTAGGGACCCCAGAAAATGGCGAACCACGAAATACAGCGAAATTGGACGTTATTTCACAGTTTTCACAAAATCTACCTATTTTTTAGAAAACACGAAATTTTGCACTAAAAAGATGTTAAAACGTATATTTACATTCTTTAGAAACTGTAAATATTAGTTTAAAATTGATTAAGTGTCAACAATCAATTGTGAGTAGGCAATTGATTGCATGTCAACAATCGATTGTAGTTCCAACACTTCTATTTGCAGCTCTTCGTAGTAGTATTTTGTAGTGACTGTTTTTGTGCTAAGATGACGAAAATGGCTAAAAAATTTTTATTGCGCAAATACGTAATGAAGCATGTTTCAACAGTTTTGACATCAAGAATAAAATAATTATGTCCAAATTCTATAACATGCATGCCAACTGAGTTGTGAAAAAGTACTTGGCTGTTTTAGGTATTTTGGGTTAGATGGAAACAAAGACGTGAAATGTAATGTTACACAAATTTAACTTTCGTATCAAATTTTTTCAGGAAACGTACAGCATAGATTTTATTGAATAATTCTGCAAATAAATTATTTAATGCTAGTGATAAACAAAAGTGATTTTAGTGACGTAAACTTACAAGGATTACAACAGAAAAACAAGTGTTCAAGAGGTGCGCATTTTAGAAACAGCAAGTTTGCGTGTTTTGTAAATAATGTGTATGTAAATCACATACTTGTAAACCTTTACTATAATTATTGAAATGCACGTGGCCTGAAAAAGCCGCACTTTCTACACTCAAGTGGAGTGTGAATAATATTTGTTTATTTGTCTATATAGTAAATTTGAGTGTAAGGTTAACTTCGGCCAAACCATGTATGTGCTGCATCTGTACGAATACGAACAGCAACGTATATATCGCGTTTTGGTTTTTTCATAGAAGTTAAAATTTTCAAAGTTACAATCATTTAAATGTTATTTCCATATGAGCAATATTTTCCACTGCTCCATCAAAACAATATGTAGTTCAAAAGGCAACACACCCGCAAGAAACTCAAAACAGTGCCGTCTCATAGAAGAAGTTAAACTAAAGCCCTCCACTACCTCATTGTTTCCTTAATTCCCTCAAAATAAAGTATACAGTACCCCCAAAAAAAAGATTGGAATGCCAACCTACCTATAATATCTTATATTAATTACTGGATGGAAGTTAGCTAATGTCAGACTTTCAGTGCCTGTCATGGCAGGGAACATGCGGAAAGAGGAAAATGCAAGTGTGCATTGGACTCGCATGTTTACAAACATCTTTTCCTTCAGTGGAAAACAGCTGTGGTGGAAGGATACATTGTGGCAGTGCTACTTTTCTAGAACTGTCAATATTTACCCCAAATTTATTAAATTAATGTTTTTGTCTTAAATTAATGAATTGTGTACTATTGCTATTTCTTGTCTTTAATAATTACTTTTCTATTTCTTATTCAGGCACTGAAAATGTGCATTAATTTTCTTTCAAAACAATCTAATTTACCAAATTTTTTTTAATTTTCAGACACAGGAATTTGGTTTATTTTTTAATATGAATGCAGAGTAATTCATTATTGATTTTATTTTTAAAACAAGTTACAGAAATTTAGCATCGCTTTCATTTTAAACACCAAAATTAACACTGCTTTCATTTTCAAATACTGAAATTTAGCACCGTTTCAATTTTTAAATACCGAAATTTAACACCGTTTTGATTTTTAAATACAGAAATTTAACACAGATTTTCAATTTTTTTTGCACCGAAATCACACATTCTATTTTACCATTTTCTGGGGTCCCTAACGATGACGACGGCTGTGGTATTGGCTGGTTAATCTGTATCAGCATCGGTATCGGCCCATCCCTAGTTTAAACATACACTAGAAAGAACCAATAAACTTCTATTCCAGTGGAATCTGTGGGACTTATCAATTCCAGAGTCAAAATCAAATAAACATTACTGGATTTATATTTGTTGCATATGGACAAAACTGAAAGTTCTTAAAAAATTGAGTCAAGTGAGCTTACCTGCAACTGATCTTCGTGATGTGGTTCTGGCTGGTGGAACGTACCTACCCATGTCCATGTCTGAACCACCAGAATCAATGCTCTCATCACTGTCATACTTTTTCCTCTTGCCCTTCTTTTTACCACTGTCACTTTCACTATCAGACTCCCACGGATTCTTGTTCTTGCCTTTCTTAGGCGAACCTTCTGCCCTGGGTGCACGGGGTTTTGGAGGGTCTGTAACGAAAACGTTATAAAATTTATAACCAACTGAACACATTATGAAAAACTAAAAACCAATTGCATACTTTGTGAGGACAATATCTATTCATTTAGATATAAATAAATGGTGTTACATAAATGTTGCACTTTTCCAAAGTCTCATTGTGTGCGACACTGAAATAACAGATTACACCATACTTGCCATATTCTGAATCTGTAATTTGGTCTTCAACTTACTAAAATTGATTACTGTATTTACTTATGTACAACCCTCCTCCATCTTTGGGTTTGACGCATGCCGCTTATACTAGTTTCCATGAACGATTACGACATCTCACTGCAACCCTAGTGTACACTTTTACACTTGTGAGATTTAAACCCTGTGCCATTTCATACACGGAAGAACTAGTCTGCCACAATCCTGGAGGGCTGCCGGATATGTGGATACGAGGGGTTGCGAAAGACAGCAGCGCATCACTCCCCCCCGCCGAGAGCCGACAAGCCATTAGCCGCCTCGGGCCATGCACGAGCACCAACAAGGATACGCGAAGGCCGAGAGATGACCAAAGGGTGCTACCACCCCTCTGGCCATGCACTTGCGGGACGTCACACACCCTCCCCCGCGACACACGCTGCCTCGCTACATAAGGCGACACTTCTCAGTCAGGGAGAGATGGTACATCTGAGTTACCAGAGTTACCAGTTACCAGAGTACCCTACCAGAGTACCTGGGTGCTGGCAGGGGTATTTTTTTAGGTGCTACGGCCTGGCCTTGGTTGGAAAACACACCCAGTGATAGTTTTGGCAACCAACATGGCTCCCAACGCTTCTGATCAGCCCGCAACATTAGGGGATCTTCTAAAGCACCGGAGCTCGCGTTGGCAAAACTGTCGCCAGGCAAAACTAAGTTAGGGATACCCGCATCCGTGGTGCATATTTCAAGTTCTCTGTACCTACACCACTCTATGCCATTCAAGGTGAGGCACGGTGCCAGGAGTGAGGAGTAAAGAGTTGTGCGCTTTGCTGCCAGACAGCTGGCTGGTCTAAACCTGATTACAGATAGCTCACGAGCCAAATGAGATTGTGCCGCCATACTTTGTTCATCGACACCACCTACGACGACTGTCGTCAACCCAGCTATATTCCCGTCAGCACCGCTCCGTACACCCCTGACTGCTATATCCAGTCATAATTAAGCCTAAATCAAACCCGCATGCACAACTGACCTAAGTGCTACCAAAGTCATACGACCGTGATCCAGCCTTAACTATCGGACATGCGTCATGATTTTCTGGCGCCCAACATGAGGCATCAGCTAACTGACTGTGCTCAGTAAGGGCCGAACGTGGTTACCCAACCCAGAGACCCAAGTGTCTACCTGTATAACCCACCAGACTTCGGGAAATCCATTAATAATCCCGTGGCGCCCACGAAAATATGTCGAATACAGAGATCAATGCAGCGTCAAGACATTTCAAATGACTCTGATTAAGACATCCAACACCTGAAGTGTAGCCACACCGAATGTCAAAGTGTCTGCGCATACCGAATTGACCACGTACTGCCTGAAGTCATTCCACCACATTTGCCTAGGTTGGCCAGACGAGGTACGAGACACCGCAGGTCTCGAATATCGTTGCAAAGACTATAGGCAGCAACCCACAAACTTTTGTAGCAATGTGACTTGCCCCGGTCTAGGCATTAACCAGATCAGATACAGAAAGTGTAGCGAACCCTTCTATAACCTGTGTATAGGATGGCTCGATGAGCGCATCACTATGCCAGGTATGGTGTACCAATGTGAGAAATGTAGGAAGAAACATGTCTCCTACTCCCGACGATCAAGGCCGTCTTGGATCAATATTCAGCCTGGGAAAGTACCCGGCTACTGGACGGGATGACGACATCCAGATAACGGACTTCGCCGGTCGGCCCCACGAAGCCACAGTCGCATTTACTAACGAGCGCAAAAAGGAGTTCCGGGACATCCATTTGCCTCTAAGACAATGGGTAGACAGGGCAAAGCTACACCTAAAAGGGGAAGCGCTAACCTGGTGGGAAAAATACGGGGACTTTCTTATGGACTGCAAGCAGTTCTGCAATCGCATTGCAACAGAATTTACCGGCGAGGAGGTGCTAACGCAGTTAACAACCCAGTTCTACAGCCAGATCCAGATACTCGAGGACGAGGCGGAAATTTTTATACGTCGCAAAGAACAGATGTTCCGGTGCGTATTTCCGGAAGTTTTGGAAGCCATGGCCGTACATTCAATAGGAAGGATGCTGTTACTCGGCCTGAGGAACGTCCTTCTCACAGACCTCCCCAACAACTATTGACGAATTAGATGAAAGGGCACAGGAAGCCAAACAAAACTTTGCGGCACAGGCCAGTCTAGAGAAACCACTACCTGTGAAAACCCCGGAACCACGAGCTCCATCGGTCGAATCACACAAGGATGTGCCCATACCGCAGACACGCACAACCTTCGTGCCAAAGTGTTGGTTCAGTCCCGGCAGCCATTGGAATAAGGACTGTCCCCGTAAGCCGGCCGGATCAGCGATACCTCCGTTGAAATACAATCTGACGGCTAGTCCCTCAGCTGCTAGGACGATAAAAAACCAACTCCCGCAGGCAAGTCGGGAAATGCCGTCGCCGGGGTGCGAAGTGGGCCGCCATCACCGGACTACAAGGGCCCAGAATCCAAGGTTTGAATGAGGACTCGAACCTACCCATAGCTCCCCACATCGAAGTGGAAATAAACGGAGACTACCCCTGGCTTAGGCAGTATCAGTGCATTGTTGACCATGAACAACGCTGAGCCTACAAGGGCGAGCACAAGAGGATAACGGTGAATTGGGACCACAGCCTGGAGGACATTATACCCGAACCCATCGATCCTGCGAGGGTGAATCATGAGCTAGACGAATCCCAGTTTAGCCAACTACAGTAGGTACTAAACGAACACGCCAATGCGTTTGGTAAAGGGGGGGGGGGGGGGGTTGTTGCATCAGACCCGATCAATCCAACACGAGATCTGGACCACCACTAACATCCCTGTTTATAATCGACCGTATCAGCCCGCCGACGCGACCTGATAATGAACCAAGTAAACAAAATGAAGGACCAAGGGATTGTAGAACCCTCGAATTCACCCTACAACTCCCACGTGGTCCTAGTAGCCACAAAGGACAGAAAGCTGCGCTTCTGCATTAACTACAAGGACCTAAACGAGATAATGCACCCTATTGCTCCCCCAACCATTGACCTAACCCATACCCTGCAGGACATTGGCAAAGCCACTATCTTCAGCACCTTGGATATGGAATCCGGATACTGGCAAATTGTGGTACACCCTAACAGCCACAAATATACGGCATTCACCACACCCGAGGGTGAAAACTTATAGTTCAGAGTGATGCTGTTCAGTCTAAAGAATGCCCCAGCCACCTTCCAACGCCGAATGTCTACAGAGGTATTGACCGGGTATATCAGAGAGTTAGCTTTGCATACCTCAACGACGTAATTGTATACTCAAACAGCTGGGAGGAGCACCTCGAGCATCTGCAGCAGGTACTAGAATCTTGGGACAACACGGGATGACTTGTAAACTCTCCGTGACTTACTTCGGCAAATCCTCCATCAATTAACTGGGACATGTCGTATCACCCTAGAGAAACTTCCCTCTATAAGAGCCATCGAGGACGCCGATGAGCCGACGAATAAACGACAGCTACGATGGTATCTGGGTCTGTGCAACTGGCTACACGACTTCGAGCCAAACATTGCACAACTCATGGCACCCTTACATCCACTACTTGAGAAACAAACACGTTGGCGATAGGGACCGGAGCATCAGAAAGCATTCCACGAGCTGAAGACAAGCTTCAGCAACATCCGGCAGTTAAACCAACCCCAAGGAGATCAGTCATTAATATTACAAACCGATGCGTACCAAAACGGATTGGGAGCCGTCCTCTACCAGCTGGGCAGCAATAACCAACCCAGTGTGATAGTGTATGCCTCCACGAGCCTCAACAAAACGGAGCAATGTTATCACATAAATGAACAGGAGTGTCTAGCCAGCCATCATCTGGGCAGTGCGAAAATACCGATATTATTTAGAAGGCCAACACTTCATCGTGCGAACAGACTCAAAAGCCCTCTAATGGCTACACAAATCACGTAATAACAAAGCCAAGCTCCGTCGGTAGAATATGTTTCTCACCAAATTTGACTTTGAGGTACAGCAATACCCAGGTAAGGCGAATGACCTGCCCAACGTTCTGTCTCGCTCTCAAGTAGAGCGAAGCCCCGACAAGCAGATCTAGCTCCTCCAATCACAAATCACACGACATCAAGTCTCAATTAGCCAGCAGGACGACTCCGTTGTAGACTGGCTCTTGCAAGAGAATCCACAACAATTCAAAGCCCGGGATGACATTGTGTGGACAAGAAGTGGTCAATCAAACGCTCGGTGGAAAATATGGGGTACTGCAGCAACTGAGAGCTGACATTTGCCGCCACTACCACGACCATCCCCAGGCCGGACATACGGGAATCCGAGAAACCCTGCTAGATATTGGGGTTCGCTATAGTTGGGATGGAAAGATCCGCGACGTCTGACAGTACGTCAGCAAATGCGTAACATGTTGCAGCGGCAAGACTTACCCAGTCCCTCCGCCCACTGCACGACCAAGGAGACCTAAGATGGCCTGGACACACGTAGCCGTCGATCTCATGGGACCATACCCAAGGAGCACCAAGGGAACTAGATACCTCCTAGACATTACAGATCAGTTTTCCAGGTGGGTAGAAGCCTTCCCGCTGTCCAGCCAGGAAACAACCCCCATAGTGTGCAAAATTGAAGCAGAGATTTTTGCACGTAGGGGATACCCGAAGGTGATCTTGACTGACAACGGCACTCAGTTCATGAGTCGTCAGTGGCAGTCAGCATGCCAGGGATGGGGGGGTCAAGACGTGGACGACACCGCCCTACCACCTCCAGGCCAACCCCACTGAACGGAGGAACCAAGAGATAAAGACATGCCACCATATCAGTGTGGGAAACGACCACCGTCATTGGGACAAACTTATTCCCACCACCTTGTTTGCCCTACGTCGTCGAACTAACGAGGCCGTGGACACCAGCCCAAGTACCCTCCTCCTAGGACAGACCCTCCACCGACTAGGTGAATGGCAGTGGGACAGTGAACCCACCACCATACCGCAACTCGAGCATGTCTTAATAGTCACGTTAGCTCACACGACCACTGCTCAAAGAGCCCAGGAAGAGTAAATTCGTAAGAAATACCTACAGCCCAAGACAGGGGTACACAAGTTTAGCCTCAATGAAACGGTGTTACTAAAAACACATCCCCTCAGCGAGGCCAGCAATCAGTTTAGTGCTGGCCACGCGGACAAATGGGACAGGCCTTACCGAATTGTCAAATAGAGGGATAACGTAAACTGGGAGGAACACGCTAGGGGGAGAATCTGACAAGCCACAAGAGGTCAGATATGTCATCCGGGGGACATGCCACAAGAGAAGCAGGCCAATGATGATGGGGAAATACTAGGAGACTCCAACAGCGAGAATGAACCACCCCCCGAAAGGCTGCCCGAGAACTCCACACAGAACTCACGAGGCCACCCGTAATATGACCTACTCCCAGTGAGCGAGCACCCAGCTACGTGCCACCCTGGAGACTGGATGGCGAAGTAGGCCAAGGGGCAGTCAGCGTACGAACACTGCCCTCTACTCGGAGAAAGTCGCAGCACGACGCTCCGAAGCTACCAGCTGCTCCGAAGTGTCATGGCGGAGCCCACGAGACCGAGAAGGCCGCCAGACACCCCGACGGTCTAGTTGCATTAGCAAAAGATCATAAGCCTCTTCAGTCAGGAGGATAGAACCACCCAAGACATTTACCCACACACCTAGTATAACTCCACAGCTCAAGATCAAGGACAATCCACCTTCAACGAAGGCGATCTCGAGCTCTGACGGGGAAGTATCTATCGATGCCACTAGACTACTGGACAAAGAACTCATCAAGAGCTCGCAACCCATCGGGGCCGTTGAGGACGAGACACCATGTCTCTCGCTCAATCGGCCACCAATAAAAAAGGCACCGAGACCATCGATGCCTCCGACATCCCAACACATGGTGCAACGCCCGCAGTTGAGGTCGAGGTCCCTCTCCCTCACATTGCCTCACCACAGGACCTGGACGTCGAGATCATCGAAGCATCCAACTACCTGGCCCTATGACAAGATGCACCACCAGCAGTCAAGACTGAGCGCGGGGTCCCGCAGCTCCTTCATGCGACCTCCAAAGGCAGCGAGAATCATTGTGTAGGCACAGATAAGAAGCATCCGACTTCGCCGAAGTTTTATGTACAACAAAATGATGTCGCTATATCTGTAGTCTGTTCTCGCATAGGCATATTTTACAGTGAATTGCAAAAGGTTACCTTAACCTCTAAACGTATTTTCACTAAATTGCAAATTTTACCATCTTGATTTGATATAATCAAAGCTGTAGATAATGGGGGGGGGGGGGGGGGAAGCCACGGAATTCGGCATAGCCGAATCTACCTTCTCAACATTCTGGAATACAGAAAATTGATTTTTTATCACCCGACCAAAAACGTGACATGCCTCAAATAGTGACAAGTTCATAGGCAAATATTTAAAAATCCTGCCACTGTAGGTAAAACATACCATATGCATGTTGCTAACACGTGCCTATTGTATAAAGATATGCAGAAAAAGGTCCGGGTTCCGAGATCTCATTTTTATGCTGGAGCCTTTGAATTTCGCAATTTGAACACACACCTCGAACAAAGTGCGAAATTCAAAGGCTCATAGTAGAAAAATGGAGGTTCGGAACCCAGACTTATCTGCATATCTTTATACTGTAAGCACGTGAAAGTAACGTGTTTATTGTTTGTATTACCTCAAGTAGCATGATTTATAAATATTCGCAGCATAAAAATTAAATCTCAGAACCCGGACTTTTCTGCATATCGTGATACTAAAGGCACTTGTGACCTACATGTAGTATGTTTTATTAACTTATTCTGTTTAGTTTTCATTTTATAAGCTTCTGAACATGCTACTTTCAAGCACCCCTGTGAGCATTCCCGATGCAACTGTGTTGCATATGTGCGGTTCTTCCGCTGAGCATGACCTGTTATCCTCTCGTATGCGGCATGAGTCATAGTTACATTCTTGGCCAGAGGTTGGCAATAAAGATTCGAAGCTAACTTCACTTCAGTAACATTTTGCCGTATCTAAATTTACCTCCAGAAATTTTTTTGTGTGTTTCAATATAAAGAACTTCACTATAACAAACTAGCCATATTTTTGGTCCCTTGAGGTATGTTATAGTGAAGCTCTACTGTATCTATAACATCAGATATTGATTATCTGTGTTGTTTTGCATTCACGTGTCCAAAAAGCAAATGATGCACACAATCTTTGGCGAATGCACCAACAGGAAATATGGTAAAACATAAACCACTGGAACAAATCATAGAAATACAATTGTTCTAAATAGATTTTGAGTTTCGGACAGAATATCTGATTGAAGAATGCAGTAAATTAATGCTTTACAACAAGATTTACTATGCTGGTTTATTTAACATTGTGATGAATAAATTAGTGCTACTAATCAGTGAATAATAATCAGAAAATAATGTTCAGATACCGCCGATGCCGATGGTCGTGGTATCGGCCGGTTAATCTCTATCGGTATCGGCCGGCTAATCTCTATCGATATCAGCCCATCCCTATTATAAATCCACATTACACTGAGTAGCTTACCTTTCTTTTTGGCAGCAGCTGCTTTTTTCTTCACCATTTCTGGTGAATTGCCAATTCTCTGTTCCAAAGTCCTGATCTCTCCATCAGCCATCATATCAAACTCATCCTTCTCATCTGAAGGTTTTGGTTTCTTAGTGGTCTGAAAAATGAAATTGTTATGATGACTGTACCTAATTGCACAGGCTTCACATGCACAACATTAAAACGTCTAAAGCAAAACACATTTACAAAAATTACAAATGTACACATACATTTCAATTCCTGGAATATTTCTCCTATACAATTGATGCATGCCAAAATGCTGCGCAGCGCAGATACACACTCTACGGGCGACTTCACCTCATCTACGAGTGACCCGAACTCGGGGCAAATCATTAAACATGACAAATGTAATTTCACATATCAAGCAAGGAGACTACATGCACCGGACAGTCAACTATGTAAAAGTCATTGACGCACTTAATTACGAAATCTACAGCCCGCCCGAAATTCGGCATGCAAGCATCACCCCCATGAATAAATAAAATAATTTTGACAATCCACTACCATACCATTAGCTGCGGAAGAAGTTCCAGCAGACCCAAGAGATGGCAGCACCCTTGTGATCTTGTGACGTCACAACCCATCAGCCTCAGGAAGAGGGGTTTTAATTTGTCGGCGCTCCTGCAACCCCCTATAACCTAACCTTGTGTTGGAAAGGTACGCTACCCTGCACAAGATCGCAGATCAGAAGATTTTTCGTATATAAGGAAGTCAAGAACCACGCTCCAGCAGCGACGCCGGGCTCGCCGGCCGAGTAGGTTTGCGAGCTCTCCCTGGTGTGAAGAAGACTCCTCAGCCTGAGAAATGGCTACACCTCCAGAAGCCTCCAAGAAGACTTCTACCCTCCGCCACAGACTGTGTAGGCTGCACCATCACTAGAGCTTGGATAAGGCTCGCTCACTACTGCCCCAGCTGACCGTGAAGGCAGCAATTCTCTCCGAAAGTAACCAGACGGCCTGTACCCAATAACCCTTTACTTCAAACAACTTCCTTTGACTCCCGCTGTTGCAGATCATCGTGGTACTAATGTTCCCCTGGACAGCCCCCCAGTTATTGAGAATATGCTGTAAATGCGTACCTTAATATTTTGCATTTCCTTATATTTTTATTAATTATTTCTCCAGGCTCACCTTTGCATCTTTCATCTACGTATCGTAATATTTTAAAAATTTAGGTAGTAATTGATTAGCCGAGACTTTCCATTTTCCTTAACATCGTAATAAAAGGTTACGTAAACTTAAATTGTCCGTGTACCATTCTTCCGTATTATAGTCCCTGTGTCATTAACATTGTAATTTTCAGAGAGTCAGTACAACTTGTGTTAGATTCAGTAATTAAATTCCACTGGAGACTAGCAGTGTGGTGCAGCAAACTCTACAGGAGACACGAGTTGCAGAAAGCATTAGTCTGCAGAAGACATACTGAAGCTCCTGGGTTTCCAGTATTCCCGAGTCTGCCTCCAGTGACGTCCCAAAACCAGACTGCACGTCTGTATGTCAGGGTGCGCCTGCATAAGACACGCTCCCAGGACTGTACAACGGTGAAAAGGATCACGGGACTAGGCAGATGAACACTAAGAAGGGTGACATACAGTGCCATAAAAGACGTAGAGAACGTCGTGCTTTAGAAAGAGAGCTCCAAGTACAAACCATTATTGAAATCACAAGTCGGGTGGAATCTCCGACACCAGAATCCAAGCATTTGCCCCTGTATTACTCATCTTTTCTATCTCCTACTCAAGTGTCCCCATACAATAACTTATTATTAGGTGTTTGCTGGTTAAAAAGCGAGTCGGATCCAGTGTGCCCCCTCAGCTAGAGGTACCCTCGCAGGCAGTAAGTGTAACTGCTACCCAGGTTGTTCCCAATAAGGACCCATGGAACACCTGCATAATAAAGTTGGCATACGGAAACTCATACGGGTTCGACACCTGTCGGAGGCAGATCTGCCCAACTTTTGCATAATCAAACTAGCATCTGGGAGAACCGTCTGGGTTCGACTTTCGCTCAAGGTAGCCCACGAACTGCGTGCTATATCACTCCAAGCAAATTACATTCCTGCACGTCAACCCACGCGGCCCATTCGAGTAGCCCCAATTCTCCCAGCCAGGCCATCCACCTCCACCCTGATGATCACTTGAAAAGCTTCGCCACCTCATACACCCAGGGATAACTGGCATCCCAATTATTGGCAACAGTAGTAGTGAGGAAGATAGAACTCCCTGGGTGGGAAACTATCTCATTCCGCCTCACTGAGGTTTGACTCCCTCCCCTCAACACAGACGGTACCCTTCCATTAAACGGCCACCCATGGAACGCAAACTCTCCACGAGCCGTCGGGCCAATCACGCCACAGTAGGCTTACCTAAGATCTAGAGAGGGCAGTCAGCATCCTAACCACTTTAAGACAATCTTTCTAATATACATTATATCTGTCATACTCTGTTGGGAAAAATTATTTAAAAATTAAACACTGATTATTGGGCTACGAGAGTTTAAACTCAAATCTTCCCCTTAAAGTAAATTTACATTTATCTGGTTGCTACATAAATTTTGTCACCGTATTTATCCAAATAAACCTAGACACAGAATATATGATGACTCCTACATTTTTACTTTTATCTTGACGCATGACACGTACAAATCTAAGCTTTTACGACTTTGCTTCGTCTGTGCGTAATTTCTCTGGCACACTGGACTGGGTCCGAAATAGTGTAATATCTACCAGAGTGCCTTGTTGCAGGGTGTAATACAGACACAGCAGTGTTATATTGTTCATTACCACAGTCAATAAGCTATGCCATGTCACCCTCTCAAGAAGATGTGAAGTATGAGTGAGCCAGTGCACGAGCTGCTGTTGCCACCGTGAGCAGTCAAGTAGTTCAAGGACACGAGAGATAGCGCCACACGTGCACCAGCCAAAAATGGAGGCCAAGCAGATAGCCCTTAGCGCCGCCCAAAAACAAATAATTAAATGGTTGGCCACCCCACCATGCAGCCCCAGCGAGGGACGGCCAGCGGTATATGTACATGCGCGCAGCCTAAGATCGCCAGTTGTTCATCTGCGCTTTTTAATGTCACATCAGATCTGGCAGCTAGCTTCACTGCCTTGTACGCTGGAGCACACTGACCGCTCTTCGTCACCCAGAAGCTCTTCAGCTCTACCGCCAGCATCTACCAGACCTTCCAGAGGATCTCCCCCGGCCATCCCTGAAGAAGTCATCAACACTCCCTAGCCAATTGCCCCTGGTAAAGGGTATCCCGTAACCCTTCAGTAAGTGGCCCCCCTAAGTCTCTCAGGACACTGCACAGAGTAAAAAGGGAAAGTTAATAGCTAGCTAATCAAAACTGTCACCCCCTAATCTAGAACCAGGTCCTCTTCACCTGAAATTTGAGAAGCTTATACTTCCAGTCAGCTCAAGGTAGTTAGGAGGTAGTACGGGCCACTGTGTTCATTCCTCCCAAAACGTTTCTCATATTTTTCGACTATTATTTCCTTCGGCGACTGTTAGATCCCAAGTAGACGCCATGCCCGTCAGAGTGAAGCAGGAAGACCGGGTTTCGAAACACACTATTTTACCTTCTAGTGTAGGACTACGGATTCACTTCAGGGACTCGTACATCAAAACCACAAAGCTCGATGGCCACAAATTCGGTGCACCCAGTACATCGAACGGCAGAGCCCCAACCACTCATCATACAACCCCTATGGAGGGTGGACAACCAGGCCAGTTTGCACTCCATCCACCACACCATTTGAGTTTCCAGAGGGATGTTTGACCAGTTCTGGGGGCCTGACCGCCTTAGCGTCTACACATGCAGTTGTGGACGACTCAGAGAAAACTCTATCTTCAACCACCACACCACTTGTGTTGCCGATTGGGGCAACGGCACGGCTGTATCGGCCCGGCTGCCGCTGCGGCAGAACACGCTTAATTAGGAACCAAAGTTGCTTGCTCTCCTCTCGTGCAGCAGGCCGTAGCACCCCTCCATGCCTTACACCAAAAGGGGTGGTAGGATCTACAGGAGAGGAAGGCCACTGCAACCTATAAAACTACCTGGGGCTGCACCCCATCCAATAAGGCATTCTGCCAAGATAACCACCTGGACAGAGCTCAAGCCACCCAGAAGTTCGTGAAACTTCTCCTCCCAACTTCCCCCTCCTCATGCTTTCCAGCTCCATGAAAACCCTGCACCCAGTTGTTGCTTGGGGATATACCGGCTCAAAAAAACCCATTACCAGCCTACTCGACCAACCCCAGAGCCGAGCCTATTGAGTACCATCTCAGTAGGTGACCTCCAGTCACACCACCCGGCACATAGCCAAGCCAGGACCCTATTTCGTTCCTAGCCACCTGAACCACTTTGTACACTGATCGGGCTCTTGCCGAAGAGGAAACGGGAACTAGCCAACTTAACACTCATGTGACGAGCTTGCAAAATAAAAACTCGCTCATGTTATGACATATCTTAAGTCAGATCCTGAAAGCATCATACATCAAAATGCTGTAGAGGGTTTTTTGTGGCACCCAATATTGGGCCTGAGCAACTTTGAGAAACGAGTAGTGAAGCAGAACTAGGCCAGCATGACCTGAGAACACCAGAAGCTAGCCGGACGTCAAGAACTAGTCCATTACCGGACCCATGGTGCCCGAACACCCCATTAAAATGTCAAACGGAGTTAAGCCAATTAAACCTGGAAGAAGTCACTATGGACGAGGTCAAACCCAAAAGGTGCCATATTTCCACTTGCCCTGTCACTAGGATTGAGCAAATTTTAGGTATAATGAAGCGAAAATGAAAAAAGATAGCTATCATTGTCGTTTAGTAAGAAATTTGATTATCGAAAGTCATGACCAAACGAAAATTCTTGATTTCGATGAATTTTCAGCCTTTAAATGAATATTCACTTAGTGCACTAGCAAAGAAAATTTTTGCGTGTATATAATCTTGTTTGTTTTCATTATTTTATAACTGAAATAACTACACAAAATGAAAATTTAAACATAGGAAAACCCTGCTTTGGTAAATATTCAATTTTGTACAAATTTTTGGTTTGATTTTCCAATGAATTTGTTATAATAAATAACCTACTATGAGTTTAGGAAATTTGTTAAGCTTTCATTAAGGCTGAGTCTAAAGGATATCTTTTTATTTTCGTTTCAGTTTCACGAAAGTTCATAACATATCATTCATTTTTGTTCCATGACAAAAAAGTTACATTCGCACAACCCAACCTGGCACACAGATAAATTCTATTATATGCGCACACTGTCAGAACGTGTTCAATCAGTGGCTATGGTGGACCAACAAGGTACACTTTGCTGACGGATTAGAATACTGATGCAATAACTGCTGCAACCGAGAGTCTCTCTACTGCAGCTGGATAACCTGTGCAGACCGTGGAATCAACACGGCAAACTGCATAATGTTGGCACAGCTATTCCATCACATTTGCATAGGCTGGCCGGAAGAACGAATAACGCAACCAGGGATAGTCTAGCGATGCGAAATGTGTTGGCACACAGCAGAATACAGCCCCAGTAGCCTGACGACTACCTGCGGTTCCGGAAAGCCACAGTTGCCCGAGTTTGTCGGGCGACCGCATGAACACCCGATAGCATTCACCATTGAATGTGAAAAAGAATTAAACAACATGAGGTAACAAATAAGCAGCGGGTGACATGTGCCCATAAATAACGTGGTAAAACTCTAGAGTGGTGCAGCAAGTAATGGGAATTTGTAACAGAATGGAGCTTGTTATGTTTGCATCTTTCTACACAATTTTCCAGGGAAGAAGTCGCCCACCTCACCTACACCTGAATAAACCTAGTGCATATGCTAAGAAATACAGAGGAGGCCAAAATCTCCGGTACCCTAGAAATAGTCTGGGTACTGGCAGATTGCGGTCCAACCAGACAGCAGTATATACAATGCATTTATCATCCCCCAGGGTGAAACCCTGCAATTCAGAGTTATCTTGCAGCATGCCACTCTACTGCGCATCACGCATGCATGCTCTACTCTACGACTTCGCACGATCATGAGTTGATTTTAAATGGGGACAAGCCACAAACCGGCAGACAATAAACCTCATGCCTACAAGGTTGACCCAAGTATTACGGACAACTACAGAAATGCTGATAATTAATGTAAATTGTACTGCCCACTTATACAAGAACATGCAGTTGCCACCCTAGAAGACAAAATTGTTTTGCCCACCGAGCCACCGACACGGCAGAGAAGAAGAAACTAGTTAACAGGGTGCTGAAAGAGAGCAGGACCCTGCTGCCAATGTCGTCATTGCTGCCCGAGCCTCGTGGAGAGGCGATAAATATGTCAACAGTCTCCAGACAGGGATATAAAGAAATGGTGGCATGGCCCACTACCCTATATTAAAACTCCCCTGCAAAATGAGGATAGCAACACCCGCATCCCTGGGGCAGCCATAGAACTGAATTTTCAGTATACCAGGAGAAGCAACACTGCTCTCGTCCAGTCTTCATCAGCCCACTGACCTGAACAATGTCGGAGGGCTCTCTCCAGCCTGCAGAATACTCTCCTAGCCTGCAAAGGCTCCCCAGTGTGCAAAGACTCTGCAACAGCCTGCGAAGGATCTCCAACAGTCTGCACAAGGCTCACCATCCAGTTCCAAGAAGTTCCAACTCCACTAACGCAGCACACAGACAAAACCTAACCAAGATTCAGAGGAATCTCCAATGACGCTGTCAATACGCCAACTCCAGGTATCTCGACATCCCTACACCAGAAACCTAACTACCTGAGTCAATCCTCTGTACTCCACGGTAGCAGGTCAAACGTCGTCCCTTCTGGGTGCCCCCATCCCCCTCATTAGGCAAAATTAATTGTGAGTTAGAAATTTGGAGTTATTTCATTTTTATCTCATTTTGCAGGTTCGCCTTCACCTGCTGTAATGAATAAAATAAATATTTTTGTTTAGTAAAATTATTATACAGAATAAAGCATCCCCTTGTTTTCATGAGTAATGGAAATAATACGTTTGTGGCAAAATTGAATTCTAGAAATTTCAATAATTTCACCACTTTCATTTTTCTAACGTGCGCGTGTACATTGAATCAGTGTAACTTGTGGCTCATTAATAATCAAACGACCGCTTAGAGTTAGACACAAGTGGGCCGAACCATCTAGGGATTCCTGGTGCCTGAATAAGACTATAAGTCTGAACAGGACAGAGAACTCCTGAGAGGTATCCGGTACACCTGGGCATGCCCAGAGAAATGCTCACGTCTATTCTGTCTCTCGAACTCGCTCATTACCTTGGTTCGTCTGTATAAGACCGAACCCAAGAGGGCTTGAACTACACGGATAGATTGGGAGCGCGCCAACATAATTATAAGCATTTATTGCGAGCCAATAACTTATGTATTTACTTTTCTTGTTATTGAAGAATATTTCAAATGCCCAGGAAAGAAGGTGGGTGTCACAGCCAACTGAGATGATTAGCCCTATGGGCAATGCAATATGAGTTAAACCAACCCTCAGTTATTACAGTATCCAACCCAGGCAGCGAGCCCACACCACCAGATACACAATCTGTAGAGCACTTGTTTAACCCTGCTAAGGAATTGCCACAGATTACCGAGGATTGTAGTTCGTTCTTGGACTCCTTGCTAGGAATTTATTGAACATGGCCATTTCAAGAACAGCTCAGTAATTTAGTTCTCTCTGAGCCTAAACCAGAAGCTGACTCCCACCACACCCGTGCCCCAGTCACTGTACACCCTCCGTCACGTGTCAAGTGCGTACTGCCGCCGGAAAGGTAATCACAATAGTTATTCCTCCTAAGCCAATACAAACACGTCAGGTAGTGACGTACTTGACACATTTTGTCCCCGTACAAAAATCAATCAGGCCAGCGCCATATAAACGTCTCAGTAGCATATGGAATACTGAATAGGAGCTACACAGTGCAGTAGGATTAACCACCATTTCGTAACTTCAACATTCCCATTATTATTATTATTTGTGACAGCTGACATTACAACGGTTGGCAACCTTTACAGTGAGCAAAGTCAGGCTCCCTGGAGGGAAGCTTTCACGATCAAGCTTACTCTGAGGTTTGATTGCCCTTCACCAACTGTCACCCCTTCGACGAGTCACTGTCCCCCTAGATCTCCCAAAGTGGGCAAATCCCTGACCCGCCAGGCAAAACACTAACCAAGACATAACCTCACTGCGGAAGGGTAACTTGTTAAATACCGGCAGGAATAAGCACTCTCATTCATCCAGATAGCCAACCATAGCTTACGTACACTAAATTATCTTAACTGTTTGATAAGCAAGGGTTAGGTCACCCTAGGTGAATTGAGGTATATGCGAATGAGGTACTCTTATTCTCTCAATAAGAATGGGGAAGAAATTGCTCATAGACAAGAGTGCATCTTTGGACCAACGTGGGGTGTAAGTTTCATATAGCTATTTATCAACTGAGTGAGAGGAGAGTGCCTCAGTCTTTTGGCCTGGAAAATGCACTCACCACATTCCAGACACTTATATCAGAGGAGGTACTCACCGGCTACATCACGCAATTCTGTTTTGCTTACCTGGATGACGTGATAGTTTACTCCAAGACCTGGGAAGAACATTGCGGGCACCTCCAGAGAATCCTTAAGAGCGCTTGGAAATACGCGGTCTAGCATGGAAACTTTCAATAAGTCACTTCAGCAAGACATTGTTTGACTACAGTATTAACTGCCATAATTCTCACCCTGGCACAATTCATGCACCCAAATTTTATGGTGCCGTATTAGGGGAAAAAAACTTTTCCTTTCATATTTCACGCAGCATGTTTCTCTCAACGAGGCATGTAATGCTAACGGGACTGCACGGCACGTGCTTTGTTCAACCGCGCCAGGTCACTGGTCGTGTTATAGGTTTCTGGCTGCTGCGCCCACACTACAAACATGTAAACAAAATCAGTCACCGAGTTTATTTGTATACGGGTGGTTTTTTTAATGCAAAGGGAATAGTTTATATTTATATTAATTTTTATTTAGTATGAATTAGAGTTGTTCCGATATGTTTTCTGATACCAATACAGATTCCCCAATACCAAAAACTGATACCAATACCCTTACCACTGAAGTTTAGAAAAAGTATTACTGTTAATAATACATTAAAAAACATTTCTCAGGCTTGTTTAAATAAAGAAAATAACGTCTTAAAATACTGTATATAATTTATTGTAATCCAACACAAAATGCAAACCAACCTAAAACTTCTAAACCCTTTGAAAATACAAATAATATAACAATAAATGCAAGTCAAATTTTAAATATGTCCCGCACGAACTATCAGCAAAGAGCGCACGGAAAAGTTATTGAATGGGCAGTGTCACGTATGATGGTTTACGGGGAGGGGGTTTGGCAGCGAGAGGATGACCTCTCCACGCTACTACTTGTTTGCAACACCTTGCACATGTGGCAAATGTCTGTCTTTTAAAGTAATTAATAATATTTTACTGCAAAGCAAACTTGTAATTTTGAGACACAAATGATGCGATTATAATTGATTTCTTCACTGTCTTTAACAATTGAATCATTTTAAACCTCGTCCCCTGATTTTCCCTGTTATGAGAGACACTGCACTTGGCTCGGTTCTTAACTACCCATTATTAGGCAGCAAAATGTGTCAAATAGGAACTTACATATTATCAGTTTATTGAAAGACGTGTGCCTATTCAAATAAATTAATATAAATCATCAGATTTCACTGCAAGAAGTTATTGAAAATGAACACTTGTAACACAAGTAGCTCGATGCTCAAACAATTTTTTTTGACAAGTGGTAGAGTATATGCTTTTGGGCATCTAATTTTATTTGTGAAGATGCTGCCCTTTGAGTTACATAAATATTAAGTTTTAAAGTCATGTTAATTTTATGCCTGATACAAGGAAACACCAACCTTATGGGATAAAACTACCTTTAAAAACAAAAGAATACCTCTTTTCAAATAATAATTCCTCGTTAAAATGTTTTACATGACATTTTCAGGTGAAACCACTTGCTTTGAAATACAAGTAATGTTAGGTGCAACTATTTTGAGCAACGGATAATATTGATAAAATTACTTTCGCCAGGCGCACTTTATTTACTCTGCTGCCGGCGGGTGGCGTGTGGAAGGCAAGGCAAGCAGGCATGGCCGAGAGAGAGGACGTGCTTTATCTTTAGTTCGACAACAACTTCCCCTCTCGGCGTCGTGCTGACGTGTGAGGGGAGGAAGGAAGGTGCGTGGATGAGCGAGACAGAAAGAAAAGTTAGAGAGAGAGGGGGAGTAGAAAGCCAGTCTCACACCATGCCGCACGACTGCAGTGTCGACAGATGTGTATTGAGAAGACAAGACATTAGACAGCGCACCGCAGAGAAGTTATAAACGGCGGTGCACGCGACGTGTTTCACATTATGTTGCTAGCCGTTTGCGTAAGCAACTAGCTTAAAGTGATAGTTGCAGGAAATCTTAGGTGACGGAACCCGAAACATACTTACATTAGCGCAACGTACAATAAACAAAGGAATTTCGCCGGGACCGCAAAAAAATTGTTGGTGGATGCAATTTACCATATTTACTCATGTATAGTGCGCACCATGATTTTTGCAACAATTTCCAGAGAAATTTTTTTAAAAATAAAATTGCACTAAAAATTTGTGGCACCCTGTTGGTATGGAACAAATTATCCATTCTTCATTTTTTTCATTAATGTGAGGTGATTGTGATATGTTTGGAAACCACCTTAATTAAATAACTTTGGTGCAAAATGCCAAAATAAAAAAATTTCGAAAATCACATTCTCCTACTGCCCAATACTTCCGGCTTTGCTTTTCTTCATCTTATTTCTCCTTTTAGCAGTGACAGGCTCTTTTTTTTTTTGCAGTGCTAGAATGTCACACACTACACTTCTAAAAAAAAAAAAGTGTTGCCATGTTCCTTTTCTACTTCCTGATCATAGTTCGCTAACAAAGAGGGCTTGGCGGAATTTTTGACCTGCAACATCTGGGTGTTTAGCACCCCCAGAGAGAAAAGGGGGGGGGGGGTTGACCTACACATAACTGAAGGGTCGCTGAGAGATAAAGAGAGAGGAGTGATGTATGAGCGACAGATGAGACAACAGACAGTTCCGCCACTTCCCTCAACATCCTCAGACAATTTATGTTTACCACTCCCCTTCCTCTTTTTTTCTGTGTAACGCGCACCCCAGAAATTTTTTCCTTTATTTTGGGAAAAAAGGGCACACTATAAACAAGTAAATAAGGTATTTGTTCTAGAAAGTAATAACCTAACTTCATTGTCAACCACCGACACTAAAGTATCAATACAGATATATCAGGAAAAGACAAAATATTGGCCTACACAGATACTTAGTATTGGTATTGGAACAACTAGTACGAATGCATAATGGGTAAATATACCTGTCAAACTGCTGCATTTAAACTTCAGATAATAGAGTATGCAGAGGAACACAGCAATAGAAAAGCGGGCCGAAAATGCACTGTTTCCGAGTTAACTGCATGTCGTTTTCCCAATACCGGGCCTCTGCTACAAAGTAAACCGGACCTGTAACTAGTTACCTTGCCTGTAACGACGGCATTGGCGGGCGCCCGCCATCCGCCAGAGTAGTTTTGTAATGACCGACAGACCGCTGCCCCGCTAGAGGATCTAGGGCCGAGCAACAGCAAGCAGCTGTGGCCAGCTGCGCTGCAGAGGATCTAAGCGCTTGCCTAGCTACGTGCACATGGCAATGTTTTCACTGCTAGCCCCAGCACACAATTGATTTAATTTTGAATATGTATCTTAGTACCTATTATCAATAAATAAAGTGCTGTGTTTAAAAAAAAAACGTATCCCCCGCGGTTGGCGAGGAATTACTTACAGGAAACCCCATTTTAATGTTTACATGCATGTCTTGGCGATTCCTTGTATAATTCACACACCCTAATTTTGTGCACTAAAATCCTGTAAAAATGGTGCAAAAATTATGCCAGTAAATATGGTACTTAGGAAACTACCCACAAGCTTCCATTCACACCATTGAAGAGGCAGAAGAATCCAACACAAAAAGACAGTTGGGACGTTTTCTGGGATTGTACAGCTGGCTATGAAACTTCGTGCCTGACATTGCCAGTTGAAAGTGGTGACCCGAACAGCGTCACCCTTTTCAGAGATTCAAGGAAAGCTTCTGCAACATTACATTCATGCACCGCCCACAAAGAGACAGCCCATTAATTCTCCAGACTGACGCCTGTAAGAGTGGCCTTGGAGCAGTCTTGTACCAGGAAGATGCTGAAGGCCACCTGCAAGTAATTCCATATGCCAGCACCTATTTAAACACCACTGAACAGGGATATATAAATGAACAGGAATGCCTAGCTGCCATATATGGGCAGTAAGAAAATATCACTACCACCTTGCAGGCAATAAGTTCATCCTCAGCAGCGACAAAAAAGCACTGTAGTGGCTCCGGGAGTTACGGAATTCTTATGCCAAGCTTGAGCGGTTGGAGATGTTCCACACTCAGTTTGACTTTTGAAGTTCAGCATTGCCGGGGGAAAACAAATGACTTGCCTGACACCCTGTCATGCCAGCCGGACCTCGACAAAGAATGTCAGGAAGAGGAGGAATTAAGGAGAATGGCCTGCCTCTGGTACCCGATCACAGCCTCGAGGAACACATAAGGTTGTTGCAACTCCAGCTGCATCATGTCTTGTGCAGACTAAGACTTTCTGCCAGCTGCGTCTCCTGTCGAGTTTGGTGCCCTTCACGGCTAGTCTCCAGTGGGATTTAGTTACTGTACCGGTCAAAAGAATTACTAACACACATAGAAAATACTAGAATTACTATGACTCAGGAATTAACATTAAAATGATGGTAAATTAACAGTTTAAATTCATGTAAGTTTTATTATGTTACTTAGGAAACATGGAAAGTCCCGGCTAATTTATATAAAAGATTAGTTAACTAGCTAGAGAGTAATTTAAATGTATTACATACTGGACCAGGCGAAGGTGAGCGTGGTGTTTAATTTAAAAATATATGCAGAAGTTAATCTAAGTTTGAATTACGCAATTTACAGCATCTTCCAATTTTCAAGGGTTTTCCAGAAGCGTAAACTACGTCGCAACGACCTACTACCGCGGAGTCATGGAAGTTGACTGGGTAAAGGTTGCAGGGTACACGACGTGGATTACCTCTGGTGTGAGCCGCCCTTACGGTCAGCTGGTGCAGGCGTGGACGAGCCTTCCAAGCTGCAGGGATTGTGCAGTCTTTGCAGTCTGCAGAGGTGGCTTGAAATCAAGTTGCAGGCTTCTGGAGGTTGAGCCGTGTCGCTGGCTGAGGAGAGGAAAGAGAGGTCTTCTGCAGACCAGGGAGTGCTCACTGACCCATGCGGCCAGAGAGCCCAGTGTCTCTGCTGGAGCGTGCTAGCAGACTTCCTTATATATGGAAAAATCCCTTGAGCAGCACTCTTCTGGGAGTGCGGGGTTAGAGTAGCCTTCTAGCATAGGGTAAGTTTATCAGGGTTGCGGCAGCACCGCACATTTCTCATTTCCCTGCTCGGAGGCGACGATAAATTAAAACACCTCTTTCAGAGGCTGGCGGGATGTGACGTCACAAGGTCACAGGGGTGCTGCCTTCTCATCGCTTCGATGGAACTTCCTCCACAGCTAAACGTAAGGTAGTTGTTCGTCAAAAATATTTTATTTATTCACGTGGGTGGCGCTTGCATGCGGGATTCCAGGCGGTCCTAACATTCAATAATTAAACGCGTTAATCACTTTTACGTATGTGGCTGTCCAACGCATGTAGTCTCTTTGCTCGATACGTGAAATTAATTTGCCACTGTTACTGACATGCCCCGAGCTCTCATTGGCTTGAGATGGGGCGAAGTCATCCATAGACAGCACATGTGGACTGCGTAGCATGTTGGCATGCGTCAAACTGGTTGAAATTGTTCTTTAATCACCTTTATCATTTCATGTATAGATTAAAAGTGTTTCAATTGGCCTCAATGGCTCAATACAACAAATTCCTCACTGCGGAATAAGCTGGGAAAACATTTTAACTGGGTAGGTTGCATTCAAGGCTAGACTATTACTTGCAACATCAGAAACAATCTTAAGGGAACCAAAACAATTTCTCGAAGCATTTTTTTTTATTATTTATTTATACTAAAAAGTGATCAATTTTCTTCTGCTTGAAAGTTTCTGAGCCTGCAAAAGTACATAATTTTCCAAGTTCCACAAGCTGCTTCAAATATGGCTAGGAATATCTGGTGTACAGGCTAAGAAATGCTTCAGACAGTCCACATTCTCTATTGTGTCCGACCATGCTGGCTTACAGACAAACACATCACATTCATTAACATTAATGTATTCAAACAAACATGAATAGTCATTAATAACCGTACTTAATTAAAGCACTGAACTTCCAATTGCAAAAAAAAAAATCAGTTTCAAAATATCATGCAGGTCGTCGTATGTTCCAGCCCTAAATAAAAGTGAAAAAATTATATTGTTAGTACTGCTGCCAACAGATGTTATGTGCATCAATTAATTGACGAAGAAAATATTTTTTCACTTGATCCACAACGGTGCATGAACGGAATGCGGTTGAACGTATTGATTCTTTTGTAAAGTTTCACGTTTGTACGTTGGCCATCCTGACAGTATCTGCTCATTGACTTGCATCGAATATAACGTATCATCTATAGTCACTTTAATGCAACATAACCTGTTAACGAGTTATGATGTTTCTGCTTTTGTAGTTTCTATCTTTTTAAAATAAAGTTGTGCACGAATTAATAAGCAAGTTCTCTTATTTACGATTTAAGTTGACTGTATTACACGAGAAATCACACACTTGACGATTTGTTATATATGGGAAATTTTTAACATGGTTTTTATGACAAAACTGAGGGGAACAAACGAACCAAAAGTTTCAGCTGGGAAAACATCTTTTGTGGGAACGTCTTAACTAGTTTTACTAGTCTGCAAAGACATACTGGGATTCCTGGGAGTGTCCAGAACACCCGTGCTTGCTCGTGGAAACATCCCAACTCTAGCCCGCCATTTTATACTGACAGTGCCTCGGGAGTGACTGCAAAGATACATCCACAAAGACTGTAATATGGTGGCTAGAGGAGAAGTGAGATAATTAGTCAATGTATGAGAAGAGCTTCATTTAGAAAGTATACCATTTTTCTAATAGAACAATCAGGTAGAGTCAACTTAAACCTTCCAATGAATAGGAAAGGAGGAGAATTACTCTCAGTCGAAATCGTCGTCGAGCTTGACGCACTCTACAGAGAGCTGTCACAGCCTGAAAGCGCACCGCTAGTCGACTTCCCTCACGACATTGAACACCAGTCCCCCACACCTGAAGACACTACCCCCGCACCACGCTCGATTTAGCCCTTTATAGTGTGTGAACACAAATCAGAGCTAGATTCTGTGCTACATATTTGATGGCTGTGGCCCAGTTATCAGTATGTAAGCATTTACAGTCCATTTGAACCCGTACCAGTGGCAAAGTCTCATAATCTTTCCCCAGGTATCGACTAAGCCACCTGCTACATGTACAATCCATACAGCAGCTGGGAAGGTGATCAAAATCACCATACCACCCAAAACCGACCCAAAATTCCGGAAAGCTTACTCTCAGCATAATTAAGTCGCCACTCGTAAACCTACGAGGCCAGCTCCCTTCAGACGTCCAGGCAGCGAATGGGACTCAGATTAGGAACTATCCGAACGACCCACTTCTAACCCATTATCATATACACCGTCATTCACTGTATTTTAACAAATTACTCATTATTGGGACAGTTGACGTGCTGTATCTTGGCAACCTTCACAGTGAGTAAGGCCGCACTTCCTGGGAGGGAGACATTCACAATCAAGCTCACCCTGGGGTTTGATTCCCCTCCAAACCACTATAACCATTCCACTAGGCGGTATCCCATAAAGGACCCCAACGTGGGCAACCCCGACCCACCACGGAAAGGGAACCCCTGCTAGAAACAAATACCCTGCCAAAGGGCCCCATATAACCTCCCGGAGGACAATCAGCCCTCCCAGCAATTCACCCCAACGATAGGTGTACTTCTTGCACAAGGCGTTCGTCACCAGGCGAGACTCAGTGCTGGTTAGAAACAAGACAAAAGGCACACACACACACACCGGAGAGAGAATGCATCACGCCTTATAGTTGTCGAAACGTAGTTGTCCGTCTTTCTTGGGTACCAGAACCACGTGCGAGTAATACTATGAATCAGATGGCTAAACAATGCCCTGTTGTTTCAATTGTTCATCTGTTTCATAATAATACATTGATCTTGCCGAACTTCTCGAGTAACACTCCAACATCGGATCTGACAGGGACAGCAGGAGACATGGTTAGCTCTTTCCGAAACCACACTAACAACAGAAGAAAACATCCTTGGAAGATCACACATTCTCAGCCCAGGCAAGTGAACGGTAGAGCCACGGCACTAGGATACTATCCCCTGGAAGATGGCTTGACAGCTTGAAGTCGCACCCACCTCACCGCACACCCAGCGGTGCCGAAAAGGGGAACTTCTTCGGGCCTGGGGAAACCAGTGACCTTGGGACACTCACCTCAACTATTGGAAGGCCACCCTTTGCTTGCATCCAGGTGGGAGGAACGGTAGAGCCACAACACTAGGTACACTCCTGGTGGGATCGGCTTGCCGGCTGGGGTGAACTCCTCTCATTGCGTATTTCACTATGCCGAGTGGGGGTTACACTCCGGTGCACGGGAGATCAACCCCATTCGGACAACGCCGTACAGTTCCTGGATCCAACACTTTGCAGCTCGAAACTTCCACACCTCTGGTGGGGAAGTCAAGAGTGAGGTGCGGTGTTGGCGGTAGCAATCCACACCTACACTTGCACTCCAACACGTTGAATGCCTAACTCTTGCAGGTTCGATCCTAGTTTAGAGCCAGATGCCTTACAGCCATAGGGGTGGTGTTCAGAAGAAGGCTAAGAAAGTGAGGGCTATCTCTAAAGATCTACAAGGGCTTAGCATCCTTCCCATTGGGTTCCAGCTACTGAGTCGACATGAACAAGCTGCTTTGCTGTAATGATTCACCATACCAGTACCATCCGTCACTCCTATAGCATTGTTCGAGCCACCCACCCGTATAGTGGAAGGATACCATCCAGTGGTGCAGGAGATCCTGTTTGGCGAGGGGTCCACCTACACTCCGGCAGTACCTAGCGGCTCCACGATAGTGGAAAACCCCAGTATCTCAAACGTACACCCTGTGCTCCAGTTAAACGCAATCAGGACCGAGGGACCAACACTAGCGAAACCACTCACAGGCCAGATCCACCGTCCCGCTCGCTTGAACTCTGTCCTGCACCCTAGGCCTGCACCACGCAGAGTTGTATTGCCAGAGCCAGACTTCGTACCAAGCCAGCAGCCTACTAGGCCAGTATTATATTCCGGTCTGGCACCAGTGTCAAGAGATGACTAGGCACCCAAAGACGTGACTCGCCTAGCGTTGAACAAGTCACCCAGGGATGCGGGCAGGCAATCAGCCTGGTCTGTCATGGATCAGTTTAATGAGGTTGGTTTTTTTTTTTTGTTGGCTAATATGCCGAGTCCACATCTATAGAATTTTTATGTAATTTCCCTTAAATTTGACAGATAAGAGTTTCCACTGTAACTGTCAACAATAAAAAACAGGATAGAATATGGACCCACCTTTTTTACTTTAGCTATTGCTGCCTTCTCAAACTTTTTCTTGATCTCTTCATCAGTCTTTGGCAGAACTTTCCTGCCCATGGGCGAAGGCATGGTTTCTACAGCAGATGGCCCACCCCTCTTGCCCTTACCCGGTGCTGCAGTCTGTTTCTTAGCCATCTTTCCCAGTTTCTTGGTTGCTGAGCTCTCATCCTCCCGCTCCTGTGCTTCCACACGATCCAGCTACGACAAACAGCACACATATGATATATACACAGCACATACACACACACTTTCTCAATTCCATGTTACACAGTTTTTTTTCCAACATTAATCAACAAAAAACTTCTGAACAATAAATATCTTAGAGAATGGTTCATATGGTACTCTTCAGTGTCTAACAAACAGCAATAGAGTGGACACATTTAGGCAGCTTTTAAAAACGGGATCTTGAGACCTTATGGGGGTAAACTGAAGTATAGAACTGCGCCAGAAAACAAGGCCAAGGGAAACAGGAGATTACAGAGAAACCCAGCCAATCATCATCAACCTCTCTCATGATTCTCATGTGCAAAAACCTGAGAGCTGGGAATTGTCAGGAATCTAACCTGGTTTCCTTTGTTGGTAGGCAAGTACTCTAGTCATGCATCACCACTGTCCCTAAAAGATTGCAGTAAAATAACAATATAAGAAATAGAAATATTGTGCAGAAATACAATGAATCTTTTAAGTTATCAGATGTAGTTAATAGCACTTGCCAAGAACTCGCTTTCAAAAAAAATTAATTATTCACTGCAGTACCAGTCTTCCTTGTATTCTGTCTCACTAGAATGGATCAAATCAAATGATAAAGTCCTTAAAAAAAAAAAAAAAAGGGGGGGGGGAATAAAAGGAAAAACTTAAAATGCTCTATTCTTATTTAGAGTGAGTGAAGAGATTTGGACGGCTCTCAACATTGAGGTCTGGAGAGCCTATGAGGGTTTGACCAAGTGAGTATGGAGCAGTGCCGGAATGCAAGGGTGGGGGAAATGGGAGATCTCCAAGGAAACCTGCCAACCAGCAGCATCATCCGACACGATTCCCACATGTGAAACTCCAGGAGTGACTCCGCTGGGCATGTTATGCATTGTGGAACACAAACCTCCTCCAACAACTTTTCAAGATCTTCCCTCCACAGCATGGATGGAGTCTTCTCCTGGAGAGTATTCAGCTCATGTAGCTTCTCATCCCTCTTGCGAAGAAGCTCCTCCTTCTTCTCCAATGTCAGAGTCCACATGGTCATTCCTAACAAGTAGTTGTATGAATCTGTTGAAGACTTGTCTTGATCCTCTTCTGTCTGAGAGTCATCTGCTTCCTGTTGTGCTTCAGCCTAGAAACACATGACAAATTGTAAGCATTCACTGTCATAAACCAAATGGATTCTCAATCAACAGAAAAAAAAGTACAGTGTACCTCGTTTATAACAAACCTCGCTACAATGAATTATTGTTTATAATGAAGTGCAAGCTCGGTCGTGCCAAAATTAGTTCAGGTTACGTGTAAATTTAATGGATATAGCTAGGCTTTTGTGAAAGTTGAAATTTGTTGCTGTGTATAAAAATGCAGTTTCCGCCATATACGGCATCAAATAAATGAAAGTTCAGCGATAAAGAGGCTCAAATGTGCTGTTTTCTCAAACAAAGTTTGCAGTTTTCGTCCCAGGCTGTGCACTGGGAATGCCACCCTGCTGTTAGAACACAGTCTAACAGCTCGACACAAAAGAGGGTCCAAGTTTGTGTGTCTTTGATAAGGATGATGAGAAGAGGCCAGGAATGTTTTCATGGTCACACAGGCTACACAGGGGGATATATAAAGCAGAGTGCCATCTACAATAACAAACGTAACACAAATATTCTATATAAAAAAATGTTTGCATTTTTTTTATAACAGGATTGACTTTTACAGCCCAAAGAATATCACTGCTATTATTTTCTGTGACATACTGCACCCACCAACACCAGCAAACCAGATGTTAATATCTAACTGGAGATTGAGTTTCCATGCATTTCTCGCTAACATGCAAAATTTTTGGGCAAAATCGTTGGGGCTGTTCCTGTAGTAGGCTTCCTTATATCAGGGTCATCCTTGACTTAACGTAATGTGTTGACGGGTTATTTGTAGCTGAAGGAGCCATATCTGCTTTTCCGGATTTCTTTCAATCTAAGGGGGAGGAGACATTTTTTCTTCCTCTTACTCCTCAGCATTTTCCTCCAATGTCGGTGAACGAGAAAGGGCATCTGACAGATCGTTTAATTTCCCTGGGCAATGTTGAACCTCAAAGTCAAACTCAGCAACGAACATGTCCCACCGGCCGAGCTTCGCATTCGAATTCCGGGACTCGTGTAGACATTAGAGGGTATTAGAGTCGGTTCACAGAATGAAGTGTTGCCCTTCGAGATATTACCTGTATTTCTTCATGGCCCAGATAAAGGCCAAACACTCCTGCTCATTATTGTGGTAATGCTGCTCTGTTTCATTTAAGCGGCTTGATGCATACTATCTCATGGAGTTGTCTTCCTTTGTCTTGCTGGTATAATACTGCGCCCAAGTTGTTCTGACACCAGTTCGTTTAAGGGTTTGTCTCCTTGCAGCCGTTGGAGTTGATGAATATTCTTGAAGCTGTTCTTCAAGTCGGAAAACTCTCGTTCCAGGCCCCACTGCCAACGGGTGTATTTCTCGAGTAGTGGGTATAGTGGTGCCATGTATTCTGCAATATTTGGAACAAAGTCTCGTAGCCGTCGTAGTTGACAGCTTTGAAGGTTCTTCCACCTGTTCAATTGCTCGTATAGAACTGTGTTGCAGGAAGATTCTTTCGGGCGATATGACGTGTCCCAGATAGTCTATTGATGTATTGCCAAAGAAGCTTTTCAATAGCTTACACAAGTCATCCCATGTAATTTGAGCCTTTCCAACACTCATTGCAGATGGCCTCGATGTTCCTCTCAGCTATTTGACTATATTATTACATCAACATCATTGAGATAAGCGAAGCAGAATACACCGACGAAGCTGTTAGTACTTCCAATGACATTAATCATTGTAATGTGGGGGGGGGGGGGGGGGGGCATTTTTCAAGCCGAAAGGCACGACTCGAAATTGTAGAATTTCGCACTCGGGTGTCGTAAAGGTTGTATACTTTCAACTGTCCAGGTGGACTGCAATCTGCCCGTATCCACACTCCATGTCAAGAGTACTGAATATTTAGCCTTGCCAATATCTCGTAGCGTATGAGACAAGTCCATAGCTGGGGAAGCAATTGGGTGGGTGACTTCATTTAACGATTTGTAATTTATGCAAAAATTGCAATTTCCCATTCTTAGGTACAAGTACCATGTGTGAGTTATATGGAGAATTCGATGATTCCCCGATCCCCTGATCCTTCATGTCATTTACCTGTTCTATGATGAGATCACGGCGGAGGGCTGACACACTGTAAGGATGGTTGTATACTGGTATGTCAGTTGTAGGCCATATTTCATGTTTTATGGACCGTGTGTCATTATAGCCCTCCTTCTCTAAAGGCGTGGGTGTGCTCATCTAGTATGGTTTTTAACTGGCAGATCTCTTTCTTCAAGTTCATGATTAATGCTCATTGGATCCATGGGCATTGGCAGGATGTCGACTGGGTTTTGTACCAGTTTACAGTAATACGGTTGATTTTCCCCAAATAGACTCTACGTTGTCCATGATCGAGAATACATTGATGGCGGATAAGCCATGGGCATCCTAGTATTACGGATTCAGGCATGGCTGGTGAAACAATAAATTCAGTTGGGGTATCAATATTTTGAATTTTTATATTCAAGGTAATTCGGCTGGTTACTTCCAGGGTGGCTTCGAGTTGCGCCACTTACCACTTTGTTTCGTGGCCGTAGTTCGGCAGGCTGGTCTGATGTTACCAAATTTCCTTTAATGAAATTCCCAGACACCGCAGAGTCAAGTAAGACTAGTACCCTGCTGTTGTTCACTTTCACTTCTATGTGTGGGGCTACGGGAACCGGACCTTTCTTACTTAGTCCCTGGATGATGCGCCCTTGTAAACCGGGAGTGGTGGCCCACTTTGAACCCCAGCGTTAATGTTTCCCGGCTTCATTTCGGGAATTGGTTTTTCAGCTGATCGATGTGGGTGATTTTACGGCATTTCGCCAACACGGTTTGGTGGAATGGCAGCTCCTTCTGGTTTCCGCGGACAGTCCTTGTTCCAATGATTCCCCAGACAGAACCAGCATTTGGGTACAAAGGCAGTGTGAGGGGTTGTGGTTGGTATGCCTTTAGGAGGCGCAGCAGGTGGCGTTCGCACCTCGGTGGCCTTGATGGAGACTGGTTTTTCGAGGCTCGCCTGGGCGGGAAAGTTTTGCTCAGCTTCTCACGCTCAATCGACTAATTCATTGAAGGTCATGGGATTTGTTGTCAAGAGTACGTTCCGGAGATTTGGCAGTAACATTCGCCGATTGAGCGAACGGCGGTAGCTTCGTTGACTCCTGGGAATACCAGTTAAAACATTGTTCTTTTCTTCGTATGAACATTTCATCTTCTTCGTGGGGTACCTGGGTCTGGCTATAGAGTTGTGTTGTTAACCTAGCCAACACCTCCACGCCCGTGAATTCCGCCACTATACTGTTACTGAACTGCTTCCAGCCTGTTAAAAATTCTCTGTATCTTTCCCACTACGTGAGGGCGAGGCCCTTTAAATGTAGTTGAGCCAGATCCACCCATTGTTTCGGTGGCAGGCTTGATTCATAAAATTCTTTCTCGCATTCCTGCGTGAATGCGATGGTGTCTTTGTGTAGGCGACCAGCAAGTCAGTAATTTGTATATCGTCGCGGGATAGCCAGTTGCTGTTCCAGGTTGGATATATATCCGATAAGGCCTGAACCTGTGGCAGTGAGAGATGTGTTTTCTTCAACATCTTTCACACTGGTACACCATCCCGGGCATAGAGACGCGTTCGTCGGGCCACCCGATGCATAGGTGGTGATAGGATTCAATGCACGTCAGGCACCTGATAAGATTTTAGTCTCGCCCAGGGCAGGTAACTTCATTACAGAAACTCATTGGCTGCTTACAGCACTCTGTACAATGGTTCTCTAACCCGTCTGTAACTCTAGGATCTTCGGGACAGCCTATGCAAGCATAATGAAAAAGTTTTGTGTATTAGGTGCATTCTACCCTTAGTGTGCCATGGTCTGGGCAGTCGGCATGGCTGCACTGTACGTTAGATACGAGTTCGTAGTCAGGGTTCTCGGGGTGACTGCATTGACCTCGGCGTCTGACATGGTCGTGGTTAAGGGCGCCACGGGGTGTTGAAACACTGAAAGACTCCCCGAAGTCCGCTTGTCTAATCGTATTGACCTTTAGATCTCAGGGTATTGTTGGTTTAATTCATGCCTTTTGATGCACACAGATATTTGTCTCATGCCATACGTTGGGCTCCAGAAAATCTCTTGCCACGTGCCCGATTAGACTAACTTAGCATGTTAGACGAGGATTTTGACAGCTAGACCAAAAGCGGATTAACTGGATTAAGATAGATGGGGTGAGACGAGGGGTGTTGGCTAGAATTTACTCACTCCTGCTCCTGGATGTTGTAGTCAAGGTAGGTATGGCTTTAGGCGGGACGAATTTGGCTGATGCCAGAAGGGATGTTACACAGACGAGCTTCTTTAGACCATAAGATATGATCGTCCCAGTCTAGGAACACTTCACTACCAGTCAGGAGTCCATTGACAACCGGGTGACACGTGGTATAGATGCGGACACACAGTAGAAAGTCAATTACTAGAACCGGAGCGGGCGCAACTGCTTGTCGTCTCAGTTCGGCAGCACGGTCCCGTTCCACCTGTCTATCCTGCAGTAGGATGGGGTAATGCTATTCTCTGCCTGAGAGCGAGGTGAGCCAGGTGTTGTTCCCTGCATTTTCTACCACTCCTCCTCTCGTAAGGCATGTAATACACCTTAGACAGAAAGAATAATAGTGTAACCCAATAGTGACTTGCTGGCTGGGAATCCCCACTCATCCCCCACCGTAGGCGGGCTGATCAGGGAAGTGGAGTCATGTGGGCCGCCAAGCCTCTACAGGTTGAGCGTTCGCACTAGGATGCCCGGAAAAACTACAGGCCACAGTCACCGTGCACTAACTAGTGCAGATGGTGAGAAGCAACCCGAGTCTGTTGTCTCTCCTGGTGTGAAGGTGTTTCTAGTGGTTGTGGGATCACTGTTTATCCCCCACGAGCACTAAAAGTGCTGATGTGTAGCTGGGAAGAAACAGGTAGCTGTCTAATATGTATGTCTTAATTCAGTTTAGTAAAATTCCCGGTGTCTGTCGACAGTGCACAGCATAGTCTACCTTCAACTGTGGATATAAATAAATACCCTGGAAATAAAAGCAGATAGGTAGAGAGCAATGTGTGTTTATTGAACAGTCAATAAACATGTGACCTGTGTTACCTCCTACCAAGTCGAGGATAGCTGAAGGTAACTGCGCAGTTCCAGGTGTATGTGACCTGGTTCTAAGTAAAAGGGAAGAAAGGCTGGTTCTAGACAAATATAAATGTGTTGAAGTTAAATTGCTAATAAAGGGTGTCTAGAGGAGACAAAGTGAAGTTGAAAGAAAAGGGTCATGTTCGTATGTCGTCAGGTTGACTGGTCGTCGACGTACGTAGTAAGTAGCAGTGCCGCAGGGGCATACTTGTAAGGTAAAAAACTTTTCCGAAGATCCCGAGCACTAGTAGTGGTGTGGGAGGTTGCTAGAGATGCGAAAGAATGACTGCAGAGGCCAGCAGCGTCCGGAATTATATAGTGGAAACTTGTAGGCTGCCGGCGCAGGGTCCGGGGAAGGCATGACGTTCGGCTTTGGGTGGTGTGAGAATCCTCCTGTCAGCGATTCTGCTTCGTGCCTCATCGGAGCCACTCGGCCTTGCTCAAGGTCTGAGCAGCTTGTAGGGATAGAGCGCCGGGTAGTGGGGTTGCAGTGCCTGCCGGGTTGAGTATCTTCCAGGTGAGAAGGAATTGCTTGTAAGTTCTCATTGCCTAAGGTAAGGTAGGCAATGTGTTGCTCATTTTTGTAGAGATGGAAGAGGTGTTCTAGGCGATGAGTCGTAATCGTATTACATTAGATGTAGAAGCGGCACTCATCAAACTTCATCCTTGAAATATGGCGCACATCCAAATGTGATGCAGTAACCTATCTTGTCACTTTGCAGCTGAAGTTTACTCGCTATTTCACTGTCATGCAACATTGTACGAAATAGCTGAAAACCACACCCTGCAGCACATAATGATCTGTGTATCATTACACATTGAATGCACCACAGTATTTCTGCTTCCGTAACACGATCGTTTAAAAGAAATGTTTTCATGACACTTTTTGGACTTGTCACATATTGAGTTTCACTCTGTGATCCACATGGTTCTTTAGGGGTAGGCCTAGACAATTGAGGTGCAAGTTAAGTGTGTACAGGTGGTCGTGTAGGTGAAGGTTGACGCGTGCCGCTTCTACACCTATTATAATACGACTCCGACATTGCCTACGAGCACTGCTTCCATCTCTACAGACATGAGCAACATGTTGCCTACCCATACAGGCAACTGGAACTTCTGTGTTTTTCCTTCTCACCTGGAAGGCACGCATCCCGGTAGGCACGCTGCCCCACCCCCTCCTAATGCTCGACGCCAACAAGATACCACTATATAAGTCCGGCCGCAGCCGAGCGCTGGAGTCATTCTTTCGCATCTCTTGCACTGTCCACAGCGCTCTTAATACTGGGGAACTCTTGTGAAGTTTGAAGCCTACAAGTACACCTACGCTGTAACCATCTACGAATGCAGATGACCAGTCAAACTGGCGACATACGAACACGAATTTTCTTCTTTTAACTACATTTGTCTCCTCTACGCATTTAATTTGTAGTTTAACTGTAACTATTATTTTCGTCTAGAATCAGCTTTTCCTGTTTATTTAGAACCAGGTCACCTACAACTAGAACCAAGCAGTTACCTTCAGCTATCCTCGACTTGGTAGGAGGTTGCACAGGTCATGTGACTATTGAACTGTCAATACACACACTTGCTTTCTATTTTGCTACTTTTATTTCCAGAGTATATATCTGTACTCACAGTTGGAGGTAGATTATGCTGTGCACTGCCAACAGATTCTGGGGAAGTTATTAAACTGAACTAAGACATACCCATTAGACAGCTACCTGTTTCTTCCATCAAACACACAGCACTATTAGTGCTCATGGGGAAGAAACAGTAACGCCCCAACCACTAGTAACACCTTCACACCAGCACACACACTCGGGTAGCTTAACATCACTCGCACTATTAGTGCGCTGTGATGGTGACCTGCAGTGCTGCTGGGTATTCTGGGTGGACATACAACCAGTACAAACAACACAACAGCTTGGCGTGACTCCGGCTCAACGTCCCTGATCAGTCCACCTACAGTGGGGGATCAGTGGGGACTCTTATCAAGCCGGCCGACAAGTCACTGGGTACACTGATACTATTTCCGTTTCAGTACACTGCGTGATTTATAGAACTGTTACCGTATGCCTCATGAGAGGAGTGGTAGGAGACATAGAGAGCAACACCTGGCTCACCCTGCTGCCTGGCCAAGTATAATATCACACTATCCTACGCAGAATAGACAGCCGGAACGGGACCATGTTGCCGAACTCAGAGGTCAAGCAGTCACGCCTGCACTGGTAATATCGAGTTTCCACCGTGTATTCGTACCAGCTACAAGTATCACCCTGTTGTCTAAATCTTCTTAACCGGAGTCGAAATTCGCCTAGGTTGGGACAACTTGGTCTTCTGGACAAAAGAAAAACGACTTTGGAACATTCGTGCAGGCATTCACCCTGCTTAAGACTAAACTTACCTCAACTACCTAACTAGAGGTGAGAGGTTATCAGAACTAGCCAAAACTCCTCGCGTCATCCCCGCTAAGTTGCTTTTGGTCTAACGAGTAAAATCATTAACTACCTTATCCAGTCAGTTCAATTGGACACGCGTCAAGGTTCTTTGGTAGATGTAGATGGAATAGAACTTTTTTCATTGAGCACAGGCTTAAAAAAAGCATTGAACTTGCCATTTTTACAGTTTTCAGCCCACTTCAGATGCTTTTTGCCCTCCACGTGACTTGTGACCGCATGCAGCCCCATGTTACTCAACGAAAAACTTACATTGCACCGAGAACGTCTTGTGGAATTATTGTTGTTAGGAACACAACAGATCCATTTCAGATTAGGATCTGTTAACCAATCAGACCTGAAAAATGTTAACTTTCTCCCCGCCATTGTGATGTAAGTCAGTTTGCAGCACTTACATGCACGCACACATATTCCATAGTTTCTAGTACTTCAAAACCAATTAGCCCTACAAAATAAACACGGCATAACAAAAGCCATTTTCTGAAAATGCATATATAAATTAACGACTACGATACGAGCATCTGCCGATAAACACAACTAATGAAATGCGCGCGCACCAGCACGAAGTCACAAAACAGAAACGAAAACACTTTCGGTGGTTGTATCGCCATTTCACTTTTTCTTGTTCGCTCTCATTGTTTGTTACAGTCCATCTTTCCATAACCATACCTCTGCCTCTCTCTTCTACTTGTTCACCCTCATTTATCGCTACCACCCCTCTTCCAGGTGCTCGTGTGATTGATAGTTTTCCCCACCCCTCTTTTGTTCCTCGAAATGGAACTCAGCATGGTTACAAGGGCAATAGCCAATCCCACACAAGAGGGGTGGAAAGAGGCGGTACCATATTGGAGGGGAAGAGAGGGATGCGACTTGCTTGATTAGGGCCTATAGTAAGTTTCAAAATTCCAGGCTGTCATACAAAATTCCCTGACTTTTCCAGAAGTCTCAAATTCCCTGATTATTTCCGGTTTTCCCGGTCGCTCGCCACCCTGATTGTAAACAAATTTTGTCCATAGAAGACTAAAATAGAGTCAATGTCGCCAATGCAACTAATCCAACTGTTACTATATTTAGAGTCCTAATGGTAATTTCTTTTGCGAACAAACAGAAAAAAATACCAAGTGACGCATGCAGCTCTCCTGTATAATACTACGACGACGACTCATCTGACTCAAGAATTTCTACGTTGCCCGGAGAGAGACAAACACGCCAACTTATTTCACAAGTGTCTTGCATTGCCATGACGCTGGACGGCAATTCCAAACACGAGGAAAATAAGTTGCGTAATTCAGCGAACATAACCCCCCCACGCGCAGAGAGCCCACAAGCTGGTAATCACCTCAGGGAAAAACCAAGCGCCTCCAATTATGCACAAAGCCAAGCGGCCAGGCAGAGGGTAGCTATCCCCACCCCGGCCTCGCACGAGGACGCCATGAGGCAACGTCACAAATTCGGACTATGAAAGTCCATGCACGACCAGGCTCACCAGTTGTTTCGTTATAGAATAGCTCGCTCCTTCACTTTGTGTGATGGGGCCATCTACTACTCAACAGTCTTCAGCAGCCACCAGAGGCTACTACCATTGCCATCACCCACAAGCACTTCTGCAGCCTGCAGTTACCAGAGGCTAAATTGTCGACATTCACCACCAGCTACAAGAAGCTACAATTGTCGACAACCACCACCATCCACCAGCTCTTCTTTTGCACCACAACATATCTTCTGCTGCTGTTGCTACTACTGAACCAGCAGTAGCCTCTACTTGCTGGTAGATACAACTACACCCACTGTTGTTAGAGTAGTGGTTCCCATTTATTATATTTGTCTCTTCTAGACGCCCCTTGATATAGTTAGCTGTGACAGAATTGTTTTCATAGCCGTCAACGTCACTACTCTTCTTGGGTAGCTAGAAGCATGTCGCCTACACCTGTAAAGTGTAGATTACTTTCGTACTCACATTTGCTTGGTTGGGAGATCGCACGCGTCACTGTGTTTATTATGTTATTAATACAGTAAATACAGATTTGTTCCTTCACCAAGGTTATGTGTTCTAGAGGTATTTCCCTTAGACACTAGGTATAATACTTACTCTGTGTTGTCAACTGAGACCATGTTTGGACATACCAGTGTGAAATAGAATAGGGCTGTGGATTCCTTTCAGGAATCCCTATGTCTAATACACACACCATTCGACGGCCACCCATTCTAGACATCTGGGGATAGAATGGTAGAGCCTCAACCACTAGTAACTCATCCAACAGAGAAGAGACAGTCCTCTCGAGTTGTATCCTAACCGGAGCACCTAAGTGCTGGCGGAGGAATTTGCTCGAGAGTTACAGCCTGTCCCTTGTGACCTACACCGAGTAGAGGCAGGAAGGCAGCCCATACAGCTCAACGCTCCTAGCTCGTCCGTCAGTGTTGAAAGGGGGGAGGGGGGCCTATCTGGAGCACTGAACTCGTCCCGGCAGTCACTGCTGGAAGTACACTCAAGAAGGGCACTGTCTCATGTTCATGACGCATAGTAGCTATTGTTAAAGTGTCAACCCAACCTCTATGCCTTTCGGAGAAAGGCACGGCTCACGGAGGGAGGAGCAAAGGACGGCCCATATCGCCACCAAGCGATTGTGTGTACTAACCCTTCCTATTCCTAGCATGCAAGCTGAACATGACAGCGCTGCACTTACCCGTCTTTTAGAGAGGCCTTCCTCTCCTGTGTATGTGTAAATATATTTCCCTCCACACATTCGTATTCCTAGGGAATATCACCCATTATTGCAAGGATTAATACAGGGCACTGAGGTAGGTAGGGTATGGGGTAGCCAACCCCAGGTTTTGGAGCCCGGAGTCAGCAGCGTGAAATTGACAGTACCATGTTGGCCAGCACAGTATAAACATCCTGCAACTAACTGCTAGCATTGCCGGTTTCAGCCAGCCTACACCAGCTACACCGTCCTCGGCCGAAGAACTCCCTAGGAAGGCACGTACGCCAGAAACGACCCGCCGACCAATTGTACCAAAGCCAATCCAAGTGTCTGCGAATTAGCTAGTTGCCGGTGCAGTTGCGAGCAACTTTTTTCCCAGTCGCCAACCGACGTGTCCAGCAAGAGTGACTGGCATGAAATGCAAGCTAAACATATAAGTAACAGCTCACCAGTGCATTTGATCTCACACTACCCAAAACAACTGTGATCATGCACACCATTATATAGCACGGCACGTGTCATGGGTATCGTCCGAACTTCCTGATAACTTGATGACAGCTATTCACGTGATATCAGGTGGTTGTAATACACAAGAGCTGGCAACACACTACTAAACTACTAGTAGCCTTGTCAGCTGATAGTTATTCAGCACTTATATCAGATGGTGGTAATACAGGCCCTGTGGTTATTATGTTTTTGATTCATGTAGGTGGCCCATACGACAACGGTTATTAGTATTTATTCATTCAAGGCTACACGTGTTTTCTGTGTAAATAAATCAGATAGTTAGATATGGCCTACGTAACAGAAGGCCTCGCACCGGCAACCTCTTAGCGAATTGTTACACGTAAAACAACCTGCCGTGCAAACCATAGGATGGCTACAAGGCAGAGCCGCTTTACCACACCTCCAGCACCACAGCAGGTAGATGCTACAATGACACCCCTCTCAAGTGGTATTTGTAAATAATAAAATGTATTTTTTTATGCCACTTCTACTAGTTTTTCTCCAGGTTGAAATCTGTAAATTGATTCCTGTACACGTAACAGCCCTCAGCTGACTGCTGTGAGTGGCACAGTTATAAGAAAGAAAGGCACATTCACACACCCGACAGCATGCCATTAACACGTGAAACAGTTACCCTCCACAAGGGGAAAGAAGCCATTAGCAGGCCGCTTGTTCGGCCAACTGCCTGTGCTAGAGAGAGACAGCCCTACTCCAGCAGATAGTTAAAGTGACTCATGCAGAAACCCAGGGCTCAGCACACAGAAGAGGGAGCACTACAGATGCCAACCAGTTTTTTATGAGTGACAGTTATGCATCACTCCCAGATAAGTCTACATTGCAACGGAGAGGTGATTGACGCGTCGCTTTTCTGGCATAATATTATCTTACCCAGAATTCTTACAGTAAATCTGCCGTATGCCAAAGAATTACAAGACCCATATCACAAAACGACTTAAATGTAACCCTCGACAACTAGAGGAAATGAATCACATTTCAAATAACATGGAATTTCACGATAGCCAATCACTTTTCTCCATGCCCACGAGGCTACCAGGCCATCTGCCATTTGAATACTTAATATTGCTTCACAGTGGCATGGCCGTATTTGGTATTGAACCCACAGTATTGACACCTGAGTACACTGCAATACCTCCACACCCTCCCCTCCCATCAATGAGCAGCACTCCGACGCAGCCAGCACCGGCCGCTGTTCCTCAGCTGGCTGGAGCAGAGGAGAGCTTCGCCACCTGCGAGACAACAGGTACAACATCTAAATGTATTGATGCCCAGTGTTCCTGACTTTGTACTCGCATGTAGTCCAAACGTCCCATGAAATATACTGGCATTTTGCCCATGAGGGAATATCCTCTCCTGTGCATGATTACCGCGATGCTTGCGTCCAGATATTTGCAGGCCACCCATTCCTCTCGTTCACGCTCAGTATACGAGCGTTCCCTTAAAATCAAACTGTTCATTGGGATTACGATCCCCAAGTCACTAACCTCTTACATGCCACAAGATACCTCATCTTGTTCATTCTCCAGACAACATGGATAGAACCCACTAACTGCTAGCCTGGGACTTGTGTGCGACCTTCTGGTGGCTCCGTAGATGAATTAGTTGTGTTTAGGGAAAACCTCCCACATGACAGCAGCACATTGGCAAACAAGGTTGAAACCCTCGTCCATCGAACTCATTGGTAGAATACATTGCCTATACTCCAGGTGCAAGGCAGGGCGGTCTCCTTTTGTACCAGGTGGCTTAAAATTTTGGTTTCTTTCAAACCGGCATGCCTCAGCGCGCGTGCACGTGCACGCGCACACACACACACACTCTCTCTCTCTCGTCTCCCCAATTCATGCAAAAATGACACAGCTCTAGGTGGGGAGCAAACAAAATGAGTCTAGTAGCTATCAGTGTTACCTACAATAAGTCACTCCAATAAATATGTGTCTCAACAGTCGCTGGTCGCTGATACTTTTAACATGCTTGCCAACCATCTCAAGTTCTTAACAGACCAGACTTAAGTTCTCTGACCTACGGGAGCCAGTGTTAATAGTGGTTAGACTAGTACTTCAAGTGGTGCAATCACAACCTGTCCACTGAACCATAAGCAGACAAATGCATAGCGCATGAGCATCAGGTTACTCTGGTAACACGTACGAATAAAGGGATAGAGATTCCCAAAGTTAATTATAAGGACCTATCCTATTTCCATAAAATAGCTAAGTAAATTGCAGAGCATAGTAAGTTATGAGGAAAACAACTGTGCACACTGCACACAATAAACAAAATCAGGCAACTCACCATATTGTCATCCTTCATGTAAAGCAGAAAAAAAAGAACATTCAATTAAGTACATACAAACAAAAAACTAACAATAGTAGAAAGATGGAAGTGTTACAGACATTATATAATTAGTTCAGAAAAAAATATAACTAACCAAGGCAGCTTCTTTGTCCTGCTTCATTTTCCATTGCCTCACAGGATCTTCTTCATATCCTCGCTTCCTCAACTCCTCAATCATCACTTTCTTCTTTTTGTTCTCAATAACCAGCTCTCCGCTACACTTCTCCAATATGAACCTAACAGTAACACAAGAGAGAAATATACCGACTGACAGGGATGATCCAAAATTCTCAAGTGCATTGTCACAAAATACATGCAGCAGATCATGCATAACCATAATGTACATTTTTACTATGCATCTGCTGGATCAACTGATTTTCTGTTTCTTTTTAGTCACAGTAATTCTTGTACGTAGTCAAAATCGAAAAACACTAAAAAGGATTTATAATTTGGTGCTCATAAAATTTAGACACCACCAGCCACCATGCCATGTGACACATTGAGTCCTAACAACAATAAGCAATAAGGTAAAGTAGATACAAGAATATATAAACAAAACCACGGGAGCATAGTCCACCAATGTCGGTTATCCCCTCTCCTTTCAAGTGTCTGTCATGCCATGCTACAGAAGGGAAAATTTAAGTATTGCCTATTTGTTTAGTCCTATGCTGATCAACATTCACGTCAGAACAACAGTTTACTGCATTGATCAAATATAGGCCTAACTGGTTTTGCCAGTTTTGGCGACCTCAAAATCTTAAATTTGCTTAAGGGGGACTATTACATGAAAATACAAGAGAACAGTGATATACACATTCTTCAAGCACACTCACTTACAGCTTAAAAATTGAAAAATATTATTTGTACAAATAGTTAAGCAAAACTACCTACACCTTATTATACACTATTCACGGTAAAGTGAGCACTTTTGAAAGCCCTCTCATTTAGAAAAGTAGTTTATAAATATCTTTTATTTTGGCCTTAGATGTTAAATTTTGAGTTTGGGTGAATATACAGACTGTGTTTATTACTTACATTGCAATATTTATTTAACGAGTTGGTTAAAGGGTAAAAAATGTGCAACGGTGGTGTTGCCACCGCCGGAATTATGATTTTTCGGCTCATCAAAGTGACTTGCTTGGTGGTGACTTGGCTCCCCTCCCTTGTATTACCCTCATTTCCCTTCCTCTATTTCCCAACCGAGGGAGCCATTATTTTTTATGATAGGGGTTAGTTATTTTAAGGGCTTGTACACTTGCATCTCCCTTATTCCTATGCCTGCCTTCGTGCAGAATCTACGTCTGAATTATGTTTAAAGATCATTGAATATCGCAGACAGCACTTTAAGTTTCTACACAACATCACTTAAAATTGTTGGCTATCCATCCTCAAAATGTAATGTACTTCAGTCAGTTTTAAATGTACTTGTGCTTGAGCGGCCGTAATGGAGCTACAATAAACGGTGAGTCGTGGATACAGCATTCTGAATTTACAGGTGGTTAGTTTTTTTTAAATCATTGTGTGGCATAATTTTGTCTTATGTGTGGGCAAGCAGTAATTGCTAGTGCTTTCCTAAAATCTGGTTCGGTCATTCTTCCAAATTAATGTTTCAGTTAACTTATATGCTTGGCAACAGTGTATTATGCATTTTTAATATGTTGTGCATTAGTGTTTCCTGCAGCCCCATTTTTTTCTAGTCATGTTGGGAGTTTATGCCAACGTTTCCATGACTCAGGCATGGGTGTAGTACTTTAAAATACTGTATTGTCTTTTCTTTTAAATTGTTAAAGCCTCGTACAGGTCTGTAGAGATTGCCACCACGATAATATTTTTAATGTAAATTTTACAAACATTTTTCAATTTGTTTTTTATGTGAACAAGACCTTGAAGGGCCAAATACGGCTGCCCATCGTCACTAGTTTGTGCCAGTGAATATTTAGTAAGAATATTAATTCAGGATTAAATATTTATACGTAAATGCCAATATCTATAGTCCATTCCCAACTGGAAGAGACTTTTGAAAACAAACATTTGAAAAATCAACCTAGGCGTAACATAATCTGTTTTTTCAATAACCTGTATTCCACAAATATACAACACTGTGATTAACTTTAGAGTACTGATATTATTGAATAAATGAAACTTTACCATAGTATCTTCTACATCTTGTAATATTGATTTTGTATTAAATATTAATTAATACCAGCGAGAGCAGCAATGTGTTGGCAATGGCTAGTAAGAAATGGTTCACAGAGTTTAACAGGCAGGCACTTTCTAAAAATATTAAAATTGAAACTAAAAGTAATGTGTGGTTTGCAAATAGTACAGAGTTACTTATTGGTGAAGTTTCAAGTGAAAAAAACACATAACTCAAACCTAACAAATAACACTGAAGGAATTTTATTCATTAAGATGGTTATCTTTCTAAATAAAATAATATTTCAATAACAAATCTTCATCATTTTTCCTGCAAGAAGTACTAAATTTTAAAAAACATTTAAGCAACAAGATGATAAAGTTTACACTTCTGAGGTATCATCTTATTTGTAAGATGTCTACATGATGATTAAAAATAATATTTAATATAAAAATAATTTTGATTTTATTTAGATGTTCAAACATGGTCTTCATGGCGGAAAACAATTTGACATGCCATTTCTAGATATTTTTAGGGATTAAAATTGATCAATTTAGATTTTTCCAGGAGGGATAGTAACTTTACAAAGTTGTTTTCGTAAAGGGGTTTACTATATGTTATGAGATGCTGTAACAGAACACACATACGGCTACTCATTTATGCATTCATGTTTTGATGTACAAAAGAATTCAAGAAGGTGCTGCATGTCAACACCATTAATCTAGGTTGATACATTAGGATCAACAATGTTGTGAGTTGACAGTGATAATCAACTGTCTACAGCATATACATAATATATAGAACACGACTCGGCACACTGCATATTTATGCTTTGGTAAACAAAATCCTGTTTAGTTTAGTATTGTTAAATAATCGATACCTTTATGTAAAGCCTGCTTATTGATATTTAATCAATCCCATTTTGGAAGACACTAAGTAATATAATCTTTGCTGTACTGAAAGTTAACGTAAATTTTATATGTTAAAGTGAAATATTTTAACATTGTCCACTAAGTGTATTGCGGTGGGACTAGAAAATTGGACATTGACACATGACGTCTTTCAATACAAATAAATAAGAGACTGCTACTCATCAGTGCAACATTGTCACTAGCAGTTGTCAACGGAGTTGAGTCGCAGCCAGGATTGACGTCCCAATAATGGAATTTATTTTCACCCGATGCAAGAGGCCTGTGGTGAATACAGCAGTGTGCCGTGGGATGCCGCCAAAAGTTAGATGCCTAGATCCTACAGCTCTTCACTACACCGCTCCCGCCAGGGATCTAGGCGCTGGGCTTGGATCTGCTAACCCCCTCTCCAGATGCCCTACACAAGTGAAGAAAGGGATGACCTCCAGATATTCACTTCTGCTTCAGTTCTCGATCAAGTCTTCTGACTCCTCTCCTGAGCTCTCACCGCACAAGCGTTTGGTGCTGAGGCCCACACCTCTCCAGTTTACTTCACTGCTTCCTCACGGGCCGAAGATCCTCTCCAAGTAGCACCGAAGGAAGAACCAGCTGCGTCAACAAACTTAAAACAAGCACTAGTAATTGCACAGGGCGTCTTTCCCGGTTTACGCTAGGATGTTTACCTTCCGCCAAGCCCGTATGGATAGGAGGTAATACTTCACTATCTTTGTTTATTTTCTTCTTTTAAAATAAACATTGATCTTACCTAACCTCTTAAGTATCACTCCAACCTACTTCTTACCATCAAATCTGATGGAGACAGCAGGAGACCGGTTTTGCTCTTTCTGAAACTACACCAACATACCAAAAATTCTCGGAAGGCCACCCATTCTCTGCCAAGACACTAGGACACCGTCGCTTGGAAGGTGGCTAACTGGTTTGAAGTTGCCCCAGCTCACCGCTCATTTAGTGGTGCCGAAGAGGGGAACTTCTTCGAACCTGGGAGACCAGTGACCTTGGGACACTCACCTCACCAATATTGGAAGGCAACCCGTTCTTTGCACCCAGGTGGGAGAACAGTAGAACTATGACACTAGGTACGCTCCTGGTGGGATTGGCTTGCTGACTGGGGTGGACTTCTCTCATCACTCACCTCATGGTGTCAAGAGGGTTTACAATTTGGTGCAGGGGAGACCAACCCCACTGGGATAACATAGTGCAGTTCCTGCAACCAACACTTTGCAGCTCGAGTCTTCCTCACCTCCAGTGGGGAAGTCAAGAGTGCAGTGAGGTGATGGCGATAGCAATTGGCACCTACATCTAAACTCTGATATGTCGACTGCCTACCTCTTGCAGACCTGATCTTAGGTTAGAGTCTGATACCTCACACCCATAGGGGGTGGTCAGGAATGTTAAGAAGGCAAGTGCTATCAGTAAGAATCCAAAAGGACTTAGCATCCTTCCCAGCAGGTTCGTGCTACCGTGTCCACAAGAACATTTCCCTGTTTTTCACGTTTTCCAGGCCTGTGGCAACCCTGCACGTACATCCCACCTTCCAGTCAAGTGCAATTAAGGCAGAGGGAACAGCGCTAGTAAAGTTATCTGCAGGACAGACACGTCGCCCCACTAACGTTAACTCTGTACTGCCAACTAAGTCTGCACTACGCAAAGTAAAACTGCTAGAGCCAAGCCAGCCACCTACTAAGCCAGTACTGTACACCGATCAGGCTGCAGTGCCCAGAGACGAATAGCCACACAAAGACGCAACTTGCCTAGCGTCAAACAAGTAACCCAGAGACACAGGGCAGCCAATCAGCCGGAACTGTCACGCGACAACAAAGTGAAAGATCCGTTAATGTGAAGTGCATACATTGCACCAGAATTTTACAGTATCTCTCACACAGTCATTCAGCAAAAGGAAAATTATTTTGTACTGAAACACAAAATTGCTTACTTCTATGTGCAGTAATGGAAGATTGAAGCACTTCAAAGAGCAATATAATTTGGTGTACAAAACTGTATGTACTGCAAGTTTATATGTGGATCAGAATGCTGCACTCAATTGACTTAGTGCCTATGCAACCAATTAAAAATAAATATGCACCAAACATTTCTAAAATGGATGAAAGAAGCACATTTTCCAATTTGCTGCCCAACATGGCATTGCCTTTTAGGGGATAATCGTGCCATGGTCACAATCATAGCAAAGCAAGAGAGGCAGTATTGTTATAATGTAACCAAGACAGCTACGAAAAAACTGATATTTATTATGGTCACAAATTAACAAAAACCTAGATATTAGAAGGATAGCAGTACTAATAGACTACTAGGAATGGGTCAAATCCAATTTTTTTTCCGAATCCGAATCCACAGTCGAATCCTTTCAAATATTCCAGAATCTCAAACCCGAATCTGAATTGCAAACGGAAAAGAAAATGTTGGTCAAATCACAATGACTAACAGGGGGTGGGGGGAGGGGACAGTAACAAGTTTTAGTGGCATTATTTATATTTACAAGTGATGGAGTTTTGTAAAAGAATAATTTCACTGAAAAAACTAATAAAACATTACTCAAATTTTTTTAAAAATTAATTGCTGAATTTTATTAATTTTAGTGAATTGTGCATAAAATAATTAATTAATACTGAAATTTTACATTGAAGGTTGGTGACAGCGAAAAGGATGCCATGTTGTTTGCAGATGTAATTATACTCCTAATGTATACAAGTGCCATTTTTCTCGTTCCAATAACAATATGATGAACATAAATTTTTTTCCCATACTGCAAATACGAAGTCTTAAGTAAAATATTTAGGAGAAATTAATATTTTCATGAATATTTATAGATTTTACTTGCTGTAACGAAGTGAGAGCATAATCTAAATATTTTGGGAAGGGAAAATTAACCTTCTTTACTTGAATACTGTCTTGAATCTTCGAACCCTCGAATCTCATGGATTCGAGGGATTCAACCTATCTTGGATTCAACCGACCTATCCCTACAGACTACCCTGTGACTATGAAGCAAATGAAAATGCTTCAGTAACGTGTTTGAATCTTTAACTTGTCCAAGTCTGCCGGGAAAATAGCAGCTTTGGACAGTAAAATTTTACTCTTATTGGATAGCTGTGCCTCACATACTGTTTATGGACAACAGAAGTACATATCTAATTCATCAGCTTGAAATGAAGTGTTCTCAGAAAAGGTAGGCTGTGCTATACACTATAAATAAACTTTTTTTTTTGGAAAACAATAATGGATACATTTTTACACGAAATAACATATTAAATAATGAAGGTGATTTTTACCTTGCTTGATTGCTGAGCTTCAGAGATTCTGCATTCAATATGCCCTCCAAGTAAGCCTTCCTCTTTTCGTAGAAAGTCAGACGAAGGGCATAGAATTCTTTCAATATCTCCTCAACATGTTCAAACTTCCTCATGACTACGTTTTCATCAAAAACACACTAGAGGAGAAGACAGAGCAGTGCTGAATTTCATTTGAGAGAAAAATTTGTACAGTGTCAAATCACAATTCACAGTTAACCCTTTCAGTATGTTTCCTGTTACAAATATTTCCTGTCACAAACAAATTTTGCACACATTACACAGGAACACTTACCCAACCACGGGTAAGAGAAAGCTAATAACAGCATGATGGGTGATGGTTGATTGGTAGAGAGAAGCTTATATGATGGATAGCGATAAAACTGAAATACCATCGAAAAGCATGTTAAAACACAACCATAAACCAAAATGTAAGTTAATACATAGCCAAACACCAGAGTTCAAGTTAATACACCACCTAACACAAACATTTCAGTTAAACTCAAAATTAAATTAAATTTAGCAAAGATATAGTATTTTATCCGTGAAATTATGAATAACAATTTACACCAACATGTACAAACTAAGTGATAAGAATAATTTATGTTGGCTGGTGATTCAGGATGGTGAAGGAGGGTGGGGGAAGGGGGATAAAGGTTGTCATTTTGGTCGAGTGAATAAAAGCAGTAAATATCACATACAAAAATTGTTCAATTTCCAGGTTGCAGTTTTTTTTTTATAAAACCATATTGAAGACATTCCTGTAAAATTGCAACAAAAATCTACAATGCCTAGGAATCTCAACATGAATTGGAAACAGTTAAAACCATAAAAGTTTTCTTTGTTCAAGCATTTGGATAAACATTATAAAATTATAATGCAATTATGCATTTAAGAATAAATTATTAACTTATCATGAATTTTTAATAGCAAAATCTGTGTTAAAAGAACATAGTGAAAGTTGGGCTCTTTTATGGCACAATTTTAGTTATAAAATTTCAAGTAACAGTCTTTCGTAACAAAACTGATAACAAAGAAATCTGATATTTTTAAAAAACTAAGTCCTCCTAAAATAAAACCACAAAATCTTGTCCCTATTGATTGGTGATGATGGATGATGGGCGACAGTGTGTGATGATGATTGAGATGGATGAAGGGAATTATGAGTGATGGGATTATTTTGCAGCATAGTTTAATGTACAGTGCACTGCTTTATGAGGAGTTATTTACTCAGATAACCAACTTTGTTGGTACTCTGTACTCAGTACTCATTTTAATGGAAGAATCTACAGTATCGAGGAACTGAATCGACCCATCCCTAAATATTACTATACAAATAAAATTTAATTATAATTTTTTATAATACACCAAGATGTATTAATCAGAATAAATATCACAACAATTTGAAGTTTTAAACTAGACTGCTAAGATACCTTTTTTGCCATGGCCTAAATTTAAAACTAAATTGTTAAAGTATATTTTGAGTACAACTTGTAATCTCTGATTTTGAAGAATAAATGTGAAATTAAATTTCCTAATGTTGTGTGAGACTGACTTCAACACAGATGTTGATCAGTTTCCCAAAATACTTATAGTGCTAGTATAAGTTTTTCAGTCCATTACCCATATGTCCATTGTATCCGTATCGGACATTGGTTGTATCGGCAGGAAGTATCTGTTCATACCAGTATCAACTCAGCACTATTCATTACGTGAAATATACCCTTACTTCAACTTACGTAAGAGTTGTTTACATTAACCACCCACAAGAGTTTTGTACACGCAACACTTTGCACATGAGTTCTCAGCCTGCGATGGCAGAGCACGTGCCCACAAGGTTCCCCCCCCCCCCCCCCCCAATTAGATGACAGCCAACAATCCGCCCATCACCGTGCAAAGCAGAGTGCTACCAAAGATGAACAAAGCAGTATTGCTGACTACTGCCGACCAGAGATTTTCAACTCTCACGCCAGGGTAGGACGTCATGTGCCTTCCCTGCACCCTGCTGCGGCAGCCTAGACTTAAGCATTATATAAGTCAGTGCGCATCGGGGCTCCAGCAGTTATTCTTGTTTCTTCTCTCGCGACATCAATACCCAACACCCCTCGCCAAACCCCATTGAGCCTAACTTACATTCTTTTTATTCATTCTCCTGAGTCAGTAATTTTTAAAATTAATGGTCCTTCATATGGCCATGCTAACTCACATCTAGAGAAAGCCAAACTAGTGATGGGTGGGAACCCACTCCCAGAGTAACTCATGACTTTATCAAATTATTGGCAACCAAGTGATATGTTCTTTACTAAAGTAATTAAAATCAAGACATTCTGCCAGGTCTAGCTAACCTTTGCGTACCCAGATGAATTAAATCTCAATGTTCCGCGAGTCCTTTAACTAAATGTATGCTTCCATAACAGACAAAAATGCTAATAAGATAGCAGTACTGCCAAGTATTATGGATTTTCTGTACTTATTACAGACTTCAACACCCCAGTTACAGAATTACGGAGGCTTGCTTGTTTAATACGGAAATTGATAGCCTTGACAATGCGTCTGAATTTTTTTGTAATTTTTTAGTTCGAATATACAGTGAAAGTCCGATGTAACGAGTATGCTTTATAAAAAGTCAGCTATAACAATAACTTTTATAGGCACCCTCAATTGCCCATATACTCCGTGGGAAAATAAGTAGGTAATAACGAATGCAGTGTGGGCTTATTTTTGTTATAACAATAGCTTAAATAGCAGCACTCGGCAGCTTCCTTCAAAAACAATGCAAGAAGAAATAATTTCGTTAACATAAAAAAATGTAAGAAAAGATTTTGGTTTCCGTGTATAATCTTCGTCCTGTCAGCTGGCCGCACATAAACTTAGCAATGCAGCACAGCTAGCCTGAAAGTAAAACTGAATGTAAATTAACCTACAGATTAGTGTCTTTACTTAAACTTATTTAAATCCATCGTTGGAAATCACCCTATTATTGACTGTGAAAATATGGGGTGCTGCCCATACACTAAACTTTTTTGGGGAAAAGAAATGGGTAAAGTGTAAAACCATTTCTGTCCATGATAAAATTACATCTAAGGTCCTGCATCATCAGGGAATAAACCCGAGAGTACAACTAAATAATTTATATGTGCTATTACTGCACTGAGCAGCTAAGAATTGGGTAATCACAGATTGCTGTCATATTGCGCAATTGAGTCGCCAGCAAACGTTGGCTTAAATTCTGTTACAGGAATGTTTTTGTTAGTTACAATTTCTCTGACTTTTAAACGGAATAATTTCTGTGGTGACAGAAAATCCATTGTTCCTAGAGGTGCACACGTGATGAAACAGCTATTATCCCAATTCCGGGTATTTACACATTTTGGCTCACAAAGCACATTTATTGGGGCAATTTTTAAATGGTATTTTTTCCCAGCACCAACACCGTACATTTTTATAGTTGATGCAAAAATGTCGACTAGCTGCCCTTTTTCCATGTTCACGTGTATATTCCACAACCATAAACTTAAATTTTGCATAATAATTCACTCGTTCCTTTTACATTATCAAAAAGGCAGAGTTCCAATTATCACCTTTTGTTAACAAAATCGCCATGTGACCTGTTTGTCTACAAAATCTATGACGTACTTTTGTAATTTACGTTTTGTCAACTTTGACAAAATACCAAATTGCGCCATATCAGTTTTTATTTCTGATATCATGATGATATCAAAATAATACACCATTACATGCTAGGCAGTTAAACGTTGTATTGTTTCGGCTAAACATTACAAAATGCTAGTCATAAATGAAGCAAAATGAAACTAGAAACTAATTGGAACACTGCCTCAAGTTTGTGTGTCTGGGAAGCGGGAAGCGTGCATGGCACGAGAGAGAATGAATGAACTGAAGCGATTGATACCGGCACAGCAGTAAACTGCCTGGCAAGGTCACATGCAGGATTACATCAGTCACGCACATCCACAATTCACATAGCAATTGTTTGGGTGACATTATTTATGAGTTACCATTTCATAGTGCGGAATATGCATTTGTGGACATTTTTGTTTCGTGATATTTAGTAACGTGTTATTGGTTTTTATACTAATTTTAGAACGTCACGTAAATTAAAATAGCAACATGTCTGGCGATTTTACGATCGCCAAATATTTTTTTTACTATCGTACAGTATAGGAAGAGTATGTAAAGAAATTTTACGGGCTTAAATTAAGTAAATGCCTTGCACACCTGCAAATACCACATATAAATTTGGAAAGTTGATAGTATTCCAAGAGATTCTGTAATTTGTAATAAGGGAAAGTTATTAAAGCAAAACAAACAAAAAAAAATGATTCTTATTTCAAGAAAGAGTGATTGTGAGTTTTTTAAGTGTATTTTGGTGCTAAACTATAGCACATTTTTCTAATTAATGTTTATCTCGTGATTCAATCAACATTTTTATAGTCACTAACAAAACAGATTTTTCGTTAAATTTCTTCACTCAATGTTAGCTAAACAATGTACAAAGTGACAGTAGTACATAATAACTTTGCATGCACACGTTGCCCATCTGTCTCATGTCCCAGCCAACAGCCACCACCGTGGCGACAAGAAACTGCATGACCTTGGGCGACCTTACACGTGGAAAGAGCTGCGTGCATTGAGCGTCGCCACCCTCCCTGCTCTAAACCTTACATGTGTCATCACATCTGTTCCCCGCTAGTGATTGAATTTTACGCCATATAAATTTAATTTTAATAAGTTATATTAGGAGTCTTTTTTACTTTTTTGGGTTGCACCATTAAAGTTAATGTACAGCACAAATAAAAAAAGAATTAATATGGGATTTTTTTTATATTTTTTACTACGAAAGTTCATTATAGCGACAGTTTTTGTACCGTTATAAACTATCATTACAACGGACTTTCACTGTATTTATGGTACAATGTATTGTCTGCCGTACTGTAAATATCGTACTGATACCAGAAGCTTGCATGCAAGTCGAAAATTTCGATATTCTCTGCAAACAGCGCAATACATATTTACGGGACAAAGTATTATCTGCAGTATGGTAAATATTGTGCTTTTACCAGCAGCTTCCATAGAAGTCAACAATTTCAGCATTCTTTACAAACAGTATGATAAATTCTGTATCACGAGCAGTAAAGATAGTGGCAACACTAGAAAGAGAATTCGAGCACTGTTGTGACTCTGTGGTCGTTGTGTATTGTACGTTTCTAATTTTAAGTTTGTTGGTTTCAGGAATTGTGCGCAGTGTTGCTTTTACTGAATGATTTGCAAATAAATTATTTAATGCTGGTGATGAATAGACTGTGATTTTAGTGAAGTAAACATGCAAGGATTAGTATTGAATAACACGTGTTCAAAAGGTTGCAAATTTTACAAACAGTAAGTTTGCATATTTTGTAAATACATAATGTATTTGTAAACAATTACTATAATTATTAAAATACAAGTGGCTAGAAAAATCACACTTTCAACACTGTTGTAGGGTGTGAATATTATTTGTTTGTGTGTGTGTATTGCTGCATCTGTACAAATACGAACGGCGATGTATGCATTTCAAAGTTATAATTATTTAAATGCTATTTCCATACAAGCAAAATTTTCCACTGCTCCATTAAAAGTAATATGAAACTCAAAATGCCACACACTCATAACAACATTTAACACAATGCTGTCTCAAGTAAGACAAACTAAAGCCCCCAACACATCAGTTTCCTTTTTGTCCCTCAAAACAAAATAAACAGAATCCCAACAAAGTTAATTTTGCAATTACAAAAATAAAACAGATTGGAATGTCAACCTAGCAATTCTTCACCAGAGAGAATTTTCAGCAGTGTCCACCGCAATCAAATGGAATTTAGAGCACCTCTAAAAACAGTAACTTTAGGCATACTTATAATTGAAAAAGTAAATACTAATTCAATCAATGAGATGTGTTCCTAAAAGAAATTCACCACCAAGGAGCTTCAAGAAGTAGTGAGTGATAGGTAAGAAGGTATGGATGTGTCTTATTTATTTTTCTAACATATCCTACTGATAATTACTATGTTGAAATCATTTTTCTGATACACCAATGGGCACATATTTTATTATTTTATCGATGTGTGTTTGTATGCCTATCCAATTTTGTGGGTATATGTATATTTTGGAGAGATTTTATAGCTCATGATTTACACGTATTTTTTGCGTACAACTGTGTTTACTGATGGGTGTGCTTGGAGGTTGGCAGCTCTGAGATAGTATGCATGGATTTGCGTTTGTATATTTTGAACAACAAATACAAATACCTAAGCTCTTTCAAATGAACTAGGCAACGTAAATTTTCATAACAAACATATTGTACTACTTAATTGTGCTACAAACCCATATAAATGATCCAAATCTAGCGAAACAGAGCAACGAGCCGGTCATTGTAGGCAGAACGCAGTGTGTCACTAGCTGGCTCCCCAGCCAAACAGCAGAAACCCGCAAACAGGTAGGAAAGGATTCGCTTCCAGACAGCAATCCGATCGGAACAGATAACGAGCCACCTGCAAAGTGCTATCCCTACCTACCTTAGAACACTGCTGGCAACTCGCCTGGAAGAAGTTTCACTTCTCGACGCTAACATCATTCGCAGCAGCCCTGCATTGACTGGAGGAAAGTGCTGTACTGAACAGAATTGTCTTTAAAACTACCAATTTTATGCTTCTAATGAGCATTTGTTTGGCATTTTTTGGCACAACACTGATGTGTGGCAGCAAGAAAAATGCTGGTTATTGTTTCTTCTTTAGCATGTCGTAGTTATTACTCTAGTACACTGCGTACTCTGGAGTGGCAAGCAAATTCCTATGAGCCTGCACTCACCACCAGCGAAAATCTGATGCTTTTTTTTTTCTGTCATTAGTTTGGCTTTCTTGAATGTTGTAAAGGTGTTTTCTAGCCATACAATGCTAACATAATGACTTGAAAATATCATATCCTATTTTATCTGAATCCAAGTTTTGTATAATGTACAGCGGATAATTTCTCCGATGTCTGCACATTGACCTTATGCAGAGGTGCAAATTAATAATATTTAATATCAGAAATATTTTACAAACGTAAAACAAATTTCATCAGAACAAAGCAGAATTAATCTTACTAACAAAGACAGCTCTAAAACAGCCTCACAAACTCATAAAGTAAATGTATGTTCACATGATCAAAACCTCGTACCAACATTTTCAACAGGTCTAGTATTATGAAGTGACATATTAATGAAATTGATAATTAAATATCTCTATAAAAAAATCTGGTATACACAATAAAAATAGCTTAGCAAAGCAGTGTAAGAAATTTCACAGATATTGGACAACAAAACTGTAACTAGTGCTCCACCTTAAAGTATACTTGCGAAAACTAGTGTTGAAATCAGATTCTTAGCAGAGCACAAAATTGAAAATATTAGCATAATTTCATGTTTTTGTGTCAAATAAATAAATGGTTGGCAAAACTGGTAAAAACCTGCACTAAAACAATGTACGGGAGTGAAAACATCTTTAGTTCAAGAAATTGATTGCAGTAGTTGCAAAATCAATTTTTTACAAGCAAAATTCAAGATTAAAGTTAAAAATTCAAGATTAAAGTTCAAGATTCAGTTAAAATGGTGTGTGTGTATGTTATGAGCTTACGAACTGATGTAAAATGGATATTGTGAATTCTCAATTTTGATAAGGCACCGAAAGTAGGGATGGGCCTATACCATATTTCGTAGATACCAACAATGCCTATTTTCAGCTGTCAATACCAGTTTTGATGAGCACAATCATAATTCCTAATTTTCAACCTTAAATTGCATGTTTGTTTAAACCAACAGCCTAAAACTGTCATTAAAAAAACTTATTGAAATCAATTTAATATTACATATTCACTTGATAGAGAAAAATGTTATTTTTGTTCACATAATATTTTTGCCTAGTATTCCTTCCTTGTCTAAGCCATACTCAAATCCCTTTGTTAAAATGACCACAATTAATATATTTGGGGCAATTTTTGCCAATTATTACTTGCCGGGTTTTATTTAGCCTTTAAAATTCTAAACCAAAACTGCAGCCGAAAGTTTCCAATAAGAACTACGCTTGCCAAAACACAACAGAACTCATTCAAGGTAAGTAGGCCTATTTAAAAGATTTGAAACATCATCTTTTATCTCATGTTTATTACAGTAAAATTGTTTTAAAAATATCTTGATATGTGTGTTGCAAAATGTAATTAAAAGGCAATTAAAAATTTTACAAAATAAATTTTTTTAACTAATGTGGCCTAGGCAAAGTTGGACAATTTTGTTTGGAAACAATATTGTGAAAAGTAGTAGACACACACAAAATTATTTATCATGTGAAACTCACCAGGCTGGTCCCACAATAGACAGCCACATTTAAGTTCTTCTTGTTAATATCTTAATAAGTCCAAATTTTTCTGTCTCTTCAGAATCTTTTTAAGTGAGTTTTGCTGTTGTTGTGGTTCGACAGTGGGTATGCAAATAGGTTATGTTTTTGCAGTATGCTATTCAGATACGGATGTATTTGGAACAGTGATATGATTATTTTGAATATTATTTGGACTGAGTATATTCTTCGAACACCTCAAATCAGTATTGGCAATTTATTATAATTGCGTAATTTTACTCTTTGTAAACCACCTATTTATTTATTTTACCTTATTCTATAAAAATTTCACACCTTGTTCTGAGATTGGAGATTGTTATCTGAACATCTGAAGGTTATAAACTTATGTAATTTTTGTTTTCAGTAATTATTTAGTGAATTTTTAAAAGCTTAACTATCTAGTTTCTTTCATTATTTGCAATGTATTTAATATTTTTATTTTATTTATTTTCTTACCGGAAGTAGTTCGTCATTGGCTATTTAGAAGGATAGTAGCCAGAAGTCGAGGCTTCTAGTCCAGAAGGGACTTACGGTATTTACCACTAATCAGAAGAGCAGTGGTAAGCATTGGCAAATGGATGCCTAGGAAATATTTGGCTGGGATTTCTATAGCAAAAATCTCCAGTATCGGCCTAGGTGTAGGCCTAGATCCCAGAAGTTAGTTTTCAGTAAGAGGCAACCATGATTGAGAAGAGGGTTGTACCTCCATCAGTAATCAACTTTGGAGTGCTACAAGCTGATGTAGGGACGCCACTCAGCTAGGCGCCACGCGCCAGTTCTAAAGCTGCAATATCAGCTAGATACCCAGGCGATGCCATCGGCATCATACATCTGTAGATTTATTTCAGCACCATCAGGAGACAAATTTTAAAGTAGCTAATCTCCTGCTACTTAGATGAAGTGTTTATTATGAACACTGGCAATTAATTTTACTGTCTACAGGATATCAGCTCGCACTGCTGAGTTAGTTCGCCGGAGCAAGTAAACGTAATTTTGAGAACCCGAGATAATTTTATTAATATAAACTTGACGTTTACTCAAAAGTGAAACGAATCTTATTAATTTAATCAGAAGAATTTAGATATTTTCAAAATATGGTTGAGTAGTGAGGACCTATAGCATACAAGTGATCTTGGAGCTCAGTTAACTTTACATAAAATGAGATATGTAAGAAGGACTACTGTAACTAAATAATTTTGTTTTGTTTTTCATTGAAATTTTATTAATTGGTTTAATATCACTCATTGTAAGAATGGTAGTATTTCATCTTTTCTAAGTACATGCAATCTTACTCGTGTCTACAGTAATTCAGTTATTCTAATTTTTTTTTGTGATTACTAATTATTTGTTTGGCTTCTTTCCTATTTTTATCATATTAATAAAGTATTTTGAATTTACTTATATGCTCCCTTCCTTAAATGGTTAGAGTGCATGAGTGTTACCTTGTATGATAATTTTGGAGTTGCAGAGACCTCCAAGATACTATGGTAAGCATCAAGGTGCTATAAGAGGTAAAGGTGTAAATGCTTGTAATATACACACCTCTTTCACTCATCATACACACTGATTCCTCACAAACTATTTGGCGCTCATACGTGGTTATCGACATAAACACCGTAGACTTATTATATTGTACAATGGAATTTTTATTATTTGTTCCCTTTGTTTGCATTTTACTGTATTTATTTATTTATTTATTTATTTATTTATTTGGTTCCATTAAAATTCTTATAGATATATATAATGCTAATTACCGACAGTGTTAAATGATTTATGATTGTTCGTTTCCCGTAACGTTCAATCAAAACCAACGGTACAACTGCCCAAGATTGTGCGCATCAATTGTTTTTTAACACTAAGTGAATGCAAAACAACATGGCTAATTGACAAATGGTGGTATCAATAGCATTGTTTACATCTTGCAGCATTTCATGTTCCCTAGACTACTTTTGTTCTTCTTCTTACTGGATTACTGCACTCGTAGTTTGGCGGCAGTGAGAATGAATTTCTTATTCTTCTTACCGCTTTTGCGGCACCCATAGGTTGGTGACAATGAGAACAACTCTCACAATTTCTGACACCGTATCAAACAATTTATATTCTCGTTATTGTAAATGGAAATTGCTATGAGAATTTGGAATAAGGATATAGACAAAACAGTATTTTGACAGGTGTGATTATGGGAAATTCTTGGTTGCAGGTTTGGTTAGTATCATACAATTTTGAAAACTCCACAAGTAATGGTAGGCGAAATTTTTTGCAAATAAATCACTTGTGGCAATTTTAACCCCAGGAGTGAGCATGACTCGTCCAAACAAGGAACAATGAACAAAAAAATAAAAATTAATTTTCGTCCCAATTTCAAGAATTTAATTTAATTTAAAATGAATATTTAATCATAAGTTGACTTAAATAAGTTGTTTTTAACAACATATTTAGGCTGTTGGTTCAAACAAACATGCATTTTGAGGTTATGTATATTTGTCAGGTTTAAAATCAGTTTACATCCATTGTTTTTAACATATACCTAGTTTCTTGGTTGTCCACTGAATAAAGAATTTTGAAGAATCCACTGTAATAACTCACCATTGATGTCGTCGAGACTGTCGCCTGCAGCTTGAAGAACTTGTGCAAACCATCTATTTCGGCCTGCATCAACTTCTCTGGGTCCATAGTCACAACAAACCTGACAGTAGTGTCAGTGTTGAAATCCCTGTAATCACTGTAAGAGCAAACACAAAATTCATCCAAGATGCTACAATTACCAATCCTCATAGCTAAACCTTGTGTCTGTAGAGGAAATTATGCCTGTGATGAAACAGCAGTGCAAGTACATACAAATTAAGTACTGTAGTCTAAATACATTACGGGGGCAAAAATTTAACACACTTCTGAAATGTTAAAATAAGCATGAAATTGGAACAGGTCACGTTATTTGAAAAGAAGCACGCTTGTTTTAAATATAACATCAAATCCAACTAAGCAACTTCCAAGCAAATTAGTAAGGATAACAACAATCAATCATCAACTAAGCAGCTGCATTCATCCCATTCATGCTGAAACACTGTGTCCAGCCAAGTTGACTCATAGAATTCCTGTACAATTCTCGTACATTCCCTGACAGTAATGAAAAAATCCTGTATATCTGGAGCTTCCAAGTACCCTTAGTGAGGCTCATAGAAAAGTTAAAAGAAAATTTGTACAAAAACAGAATTATAATCACACATACAGAAAAAACTTCATTTTTGTGTCACTAAAATTAAACTCACTCAAGGTTAACTAACTGCAGTCTTGAATTTCACCTTCCACATGAAAATAAAGTCCAATAGTACTGCACAGAACATTTTGACTACATAATCTTTAAAAAATAATTGCATAACTATAAACCAGAAATATCTTACTACCTCTAAAATTACTATTTGCAGCTATAAATTCAAAAGCTACTCAAATTTCACCAAACTCACTGAAAGTATACATTATAAAACTCAATGAAAACATATGCTACTACAAAGTGTTACAGCATAAATAACATTTTTTCCACAGATTGTTCACTCTTTTGTTGATGATGGATATAGCCTGTTACTCATCCTCTAGCAAAGTGCACTTCTTTGTCTCTAGCTCTCGGAGCTCAGTAGCACACTTTTTCCCCTCAGTCAGGTTACAATGCTTCTAGTTTAGCTAGATGTTGCTCTTTAAGTGCTTCACTATACCTTGAATGGGCATTCCACACTGAATTAAATAATTGTTTTGGTATTTCAATCTTCATCAGTGGTGACAGTCAAAAATATGATTGGGTAATAATAGATTGTTCCTTCAAATTTTCCACCAAAACTTCTTTATTTACAGAAAATACTCTTTCTACATTTGCATTACCATGACATACAACCCGAAGAAGTTTCACTACTTGGACAAGGTTCTAGTAGCCCCCCCACCATTTATAAGCTCTATCCAGAAAGTGTCTAGTTGAGTCTCTGATCTTGAATATGACTTCATCAGTTCAGCCACATGTGGATGTGAGCAGAGAGCATTATACTCTCTGTCAGCTCTTTCTACAATACTAGCAGGGAGCATATTGGCTTTGAGAACAATGTCCAGAGAAGATGTAAGTTGTTTATTGGTGTCAACCTTGGAAGATATGTAATATGGGTTCAAACAGGTAAATGCTTTGGTTAGTGGATATTTCAGAGGAGATCTCTGCACGAGTTTAGTCACAAAATACTGCAAGGCAGTTCGACAATCTTTGTGAAAGCATAGGTTATCCTTCTTGGAGATTACACATTTTTTAAGAGCTGCTGGAGTAACATAACCAAGGTCTACAAGCTTAAAATTCTTGAAAACTATAAAAGATTTGCTACCATTCTCCTTCCCAACATCTGTTTTATGAAAAGTAAGACTCTCAATAATTTCTTTCTTCACAATTTTAGACATTGCAGTTTTCACTGTCATAAAGGAATTGCGCCATTTGAGCATCCATTCGAAATTCACTTAAAAATGGCTCTATGTCGTCAGTCATTCCCTTAAAAAAAGCAATTTTAGCTGAAAGAGGTTTATCTTTCAGTGCCTTTGATACTACTGAAAAACTGTTGCAAAAAGGCTTCTTAGCAGTGCCGACAACTGACTACATTTCCACATAAAGCAAAATTTCCTTAGCTCTTCTTGTGACCTTCCCATTCTCCACCCAGCAGATAGAGCAGACCCCAAAAGGAAACACGTTAGACCCAGAGGCTTCTATGTAGTCACCTCTTTGACTTGGAGCCTCCTTAAATACATTGTACATTGCTCTGAAGAATTCCACTATCTCCCAACCAGTCTTAGAAGCATTATGAACTGTGTGCAATCCGCAACTCACAACGTCAAGAAACTGCAGAGAATATGGAACTGATTGAATATCTTCCGTCAACAGTCTTAATACTCTGAAGTTTACATTTGGGCCATCCATTGATAAAAGAATGATCTTTACCTTGTCGAGGTCTTCTAATCCCTTTTTTAAAGCTCTGAGGAGATCTTCATTAGAGGTATGATGCAAGAACACTGATGTTACATATCTAGCACTAACTTTATTAAGTTTTGAACCTTACTGTCCCGCTCAGGAGGTAGCCCACTTCTGCTATGCTTGTGCACCAGGCACACACGTCCGTACGCCTCGTGTACGAGTCACCGCTGCCATTCGTGCACAAACGGGTCTTTGAACCAGGTCACACCCCACCAGACCCCTTATTCAAAGAGTACACACAATGCTACGTGTATTGTGCAATTTGATCTGTCCCACCAAAAGCAGAGTCTAAAATACACAAGGGAAAGTAAGTAAAGAGATTTGGACGGCTTTTAACAGCGAGGTCTTGAGAGCCGATGTGGGTGATTGAAGTGAATATGGAGTGGCACCGTAAAGAAGGGACGGGGGAAATGGGAGATCCATGAGAAAACTCACCGACTAACGGCATCGTCCAGAACGATTTCCACTTGCAAAAATCCAGTGACCCGGCCAGGGATTTTGAAACCAGTTCGCCTTGGTGGGAGGCGAGCGTACGAATCACTCAGCCACCGTGGCCCCCACAAGGGAAAGTGTTATATCCATTTTGCTCCCCTTATGTAAGGCGTAAACATCCTGCAAGTGCGAAGCCACGTGGGTTTCGTTTTGTAATGAAACACGAGCTAATGACACTCACAAATCTATATTTAATTTTACAGTGCCAACGTCATGTTTTATTTACTTTAAAAGTGCAGTTTGAATATTTTGAAATGTATTAAAATATCACATAAAATATCCTGGCAGTTCTGTAGTCTGCCATGCCACTTGCCCATAGTTAAAATTCTTTGCTTTGAATTAAATTATTTTCATAATTTAATTACATGTTCTGAAGAGTCAACGTAAATATTAAAAGCTATGTTAATTATTTTAATAGTCTCCACATGCCTTGCTGGCCTGTTATGACTTGTTTCACTAATTACCATTAACAACTGAAAATACGTGGAAAGACTCTGGAACGTTTGTCGCAAATATTGCATAATTTATTCCAGTATTCCTTGAGTATTTTTCAGTATTTATTTGTGTACCTATTGTCATATGTACTTTTTATGAATTTTCCTCTCAGTGTTGGAGGGAGATCTCTGGCGAGGTAGTCTGATGTCCAAGCCACCATCTTCAGTCTTCATCTGACGGGCCAACGGAGTGCATGTGAGTTGTGTCGCGGGAGCTTTCAACTTCTTTTGTCTGATCAAGTAGCTGCAATAGTAAGTGTTAATTATACCAAAACCTTTGTATTTTGTTTGCTCCTCCCGCGTTCGTACTCCGATCTCAGTAAGACTCGCTGCTCCGGAGATTTTACCACCGTAATTCTTAACCACATGCTGAAACGTACTTTTGCAGCGTAAGCCGATGGCAGGCCCAAATGCCATGCCCACTTAAGGCTAGGTTAGTGGTATTGTATATAAGTGTACTGTCTCTTTATCAATAAAACCATTTGTGACCCTCTCTATTTTCGAATGTAAGTACCTTCATACCTAGTCTACTCCAGGTAACCTCATGTTCGAGTGTACTGAACTGCTTAGTATTTGTACATTGTTTCTAATTAACGTGACTAGTGAGGGGATTGCCACGTGGCTGTTGGCCTGCTACCACTTTGAGAATAGGAGTCCACATGCTCATCCGTACATAGATGAGCTGGCACCCTCCGGAACTTTTAAATCATTTCCTGAACTTTTCCTGACGAGCAGTCTACATTTAAAGTTTTTGTTACCAAACAGTTAACGTTTTCTTTAAACACATGTTTTTAAACAGTAATTAGATGATAAAAGTAATCACAATTTTAACATTATGCATATTCCTGCTGAAGGTGTGATGTGGCACGAGACAAAGGCTTTTCATGTTTAAATACCACGCATCCTGTAGTGCTGAGTCTATACAGATTTTTACAGATACATGTACGAACTTATGCTTCTTCTCCAATACAGCCAATATTGATACAATTAACATATGAGTAATAGATTGAAAGACTTTTACTAACACTTAAAAGTAATTTGGGAATCTGATGGAAATCTGTGTTAAAGTCAGTGTCACACTATGTACTATTTGAGGCTTTAAGCAAACATACAGAACATTACAAAAATTAATCTTACATAAAATCTTTAAAATCTGAGACATAAGCAGCACTTAAAAAAAACTTTAGTACAGGGCTGCCACCAGCCCTGTGGCTGAAATCCTGGTTCCTGTGTATAAAAATCCTGTAAAATCCTGGAATCATCGCATCAAATCCTGTAAAATCCTTGGAATTAAAAAAATTGCAAGTTACAGAACAAAAAAAGTGGATATGAAAGAAGTTGACGTATTTAATGGTGTTTTGGTTTGGAATGTACAAACTATGGTACGGATTCTTTTTTTTTCACCCACACTTATACTTTCATTTATATGCCTGTATCTGCGATAATTTTTGTCTCCTTACCATTGCGATATTGATGCCAAACGCAAAACACAGTCACTAAATTCAGACTACATGAGCAAAAACAGCAATTCGCTACAAAGATTCTTTTCAATAATGACCTTGGCCTCTGCATGTGATCATACAGCTAGGAACAGAAATATGCAGAAACTGTATACCAACGCCAGTGAATAATCAAGCAAAATATCTTGAACATACACTATTGAAGTAATGGTGTATATCCAAAATATTTTGCTTAATTATCCACTTCCACTATAAGAAACATTAAAACAAATGCAACAGCAAAACTGACACACATCGCTGTGGGCGCTAGTGTCACCACTTTGAGCAAAGTGCCAAACAAAAAAAAAATGGAGTTTGTGTTTGGTTTTTTTCTAGTGTCAAAAAATCTGTAAAAACTGATATCAAATCTACAATGTTATGTACCACATTTCTCAGCATAATTCAACTTTGTTCATATTCAGAAAATTAAAAAAATATATATAGTGGCATGTCACTGGTTCACGTGCTAACCTTGGCGTGCCCAGAGCCCGAGTGGAGAGAAAAACAGAAGATGCGATAGCAGCGACATGCAGATGCCATGTATTAATTACAAAGGCAACAAGATAATCTACAGTGCACCACGCTGTGTGACCTTGGTTGTAGTGATATTTGTGTTTATCCGAAGAATGTTCTGGATTACTTACCTAGTCTCAGCACAACTCAAGAGTGTGTTGAACCTTCGAGATGGTCAGAGTTAAACTATAAAAATTGTGTCAGACCTCCGAGCCGGCAGTTTGATTTGGAGTAGCTGAATGGATGACTGGCAGGTTTCCGAGACAGAAGAACGAGGGGTGTGACCAAGAGTGAAGAAGGGAAGATGATGACTGCAAGTGTCAATGTTTTGAAGGACGCAGCTGGCAGGCTGGACAATTGAACTAAGTGCGTGAGTGGAAGACATTATAACTCTTGGAAACAGACTAAACACATGCTAATAATGGGTAGGGGCTGACTAAAATCAAGAGAGACATTTAGAAGGATATTAATTAAGTTGAAATAAACATCAAATAGAGCACTCACTGATAAATAGAAACAGTAAAATTGAAGACAGCTAAATAATGTACATAGTAACAGAGTGAATAAATTAGAAATCAAATTAATTCTTTCATGGTTTTTTTTTATATTAAGACCTCCATCCCTTACGAACTCAGATACGCCCTGCAGGCATCCACATCATGTAACAATATATTTTTTTTTAATTCAGCACTCCCTTACTTTACTGAGTAAAATTAAAACCCTGCCAGTTCCTGGGTTATGAATGTCAGAATTCACATTGCTTTTAAAATAGTTTAAGTACTGAAATGACAAGGTGGACCTGCAGTGTTACGCTTGCAAAGCTAGTATTTAGGTGACCTGCAATATAGGCTCTGGATGATTATTTCTTACAGCACCTATCACAGCAGTGGGGTGGAAACGGTATCTCACTCTTCCCTCTTCAAGTAGATTATCTTACAACAGGGTAGCCTCTCCCTCCCGGCCATTTTCTTCATGGAGAGACAATCTGTCAGTTTAGTACTTGGAATTAAAACAGTAGCAGTTGAACCTGTCTTACTCCAAAATGCTGGCCACTTTTATGGCACTCTTAAGGAACAAGCCTTACTGGATCAGCCGAAGCCAGTTAAATCCCAAGAGAAAGGGAAAGTCGGGGAACGTAGAATTAAATCACCCCCACCTCCTGCACAGCAGTCGCCAAAACTGCCAAAGTACTGGTTTTGTCCCAAAAACCACTTTAACCGGGATTGTCCTCGCAAACCAGCCAACCAACAGCCAACACCCAAAGAGACACAGGACGTGGCACCAGGATCGCGGGTTGCCCCCCCAAGAGAAAGGGGCACAGCCTAGCAAGTTATCGAAGGGAAACGGCAATGCCGGTGGAAAGAAGCGTTTTCGTCGGGCAAGCACAACCAACAGTAAATTTCCTAGACCAGACTGTAGAAATACCTACTGCCCCATACATAGAGGCCAGGGTCAACAATAAACCCACCTTAGCGCTATTGGAGTCTGCAGCATTTGGAAATTTCCTACAACATGATATGCTCCTGCCACACCAGCATAAACAGCTGAAACCTCAGAGTAAGGCAGTACGGATGGCCAAGTCGGATTGTACCCTCAATGTCAATGGAAGAATCACATTGTCCTACGAAATACACAGCCTGAAGACTGAAGTGGACTTCATCCTTACCCAGGATATTGAGGATAATGTTATCCTAGGGCATTCTTGACTTAGCACACAGCAAATGTCTCAAGGATCACCAGAAACATAAGGTCTACCTGGGCGACGAACGAGTTACGCTGTACTGGGAATATCCATTGGAGCTACAGGAAATTCAACAGACAGACACAACAGATATCCAGCAAGAGTTAACCTCTCAGCACTTCGAGTAACTGAGGGAAGTACTGAATGAGCATGCTTCAACCTTTGGAACAAATGGGAACTTACGTCAGACATGTACTGTTCATCACAAAATCCTTCTCAACGATGTAACACCTATCTACAATAGGTCACAGTCTCTGCAAGATGACAGCAGCAGATTGACAAGATGAAACGTCAGGAGATCATCGAACCATTTACAACTCACACGTAGTTTTGGTATAACTACAAGGTGCTCAACGATGCAACCCTGCCCACTCCACCATTGGCTCTCAATCTGACCCATACGATGAGAGATATAGGCGAGACAAGCATTTTCAGCATGCCAAACATGCAAACAGGGTTCTGGCAAATTTCTGTGCACCCGGATAGCCGCCCTTATACTGCATTCACGTCACCGGAAGGAGAGACACTACAGTTCAGAGTGATGCCGTTCGGACTGAAGAATGTGCCAGCCAACTTCCAGTGGTTGATGTGCCCGAAGTTTTTACTGGATACTTGGGCCAGTTTTGTTTCGCCTATCTGGATGACATAATCATCAACTCCCAGACCTGCAAAGAGCATCTCACCCACCTGAAGCAAATGTTGTAGATACTGGAACTCCATGGGCTAACAGTTAAACTGTAAAAAAAGCCACTTCGGCCAAACTTCCATTGAGTTTCTGGGACACACAGTGTCTATGGAAAGGACCTATCCTCAAGAACGCTCACTTACTACCATCCAGGAAGCCGAGGTACCACGCACCAAGAAGCAGCTTCGCAGATTTCTACGGCTCTGCAGCTGGCTTCGAGATTACGTTCCTAACATAGCCGAAGTTATGGCTCCCCTGCATCCACTCCTCAGAACAGATACCCACTGGAAATGGACACCGGATTGTCAGGCTGCTTTCAACACCTTGATAGAAAGTTTCCAGGACATCAGCCAATTACATCACCCACAAGGTGACAGCCCACTGATACTATATACAGACGCATGTCAAACAGGACTGGGGCTGTGCTACACTAGGAAGATTCAGATGGGAAGCCTTTGGTCAGCGCGTATGCCAGCACAAGGTTAAATCCCACCAAGCAGATACCATATTAACAAGCAGGACTGTCTCGCCGTTATACGGACTATCCGCAAATTACAGTACAACTAGAGAGGAACCACTTCATCCTCTGTATGGACAGCAAAGCCCTGAAATGGCTTAGAGGGCTAAACGCAATGAAACTAAGTTGGAACCTATTGCTGTCGGAGTTCGAATTTGAAGTTCAACACTGCCCTGAAACACTGAACGACCTGCCCGACGCCCTATCTCGACAACCAAGCTAGAAGGAAGAGGCCTAACTGGACGAGGACATGGAGAGGGTCTTTCCTCCGGAACCGCTTGCTATACCTCTGGAAAAACAAGTACACCTACTTCAATTTCCATTAAACCACCATCCGATAGACGCCAGCAAATGGACTCTGAAATACAGACATTACTCCAGCAATACCCGCAGTGATATGAGTTGCACGATCACATTGTACAGTCTAGAAATCGCCAGTCAAATGCACCCTGGAAAATATGGATTCCACAAGCTCTGCGATCTGGTGTCTGCAAGGTGCCACCCTGACGCAGGATATCCAGGAACCCGGGAAACCCTAGCTGACAAGTGTTAGATACGTCTGGGATGGAATGCGTCGTGACGTTCGTCAGCACGTAAGTCAGTGCCTAAGTGCTGCCAGCACAAGTGTTAACCTGCTCGACGGAACATGGTAAAACCTCACAAACCCTACGTACCATCGAATCAAGTCACGAGTTACGAGTTATGAATGTGTGTGGTGGTGAGCAATATGGGAAGGACTTACGGGATTTATCCGCCGCAGCCTCGTTGGCTGTCAAGTGGGGACAAAGTTGACCAAGTTCGTTCTCCGGACGTCCTGGGAACGGCTTTGGCAGGAATTGAAACCCCGATTGTTCTCCCAGACGCCAACTTCACTAAGCAGTAGCTGGGGAGTGCTTCTGCATTCAGGTGTCGAACCCAAGCTACCTTTCCTGACGTTAACTTTACGATACTACCTCGGATGGTGTCTCGTGAGAGTAGTTCTGTGTTTCAGTACTATACTTCAGATGTAAATTTAGGGGTTGGTTCGGCGGGGGTTTCCTCTGGGTCTGAATCTTCATTGGGGGTACACCAACCTAGCCTACGTTTCAACTGTGTATCATGGTCTAGGTGTGTTATTACACTGAATCAACTGGTTCGTTCTTAGGCTATGGGGAACAAGTACACTTGGTTTGAATTGATGATCAATTGTTTAATGAAGACTTGTTTATTTGCAGTGCGCCTCTCGCATCGCCTCTGACAGTTATCAGTACCTCAGTGTTGTTTGCACATTTGAAAAGACACAGAACAAGAGAAAGACTAACTGTCGGGGTTGCGTACGTTCAGTCCTAGGCAGGGCCAAATCTGCAATCACTCCCGCTGACCTGCCATGTAATGGGCAACACAAGTATTGAAACCTTATGCCCCGTATCAGCGGCAAGTGTCCTGGAATCTCAGTGGTAGATCCTTTACCAGGTCTCGTCTACTGAGGGATTCAGCACACTACATGAACGAATAGAAACGTTAGATTAAAATTTACTATTGCGCAATTAACTGGAATCCTGTAGTGATACATCACAATGTAATAGAAATTAATAAAGCCAAAATGATCAAGAAAATTAAAGCTATAAATTACGGTAGTTGACACACAAAATTTAAATGGCATGCAAGATTTATTATGTCTAAGGAAATACGTTGGAAAGTCCCATCTGACTTGTACACACTAAAAGATAAGCTAAGAAAAATATGAGATGCTAAAATGCTTAAAAAATTTTCCAACATCAAATTTGCTATTCAACAGGTGACGGCAAGCCTGGGGGAAAAATAATTTTAAAAAAATTAATTAAGCAAATTTTCTAATGAACAACCAATGCTATATACAGCGTGAAATTTAAGAGGGCTCAATCCAAGGGGACGTAATTCTGCAACGACCTGTTACCACTGGAGTTAAAGGAAGTTGACTGAGGTGACTGTAGAGGGTAAAGGCATGGGATTTCCCGTGGACGAGATGAGCTGTCCCTAGGGTGGTCAGCTGTAGGATGTGCCTTCTTCAAGCCACACTGGAAGGAGCGCTGCTGGTTTCCAAGCAGTTGGAGGATAGTTTGAGCCCTGCCACGGGCTGCTGAGCAGAGGAGAGAGTCTTGCGCAGACTGGGGGTACAGCTCACAAACCTTATTGACTGGCAGGCCCCGCATCTCTGCTGGACCTCGTGGCTGGTCTCATATTTATACACAAATTGCCCCGTGTCAGCAGTTCTCCATGCGCGGGGGGGGGGGGGGGGGTAGCGTAGCCATTCAACACAGGGGTGGGTTTGTCGGGTGCAGTAGCACCGCTCGTTTTCTTATCACCCCTGGTGGAGACGTAGATATTTTCTTGTGCTTCGAACTGAGACCGGTGAGCTATGATCAAAAGGCCACGGGGTGTTATTTCTTCATCGGGATGGCACTTGCATCCTTCTTGAGCAGGCTTAGAAATTCAAAATTATGCACGTGGAAGTTGTCGATTGACCAATGTAGGGAGTATCTTTACTTCACTAATACAAACTCATAACGGCCATTGAATTTGACTTTTCCCTTGTGCATAGCATGCTCTCAGATGGGGCGAAGTCGGTCATAGAGTGCGTCTCTATGCAGCGAAATATGCTGGCATGCGTCCAAGTATACCTAGCTAGGGATGAACGTCGCCTGCTTTAAACTTCTCGTGACTCGTAAGAGTCTCTTCCTCATGCCCTACTCCCATCTGAGTGGTATTCAAAAGAGGGATAAAAAGGCAACTACTGCCCCAAAGTACGAACAAGTGCTTAACCCTACCTTAACTGCACTTAGCAGCCGTAGTCCCCGGGCACGAGCTCAGGCCGCCGGCAACTGGAAAAGCTTCCCTTACGATCTTTGTCTGAACCACCCGGCAAAACCCCAATGGACACTCGCCCCATTATAAATGCCTTTCTAAGGGGTGAGTATGTACCTTTTTATAACTAATTCCTGGATAAGAGGCAACCAACCAGCACGACAGCCCACCTAGGACCACCAGCAATGACAGCCGCAGCCAACCCGTTAGCGCACCAGCAGGTCCCGGTGCCAGCACCAGCCAACCACAATCAATGTTGCAGCAGGGTCAGCAGCCTTTACAGGCCACCAGCCGCCCAGGTATAAAGGTGAAAGTAAGTTCAATCAGAAGAAAGGTCGTAATCACAGTCTCTGATTTTTTACAAGTCTGAAGTCCCCTCTGCCAGTTCTCTATACTGACAGGGCTCCGGTATGTCATTAGTAAGAACAAGTCAAAATAACCCGGTGTGTACGTCCTCACACCCCAAATAAAAACAGCCCGACAGTGACTCTCTGCCATTCTTCAAAGGATGTCACTCAGCAAGAATATGTTCAAGCAGAGTTCATTAATAACTACAAGGAACTCCTTAAAAATGTAGAACAATCAGTTCCAAAGGTGCCTCCAACCAAGAAAACTCAATGGAGTCATCTTACTTATTTAAGGCGTCAGCGTTCTCCATGGTGCCTGTGCTAAACAGCACGTCGTCCAGAAGTCAACTGGAAACTGCTAATAGAAATAATATCCTACAAGCCTGATCCCTCTCCTATACGTAGCTCGACTCCGGAATTGATACTTAACTTCTGGCACCATGGCTGGCTATCTTAATTACGATAGCGCTGGAATCCAAAAAATTTAATAACCCAGCTGTGTTGTGCCAACTGCGTTGGCCAACTTTAAAAGGTCCCCTAGAAGTACTTCCGGCATCTTCCCTAAGCGGAAGCACAAAAAACTACTTCCGGTAGAATAAGAAAAAAATGACAAACGGAAAATATTAAATAAATATTTAACAGAAAAAATAAAACTTAAAAGACATATTTACAACTTAAAATATAAAAAGAAGTTTATACACAAGAATATACTTAAATTTTAATATTTCATATTTTGGGTAAGAAATTAAATAATTCCCTAGAATCATTCAAAATAGAAGGGTGGTGAACAAATACCATTAAAATTAAGTTACAAAACATGCAAAATCTATACCCCATTAACATCTACAGTAACACCTTCAGAGAGCAACACATTTACAGAATATACAATCAAGTAAAAATCGCATCACATAAACATAAAGAATTCAAAAACACACTGTTCTATACGTATTAACCTACATTAACAGCAACAGCTGCATACAGAATGTAATAACTTACCTGATCTGCGGTGGTGCCTTGTTCACACCATTGAGTAATGGCTCCAACACAGACTCCTTGTATGCTTGTGTCCATACACCAATTGGAAGTTCTGTTATCTCAACTTTGTTGTCCCCAAGGATACTGATTTCACCATAAATTATATACCTCTGGTACCCAATGTTTTCAATAGTACCTCGGAAATTCTTGTACCATGGTTTCTGAAAAATACAAATCCAATAACATGCAACATTTAACTTTCAAATAGAAAGTGATCTGTCAAAAACCAATTCTATTTAACTACATATCCATATCCAAGTGTCCACTGAACTCCCAAGCTTTACTTACTATCAAATATACTAAAGACATCATAAAACTAGAGATGGGGCATTCAATACTTCGATACCCCTCGATACTGGGCCGCATCGAAAGTATTTAATATCACAACATGCATATCAATACTTTTAATTGATACTTTTTATTGACACATGCATATGGCTTGGTCCGCCACTTTCCTTATTGTCACGAAGCGGCACAGTTTGTTTTCATTCTGCAGTTTACTAGTTTCGGAAAGCCCATCAAGTGTCGTATTTACTTAATAACTCAGCTATTTATTTTCTACTGATGGCAGAGAAACGTATAGTAAGGATTGCAATAGAAACACATGTATTCAGGAGTTGCAAATAGGAATTACGAACAGTAAGTCACTGTGTATTGTAAATACAGTGGAACCACATTGAGAGTATGGCCTATAGTGGCAAGTCCGCTATTGCGATAGTTTTTACGTGCACCGTCACTTGCTCTATCTTTTGAAAGGTCCTTCATTTCATTTTGTAGCATCATATGGCGGCGCTACACCACTTTAGGTTGTGCGGGATATAGCTGTGGCCCGGCGCAGTGATGTTGCAATATTGCCCTACTTGGCCAAGCTATAAAAGCGACCCTGCAAGACGCTCCCCCCACCCCCAGACAGCACCGCGATGCGAAGCTTTATACTTGTGAAAGATTGCAGACTGAAGAGGAAGCAAACAACTTAGGCCCAGTGAGCTCTGAGGCCTACCAGAACTTCAGATATATCCGGTAAGTATAAACGCGTTTGCGGTAGGAAGCTATTCCTGTTACGAGCCATCGTCCCCATTCCCCTTGTAAAGTAATTGCGCAAGGTTATGGCATGGCTGCGGATATTGAGAATCCAGTTAATAATTGATTGAGTATAATATACAACGTAACGGTAAACTCATAGTTGAGCTGTATTGTAACTGTAAACTCTTGTAGCATAACGTAATTGTATCCTCATTGTCAGTAACGTAATACGTAATTCTATTGTTGTCTGGTAACATAAATATATTATGTCTTGTTATTCAGAATTGTTGTTATAGTAAAGATATATTTTCTTAAATGATACTACTTATTTAGCCACCATCTCGACTACCCCATATGTACACCCCTTGCCTTCTAAACGTTGGATTGAGTACAGAGAACTTGGGAGTCCAGAGAGATTAAGGGAAGTTAGTATTAAGGAGGAAGGAGAACGAAAACCTGCTAATGAAGCCTTTCACTACAGCGATAAAAACATTTGTAAACCGTATTTCTAAAATTTTAAACACGTTGCATCGCAAGTGACATCCACCCATTCGCCACGCCCGAACCAACCATTGTTAGTCTGTGTTGCGTGGTGACACTCGTGTCAGATGTATAAGCAAGTAAACAAAGTGCCTGCGGGTGTAGTAGTGAGAGAACGGGCGGAGGGGTACAAAGAGGAGAGGTACGAAACAGGAGTTATACAACGACAAGAAAAGGCGAGGGAGGATGTTGGGATATTATTTCTGTGGAGTGGTGTGCGAGGGGATTGGTAGGTACTGTTGAATGTAGGTTGCGGCGAGATGAATGTTTGAGGGGGGGGGGGGGTGTGGAGCATCCGGCGAGGATTGGTCCGGGAGGAGGAAGAGGCATGGAGGGGTAGAGGAGGAGGGAGAGGCATGGAGGGTTAGGTGACAAGGAGGCTGTGAGATGCTACCCGCCTACCTTGTAGGATAAAATTTGTTAAGTAAACAAACTGTAAACATATGCTGATAATTCGTACTTTACTATAGTAAATCAAGTAAAAATCATAAGTTTTTGATTTTTTTATAAATGTCTGTTTTCAACGTTGATATTTTTCATTTTCTTCAAAATATTATTCCTCATTGTCCAAATATTTTTCTAACCTACCCATAAAGCTACATTGAACAGATACCTGTGTTGTCTGCGGGTTGGAACAGAATGGGAAAATAACATCTCTTCAAGGTGCCAGCCCTTTCCATTACGAAAATTTACCTAGTCTACACATGGGACTGCTGTTTGCTTTGGTGTTTGTTGCAAGAGTGATCAATACTCTAAAATGTACAGCCACATCATATAATTTTTGTGTCTAAAGCCACACCATATAATTTTTGTGTCACTGTCTATAACCATACTACATTGGCTCAATGCCATGCTCAATACAGATACATCAGAAAAAGGTTAAGCAAACGCAGAAACCGATACCAAATATCTGTATTGGAAGTACTCTTAAAAATTATAGGCCACAGTAAATTTTTTATACCTATAATTTATTTTGCCATTGTTGACTATCGTTATTACGCGGTTCCACTGTAACATGTTTTGAAAGTGTGTAATGTAAATAATGTATTTTGAAACGGTTATTAGAATGTTTTAAATGTACGTGACCCAAAAAACAACCATTTCAACTCCATTTTGCAGTGTAAAAATAACACGTCTATTGTATGGAAAACAAACTTTGCCAAAAATATGCACGTCCCGAAGGTGTTTGATATTCGAATTACTGTACGAACTACATATTTATCACGTTTTCTTTCGGTAAGGTTAAAACTTAACACAGGTGATATAATACTTTAAATGTTTCTGTCATACGAGCAAATTCTTGACTCGTCTACTACATAGCAGCCAGACAGGGCCGCACACATTACAAGTAACGAGGTATAGAGACAAGAGCGAGGTGCTGATATTATTTTATAAACAACGCCTCTTGAACTACTCATCCAGAGAATATATATTGGAAGCACGAAGCGCCACCTGCTCCCAGACGATCAGTGAAGTATTACGTATAGTTGTCGGAGCCAACAACGCAGAGTTCAGCGAGGCTGAAGACAAGGAGAACTCTACCATCCACGCCTAGAGAAGATTTAGACCAACTACAGATACTTCATTTATGGTGAGCATAATCTGGCTTGGCAGTAGGGCGTAAGGCTACCTATCGAGACCCCGTTATTCATATTTTTTTTTCTTTTTTGGCACCAGTTATGCACCCTGTGGGAATGTTGACCTACTACTACTTGTGCTGGTAGGGCTGCCTCTATTCCGTGCAATAAGTAGAATGGGGTAAACTTAGTCGTAGTATTAATACTGTATTGTAGTTGAAACAAATGAACTTTACATACAAATCCCAGTTGACTTTATCAGTGTTTGTACAAGCAGTTTAGTTGTTCCCCGATGAACTGGGGGGGCCACGCCTTGCGGGGCACTTAAATACGCACCAGGTCCTTGGCTATGTGGAGCATGTTTTCCAAACAAATACCAGTCTCCCCAAACTATACTCTGTTGAACCTTAGAAAGTTCATGTGTTGCGCCTTGGTTGCCGCTACATCTAGCAAGGATAGGCAGGTCAATGAGTAATCTTAATTAACTTCATTTACGTCAAGAGTAGAAATTCCAATTAAGCATTAGAGTAATTGTATCTGTTTGTATTGTTTATTTCGTGTAAGATTTTGTGTTAATGTGTTTTGTAGTTAAAGAATTCCCAGGTTGCTTGCACTCATTAGCCATCTGGCTATGTCACCCCTTCATGCACTACTAACGTAAAACATACATGATCCATTAATTGCAGAGTTGAAAAAGTTGTAAATCTAGAAAAGAGAGACAGGTAGAAGGGGAACGCTACAACTAAAACAATATGTAATTAAAGATGATACAATCTCACGAAAGACATTAAACTAAAGTCTTTCCAACCCTATCCAATTCACTGACAGTAAAATTAATGGAGGCCCAGCAGTATGACTTAGCAATAACAAAAATTAAGTAGGTTGGAACAGTAACCTACATTGATCATAACATTTGTTTGTTAACAATCATTGCTTTATTCATAGACAGAGCAGCTGTGGCGCAAGGATACATTGTGGCTGCGCTACGGTTCTATAACTGTCAAAACTTAGTGAACTTACGTTTGGTATTTTGAATGCAAGTAAACATTTTTTTTTCTATGTGCTATTTGTGTTTACAACTGGTATTTCATATTTATTTTACATGTTTCATGTGTGCACAATCTGTGAAAACAACCAATGCAAAACAACAAACAGAATAATAAATTTATCTTACTTCTGGTAACGGAAGAATTGCTATTGTTTTTTATCCGACGATAAACAACTCTCACATTTCCTCTATATGACTTCACCCAGAAAAAAATTTAATGCTTCTTTTTTCTAAATAAAAATTATTAAGCTTTCTTAGTTCGAAAATTGACATGCCTGATGTGTTTTTTTAGTATCATATAAATATTTATAATTTTTCAACACTTGACAGGCCTACCGCTAAGTTATATAAATTTCAAATTTTTTCCATCATATGTTGTATTGTCGTGCGTGATTTTTCTTTGATTTTAAAGTTTATCATAAATTTGATCAAGAACAATGAAAATGTAGTTTACAAAAATTAGATTGCATTATTGAAATTTTTTTTACTCAAGAGTATTGAGTATCTAAAGTATTGTAAGTATCATGCTGAAAACAGTATAGAGTATTGAAAACATGGTTTCTTCCCACACCTACTTAAAAAAACATTTCTGTAGTCACCCAACAACCCAGTTTGCCACATTCTACCTCAAGCAAAAACATGTAAACTGACAACTACTTAAGAAATTAAGCAAATTTGATATGCAGTATGCACACGTTCTATTCTGGTGCTCTTGATGCAAGAATGTGTGTTAAATACACTTAAAAGCAATACACTTTTGATACTCACAGAACTCTATTGCACTGTTCAGTTCAAACATGTTAGACTAAGTTGCAGTAAATTTGGTTGAACAATATTTCCCCAATACAAAATATTTGTTAAGGCTTGTTTACCAACTGTCTTACTGTGACTGAGAACTATACCAGGCACAGAATTTCTTGGCTGCTAAGTGTCAGCCTATAGACTAGGAGTACCAAGCACTGTTGCCACATCTATCAAGCACCCATACCGTGTCATGAACTATCAGCTGTATTAATGAAAATTACAATTCTTTACATAAAAAGGGATACTTGAGTTTAGTAGAAACAGAAAACTATTAAAAAACAAAGATATATTTTGAAATTTATACATATATTACGAAAGTGCCTAGGAAGACTAACTGCTAAATTTTACATTCGTGGTAAAAACCTTCTGACACTCAAATTTACATATTAATAACATATATCAACAGTATATATAGTAGTTTTCATTTACTTATATTTGTGTGTAGTATTACAAAAATAATTCATATATGTGTTGTAGCTTGTAATGGCAGCACAAACTGCTCTTCCCTGTCCAAACAGTTGTAATACTATTCTTTTCCATTACAAACTTCCGCCCATCAATCAATTTCTTATAACAAAAACAGGACGCTTTGAAAAAATCTTGTCGTTTAACTTGCTGAAAATGTATAACCTATTTTCTCATATACAGCTGCCATAAATTTTTTGTCAGAACTTTTCCCCCTTATCGTAACATTCTAATGTAACACTTGAAAGAATGTTTTTGTTAAAAACATCAAAATCTTTACTTGTTTCTTAAATTTTTTTTTTTTACACACATACAGCTTTAGACGTAAATGCATGTCAGTCGCATTGTGCGTTAACCAGCATCATGTATTATTGCTGTAAAATTGTTAATTTGTTTAAAATTTATACTCTGCAGAAATATTTTTGAGAGAAAAAAAAATGCACTCTAAAGATTATAGGTTGACCTTGTCTGTTAACCACTCCCTTTACAACTACTTTTACTTAGCACCATACTTCAACAAAAACTTTACACGGAAGCAAATGAAAAACAGTGAATCGCTTGTAGCCCATCGCAGTACTGGCCACTGGCCTACAAGCTAGAGCAAACACCAGAGGCCGCTGTTCTGCACATTATCTGGGTCGACTAAGTACGAGTCAAGGTGGAAACATTTAATATGGGAAGAACGAATAATATTCTTTATTCAAAAAACACACTGCGAGTTCATGCACATTCCGTAACAGTATAAAACACGAAAGGATTAAGATACAGACTTGGAGTTTTCAGTACTTGTTTAGCAAAATGAACTAGCTGCAAAAAAACAACTGAATTTTAATGAAATCATTCATAATTTTATAAGGGCACCTGAGAAACATTTTGCTCAACTCACTGTGGCCACTGTAACACTGCGAATTAGAAAACACCGCACAGCAGTGATAGGCTACTGACACCAGCTAATGGGAGGAGCGCCGTTGATCAACTGACCTCGAGCAACCAAGAGACTCTGTGTCTGATATAGATTCAATCTAATCCTAAACTGAAACACGCAGCACCAAAAACAAATTTATAACACAATACTGAAATTTTTTTTAAATTCATTTACTAAAAAAATTTGACAAAGAAAAAATCAAATATGTACGATTACTTGCAAAATATAAAACATACCTATTTATTTAGTACAATCACTAAATACGTGAATTTTCTGTAACATCAAAAAGTCATAAATCAGACTTAAATATTATTAACAGTTACCAATTATCTTATTAACTATAACTATTCTTTAATTACTTGTATTATTCATGTCGATTTGTTCTATTTTAACACGATTTCAACATATGCTGCACTTAGAAATTAAACACCAAGGTAACAACATGAAAATAAACAAACTGAAAGACATGTTATAGACTACCAACATAAACTGCAAATACTGACTGCAGCTGAACTTACTGTAAAATGTAATCCATTTTCAACATATTTATGAATTAACCATTAATATATTATGAATATATATCAATAAATGACTAGTAATTTACTTCAATGTATTAAACCAATTTATGATACCTCGAAGTGAACACACTGAAATTTTTGTTTAAATATCCTTTGTGTTCTCAATATAAACATTACAGAACATAACTTGTGTTTCATTTGTCACAGAAATAAGTTACCACATTTTCAGGATTATTTTACTAAATGTTTGCAACACTGAGCTCACTCTCCTTCGCCTTTACTGAACTTGATACACCTCCAAACAGAAGAACAGCAAAAACTGCTGAAATGGTAACAGACGGCCAGAAAAAAAAAATAAGACTTCTGGGAAATGCGAACGCATATCGATGTGATGTCCCAGTACCAGACATAACAACACATGGCCAGGCAACACTTCAGAGAAGTGAACAATGCCACTAAGACATCAGAGTGAATTTCCCTATCTTAAAGAAAAGGAACCTATGCCTGAAATGTAACAAGGAACAAGACTCTTAAGCACATGCCAGATGTAACACATACAGTGTGCAACCCCCTGTTGCCACCCACAGCCAAGAGAGCAGCCCTTGATGCCAGAAGGGAAACAACACTAATGTAGTATATAGACCAGTGCACCTCAGACATCCAGACAGTAAGAATCAAGTTGTCATGGGGTGAACATTGTACTTACGGCTGCTTTTTTCGCCATGCTCTGCCCACCCCTTGGGACCAGTGAAGGTGAGAAGCTTCTTCGAGTACAGCGGGACTATGACAGCTCAGATGTGGCGACTATTCCACAACTTGTAGCGTCCCAAGGTGGCAGATAGAGAATACCCAGTCTTTAGGGTGGCTGGGAATATTTAAATACGAGTCCGCGTACCAACTGGCCTGTGCGCAAGTACAGTCATTGTGGATGTCGAGAACCTGGGTAGCTCAGAATGAGATGGCGAAGCGCATTGAGCATGAAGCAGCCCAACGATCACGAAGGGGAGGGGGATTTCAAGGTGCTGAAACATGCAAAGTGTAGTGACTCTCACTGTTGGATTCTGCAGACTGCTGACTGTAGATATGTGGTGAATGCACTGGACCTTAGAAGCATCGCTGACGTCAGCCTTCATCCTGGGCCAGCAGCTAGCCACCACCACTGGTACATCCCGGATGCCTTGTTAGAGCTCACCCACGACCGACAGATTATTTTGGAGGATGGGAAGGGGGTGGCTCCCTGCAAAAAACTTCCATCTTCATCCACTGCATGAAGGTACTGCTGGCAGCACAAAAGAGTGAAGATGGAGTAGGTGCCATGACTTAGGTGCCCCGTATTCTGATACTCTCGAGAAGCAGAGGGACCTTGCATTTAATTTTCTGCTGCCAATATTATGTGCTGGTTCGAGAGCCCAGGAATCTTGGCAGCAGTACCACCTCAATAGCACCTATGCCCACAAGCCCCACCCCCTCTCCTCTAGCACATCCTAATTCACATTAAAGAGCATAGTTATCCACACCCTCTGTTTCTCGTTAGCATTTCAGTAATGCAACCATAAATATTGAATGTCTTTCCAGTAGGGAGGGGTTTTTACGGTGTCTATGCCTGTTTTTCCCCTCCCCTTCTTAACTATAGCCTAAGCTATAGGTACACTAAAGGAGGTAGTCATGGCCCTAAACTGTCGCCATGGCTGCCCAATCCCTCTCTGTTGTGATGCACTCCTTTTTTGAATGAATTCCATTCCTTTTAGGTTGTGGGGCCTAGTCCTGAGATGCAATCAGTTCCCGTCCTTACCTCGGATGTACACTTAATATTTAGCAATAGGGTAGGTAACAAAAACATCCATACAGTTCTCTACTACTAACACACGGCACTCCTAAGACGAACCCTGCTCCTCTAAGCAAAGAGCCATTTAGACTTGGATACCTGCACAAGCATCATTCACCCCCAACTCGATAAAGAGTAATGCCAGTGACACCACCCCGACTTCTCCTGATAGGCTTTCAAACCACATACCAGCCACCGTAACCAACACCATCTAGACAAGTTTTCATCCAGTCTTGTTCCTATTTGGAGACCTGCTAGTGTGAAATCACTTACTACCTCGACCTCCCCATACTTTTTGCTTGTTTTGAGTTCAACCAACACCAGGATTCTTATTGTCTTGTGTTTTTTGTTGTGTACTTGTAAATTCAACCCCCATATAATATTTTGTTGGCTCCATTTGCACAGCTTCCCCAGACACCCTTTCCTGTAGTATAAAAGTGACAGGGATTCAATATCAGTATACATGTTGTCCATTTTAATTATCTCAGATGAGAATTAAGTCCACAGTAATTTAACTTCACTGTTCTCATTTTAATTGCGTTCAACTTAATCAGTCCTTCAGAGGGGGAAGTGCTTACGAGTACCTGCAATACTATATTGTACCTTAGTGGTCTCGACTGGCAACATCTGACATATTCTCCAGCTTGATTCCCCATTAGAATCAGACCCTTACTCAGCTGCAAATCGAACTTAACCACACTTGTTCTATGCATCCTAACATCACATAATAATCACATAACTAGAGGTGGGATGATACTATGTTCTCGATACTCAACAGTTTTCACCTTGATACCCTTGATACTTTCGATACTCTATACTCGGGAATAAAAAGTTTCAATAATGCATTCAAATTTTTGTGAACTACATTTATATTGTTCTCAACCAAATTTCTGATCAAGTTTAAATGAAAATTCCCACAAAGTAATATTACAGATGATGGAAACAAATCTTAAATTGATATAAACTTAGCATCTATGATAAGCCTGTCAGTGTACAAAAAATATAAATATTTATAAGAAACTAAGAAAAAAAATGTCAGACACGTCAATACTCATACTAAGAATGCTTATTAATTTTTATTTAGAAAAACAAACATTACATTTTTTTCTGGATTAAGCCAGATAGGAGAAATGTGGAAATTGTTTATCACTGGTTGAAAAACCACGATGGCAATTTTTCTGTTACCGGAAGTAAAATAAACATAATTCTGTTCGCTGATTTGTGTTGGTCATTTTCACTGATTGTACACACGTAAAACACATAAAATAAATATGAAATACCAGTTGTAAACACGAATGACACGTAAAAAATTTAAACCTGTACTTGCATTCAGAATACCGAACTTAACCTATTGCACTTGAAGCTTTATTCATAAATCATAATGTGTCTCCGGTAGCTTGAATTGCCTATTCTTAACATAAAAATATACAAAAGTGGTTTAGTTTTGCCAAGAGTTACCTGACCAACTCAGAAACTACATAATTATCAGTTATTTTGTATTTAACAGTGACATACTCCATTTCATTTAAATTCACTAAATATTGACAGTTCTAGAAAACTAGAGCGACTTGTAGTGAAATAAGCCTTTCGCCTTATGGGCTTTAAACCTAATTCGTACTTGGGAGCGAGTCAGACGGTAATAAGACTTTATTACGAGGGCGAGGTGTAGCAGAGTAAAACTCTGGGATATTGTCTCGCTTCTTTATATACTATTGAATGCTCAATTAAACACAGATTCAACACAATACAATACAATACTTGCTCTAAAACAGGGAATGATTTATATCTTAACTGACTCCAGTTGATATCAGCCAGGTATATTTAATTAATAGTCTCTTGCAGATCCCTATGGACTTATGTTACCTCAATATGATGCCGAACGCTGTTTGAAGTTTCTCTCGTACAGCGGCGGTCCCAGAACACCTTGTGTCCTCAGGGTGGCGAATGTCTGACAGTAGGTCAGCGACAGACCTTGTTTCGCACCTCCGTGCGTGCTATATGGTCGGTGGTGTGGGGTGTTGCTTGATCATGTTATTAAAACATCCTCCTCAGCTCGCGCAGGCTCGCTTTAATTACTACTGCAAAGTGGTTTCCAGTCAGGCTCAGGAAGCTACTTGGTCGCCCGCTACAGGCTGCAATGTATGCTTGCGCCACGGCTGGTCTGTATATGAAGAAAATAATGAGTGTAAACAAACCCTATGATTAATTTAAGTTACCATTCCAACCTACCTTATTTTTGTTATAGCAAAGTCATACTAATGGGGCTCCGTTAATTTTATTGCCCGTAGATTGCAAGGGGTTGGGAGAGACTTTAGTTAGCGTCTTTCAAGAGACGGCGTTGTTTTGCACCTCTTCTTACGAGACTGTATCATTGTGAATTATATACTGTTTTAATGGACGAGTGGAAAATCTGCTTGTGTGGAAGTATCATTCGAATTATTATAACCTGTCAAGTTTTACCATCACCGAAATAAAATGTAATAAATATGTAGTACAAACCGATTCGGATATTAAACACATTCAGAGTGTAATGCCAGAATCACATAGACAGACAAGCACAAAACGACACTTATAACTACACCGCCAATAAAATACAAGGTTGATCTGATGTAAGCCCGACAATTCTGTTGTTCCACCAGCACTTTAGGATTAGAAATTATTTCTATTCTTCGTAGTGTTGTGCGGCACGATGCACATGCTGCACAACCTTGCAAAATGAAATTGTGTGGCTAGCTTTCCCCTATAATGGGAAATGCGCATCTTAAACGAAAACAAAGTTGATCATTTTTGTATTTAACTCTTAAAACTAATAATTTTATTTTTGTATGCATTAGCTATAACATTTTGTCAATATCATGTATTCCAAATTTCCCCTGCCCACTGCCTTTGAAACGAGCGTAGTTAATCAGCGCATTCTAAATGGTTCCGAAAAATCCTACTTGTCGTGACACGTCAGTAAACTGTCGGGCTGTAAATTCCAGCAGTCACATTGAAAATATAAAAGTTGTGTCGTGGTTGTGGTTGTTTGGTGCCGTGCTGTGTTTGTTGGGGCTATGTAATTCCCGCATAGATGTTTTTGGCAAAGTTCATATTCTATACATTAAACGTGTTAATTTTACACTGCAAATCAGAGTTGAAATTTTGGTTTCCTAAGCCACGTACATTTCAAACATTCTAATAACCGTACTGAAATATGTTATTTACAATACACACTGACTTACTGTTCATAATTCATATTTGCAACTCCTGAATAAATGTAATTCTGTTGCAATCTTTATAAACGTTTCTCTGCCACCGATACGAAATAATTTGCAGAATCATTTAGTACATATGACACTTCACCTGTTTTCAGAAACTAGTAAACTGCAGAATGAATATAAACAGTGTCGCTTAGTTACAATAGGAAAAAATGGCTGACCAAACTATATACATGTCGATAATATTACATTTCACGAATCGAATAAATGTATTGATGTGCATGTAGTGATACTCGATACTTTTTATACGTGGCAATATCAATAGGTATCGAGGTACTGAAGTTTTGAATGTCCCATCTGTACACACAATTAAACTTTTGTTCTAAATCTTACATCATTTAATTGAGTCTCAAACCACTACACGAATTTTATTTGTAAGCGTACACATGGGTAGACACCTGAAAAATTAGCAAGCGCGATAAAGCGAAAAAATAACGTGAATTTTGACATAAAAAATGAAAATTTGTGATTTTTGAGAATTTCAGCTATAATTCACGAATTGTACAAAATCCTGTAGTATTTTCGCGAATTATTATTGTTTTATGTTATAAAATATATCTTAAGAAGCAACTATATATGTTTTGGGATATTCAAATACGAATGCATGCATAAGTTAGAAAGTAGATGTCTTCCATTTATCACCTTAAAAGAAAACATGTTTACTGTCCATCACATGTATTTACAACCATAGATAACATGAGCGCAAGTGATGATGCGTTACTTTGAGTGATCATTCTACTCACATTAGGAAAACATGTCGTCGTGACGTCCGCCAAACACCATGTTATCTATGGAATTCGCTTGTTTACATTCCTATCGTAGCATCATTACGTTTTAATCAACAATTCTTTATTATTTACAAAGCGAGTGGTGCGGTGGTGAAAAATGTGTGTATATGCATTCACTTACGTAGAATATATTTGAAAAACAATTTATCACATATTTTAAACTTGTATTCGTCCAATAAACTGTATTTTTATCATACACATTCTCTGTAAATATATGCTGTAAAAAATGAGACATTATGAAGAAACTAAAGTTTTGTCAGCGGGCGTAACGAAAAAATCTGTTGTTGAAAGTTTTCATAGTTCAAAACCGTACAGGCAGATTTCTCTAATTATTTTTTCTGTTCGTACAAGGCAATTTTATTATTTTTTTAACAATGCTTTTATAGTTGTATGTGTATAGATTGTTTACATTATTCTTTTCACGAAACAGTATGCCCTTGCCAGCGCATTGCGACCGTTTGTTGCTCCAGGTGACAGGCAGAATACAAAATCTTAAGTAAAATCTGAACTTGTTTCCAATGTTGTCTGTTGATAAACCGTTATCTGTATTAAAACCGTTAACTGTATATTTCTCTGGGAGATAGGGATTTTTGCACGGAAATAACAATTAATAAAAAAACACAGCTTTTCAATAGAAATAACATTTCCAATTTCAGGTTTTACGAATAAAGTGACATATCTTAAATTATGTACGTCTTTATAAAGAGCACATTAAAAATTGGAGCAATTCTCATGCAGAAACCTGCATTTTTGTAGCAGGAAAATAACAGCAATTTTTGACAAAAATAACAACTCCCCCCCCCCCCCCCCCCCCCCCCCCCCCCACCATCCAAAAAAAATTAACACCTATTTTTTCAGGTCTCTACACAGTGTTTACTTGCTGACCAGACAACATGGTTACTGTCAGCACCACCAAAACTTGCCTAAATTGTCAACAAGCTGTAGCACAATCAATGGTCATACCGCAAGGACTCTCTGGCCCAGTTATCAAAACCTCAACAACTGACATATTTGGGCAGGTGCTAACCCACCAGTTGATTTGTAATCAGTGGGATTTCTCCCATTCAACCTGTAACCAACGGAGTAGACACGCAACTCCACATCTAGGCAACAAACCCCACGTAAGTGACAGAGGTCGCCCAATACAAATTTATGCAGAGAAGAACCTTAGTTCAGACATTTTCCCAAAGCGGTAGTCAACTGTGCCGCCCAGTACACAAAACCCTAAATCATTGTCCAACAGTGATGTTGCCCCCACTCGCGTCTGTACCCAAGGCGAACGGACAACCCTATCCACATACAGCGAAACATAGTGCAATTGCCCACCCAGACCTTATGTATCAAGTATGAAACACATTAAATTAAGATGAACATGTTGCCAGGGAACAAAATTCACAGTGAAGTCATCTTTGCTGTCAACTGTGATACATGTGGTTTACTTGCAGAACTAAAACATTTGTGCAGCCCTCAAAGGTGGTACAGTTTGCCTAATGCAAATGTTGATTGCGAAAAAATTTTTCTCACAGAATAATTGTCAATGGTAGTTCCACAATCTAAAACAAGAAAATTTTCACTTGTTGAATGCATTTTATTTTAAGGGAATCAGAGACACACAGAAACAGAGTGGCAAAAATTAACACTCGACTGAAATAAAAGTAAGTTACAGTCAATTATTTACGCTACTACCTGGGAAATAATGACCTGTCGAAATAACAACCCTTTCTTGGGGAACTGTACAAATTTGGTTAATTAATTAAAAATTTGAAGGAAATTTATTGAAAAATAAGTTTATTGAATTTATTTTGGTCATTAAACACTGGGATACTCTGCAACTTGAAAGAGGAAAAGCTCTAAGAATAGACACCACTCACTAACATACAACTGTCAGTCTCTTCGATCAAGGTCACCAATGACTGTGCAGTATTGCAAGAAAACAGTATGTACTGATTTGCTCTTTTAAGCTCTTTTCTGACAATTTGAATCCAGGATCTCAATATTCCTAGCTTGGATAGCCACAAAGGTGTTATGAAACTTCAGAAGTATGTTTTGTTACATTTGTGATGTGTTTGCACTTCTGAAAGCTTAAATAAATGTATGTTTTTGTTATTTAGTATTTACGAGAATCCCAGTTTATAACCTTAGCACATTTTTCACTTGTTTTGGAACAATAGCCCCATGAAAATTTTTTATACTGCACATGAAACATTTCTCAAGTGTTAGGAATGCGTTAAAACACTATTATAAAATCTGTTCGAATGGTTTAATTTAATTTGTATGAGCTGATATATCAAACAGTAAGTACTTGATTTCACGATACTTCCAAGGTAAGTAATTTGGGGTAAAATACGATTCTGCATTAAATGTGTGGATGCAGTTTCATGAAATGCATTTTCATCAGCTAGGTATTATGGTTTTCGTATTCTGATGAAGTTATATTTATGTCAGTGCAAGCATTTAAATTTTATTAGTTAATTTTTTGTAAGCAAACCACTTAGGCCTTAGCAAACATTAGTGATAAAAGCTTTCAAAAAATGTGTGGGTGGATGAATTTTCACTAAACTTGCATCGAGTGACAAATATTACTGCGGAAGTATGCTGTAAAAATATGGATAAATTCTGTTAAACTATTTTGTTTATGACATCATGAGAATGGTTTTCGTAGCAATGCCTGCAATTTTCTTGTGCATCGTTTTGAATTAAATTATTGATTTGTAAGGTATTTATGGATTGTAATTCTACTCGTAAATGTTGTTAAACTTAAGTCTTAGGTTACTTAACAATTATTTTAAGAATGCTGTCTTCTGTACGAAGAAGTACACACACTGTAATATCTCGAAGCGTGCTTTACGAGTTTGACATGTACATATAAAGGGCGAGTGTTTCAGACTTTCAAAATGTCTCGACATTTTTTCATAACTGGAAAAAGACTAATTTTTAGATCTTCTGCAATTCTGTTGACAACCTAAACCAAACATATTTTCTTACAACCTTGGAAGACTTGACCACAGTTATTAAAGACAAACAGCAAAATAATTGTGAACATTGGTCAATTTACAGAAACCAATATTTACTGAAATTAACGTGTACATGTTTATAGTACTGAATACAATCTTTATTACTTTTGGTTTATTATTTAATGAGTATGCAGTGGATATGAGCCAGCTGATGTAAACACCAGATGAAAGTCACATGGCAGTGCTTATTTTAATAGGTACGCGGAGATACACGACCAGCTGGCTGAAAATAGAAATTTAGCAGGGCTTTCAAAAGTGCTCACTTTATCACGAACAGCCTTTACAATTTCATATCCAGGTACATATTGTTACATACACAAATCAAAATTAACTTGGTTTTGGAGAGTAGTTTGTTTTAGCAATTTTATTGCATAAATAACATGCAATAAATGTTAATTTTTAATTGTAAACGAGAAAGCAAAGAACTATTTTTTTCTTTTCTCATGCAATCCCATACACTGAAGGAATTAACATGCTTGACATTAAATAATATATTGAAATTTCCAGTACTTCTGTACATCAGGGCCGCTGTGTATACACGTCACATGAAGAGATGCAGTATTTTAATTTGTACATGTCTAATGTTATATGGTTTTCATTGTAAACTGAACATGTAAACATTGTAAACATTCCACTGAAAAATTTTTAATATGGAAAGCATAACACCAACTTTTATAATTGAAAGTATCACTTTTATTAATTAACAACTATTGGTTTAAATCTGTTAAATGTTTCCCGGATATACATAAAAGAAAAAAAATTATTTTTCCAATCTGCGCTACCTTCAAAAAAGCGGATTAATTACATTATTGTTTTCTAAATGCAATCCTCATATAATGCACTGTCAATGTTCCAAATTTGGGATAAATCGGATAATTGGTTCCCAAGACATAACATAGTGGCTTAAATGCCAAAATTACCACCATTTTGAAAATCAGTAGATGGCACAATTGAAAACTATAAAAGCCAGATGTCTTTACTAAATATTATAAGTGGACTTAGTTTGGTCAAATTTGGTTGTCACGTTTAAAAGTTATTAGTCTATCTTTCCTTCGGAAGGTAGGCTAATAAAAGGTTTTCAAAAAAGGTTCACTTTACTATAAACAGTCTACATATAGAGTGATGAGTTGGATCTTGTTCCACTCATTTGAATGAAATTGCTAAGTCCATACAGGTAGTCAAAAATCATTCACAAAATCAAGCAAAAAAGTTACCAAAATGGAGCCCAAAAAATCTAAATATAATAATGTGTAAACAAACAGTAAAAAAAAAAAAAAAGTTATAACACAAAACAGGGTTGCTAAAGTTTTAGTAAAATTTATTAATTTATTTCTCTAATTTTTCACAGGACTTTCCCTGACCATCAGATGAAACTTTTGTGACTAGCACATTAATTTTTCTTTCTGTTAAATTTTACATGAATCACTAAAGTTTTGATAATACTGTATGCATTTCAGTCTCTTCCTCCCCAACAGATGACCTTACTGCACTTCTAACGTAAAAATAAGAAAGCCGACATTATAAAAAATATATAACAATAATGTAAACGTTATAATGATATAAAACTGAAAGGCTCACAATGTAAAACCTGAAGTTTGACATCAAGTTTTAATAACTAAGCCAAAATATTGGTATACAGTTTTATGCTAAAATTATTTCCCCTACAAATATGTATTGAAACAGAGTAATGCAAACATATAAAAAAAAAAGCCCAAACAAATATATTACTAACAAAAATCATATCTGTATACCCATTATTTCATCACATAATAAAAAATTTATTCAAATAAAAAACAACTATTTATCATAATTTAATGGTATAAAAATGTTATAGCTCAAGTTTGATACACAAGTCTGCCACACTTACTTTTATTATTTTATTGTCTTACCAAAAACAAAAGAACCATGACTGCTTTCTTCACTTTTTATAAACACATTTTATTCGACACAACCATGAAAATACTTTTAAACAATGTAGTATAACTGCCAATTATTCAGTTGGACAGAAAATGCAATAAATAATAAATACAGTCCATTTATCAACAAAGAAACAAAAAGAATAATGATACAAATAATACTGAAACAGAAGTTTTTACTGTGAGTAAAGAAATATGTCTTAGTATGCACTAAGAATGATACTCCTAAAATTATTAGTATATAATAGCAAAGCATTTTTTTTATAGTTGTTCTAAATCCCTTTACAATTGCTTCCTTGTAAAACTATACCGGGTGTATTTGAAAAAACGTAGAGCACCAGGATGAAGATGACTACTCTGATATGGCATGCAATTGACACTATAACTGTCATGCAGCTTTCTCTGAATGTGTACGTCGCAACATGCAGCAGTATCACACAGAATGTGACCAATAGTGAATACTACTTTGAAATTATTTAAAAACCTGGCAAAATCTATCTACAACTTTGACATCTTCATTCCTCTATGCTTGTATAAAACTGCAGTAACAATTTTATTTAAACTGTGGGCTTTACTGAACTGATTACTGAAGATGATGTATACGTAACATCTAAAAATATTGCTAATTGCTCACTGCTTCACATCCGCCATGAGCAAGCGAAGAGGAGAACAGAAAGTCGTTATATGATAGTGACGGCGGAGGCAAGGCAATGACGGGTTTCGAATTACAGACACACACTGCGGATCCTGACTGTATTGTTTTCTGCGTTTATCTGAAGAATGCTCTGGATTATTATATTATATATTAAGAAGTTTACCTGGGTATAAACATAGGGTCACCATAATTTGGTAACACAGCCCCGATGCAGTCATCCCACCACACATAAACATGGATGAGATCAACCACCAGCTAGCAGGACAAGAATTCGCAGAGTTGAGACAGATCTTAGACGAGCACGCCGGCATATTTGGACAAGTAGGACAATTACACCAAACCCGGAGCATACAGCACAAGATCTGGACCACTGAAGATGCTCCTGTGTATAACTGGCTATACAGTGTCCACCAAATGGCGACACTTAATAATGACACAAGTCCAAGAGACGAAAGAGCAAGGAATAGTGGAACCCTAAAGAGTCACTTTATAATTCACTCATGATATTGGTACCAAAGAAAGATGGCCAGCTGCATTTCCACGTGGATTATAAAGATCTGAAAGACGTAACACACCCCATTGCACCGTCCGTAATCAACCTACCGCACATCTTGAGGAACATAGGGGAAGACAAAGTCTTAATTACCCTCGAGATGCAGTTCGGGTACTGGCATCGGACTGAAGAACGTGTTTGACACCGTCCAGAGGCTCATGTCAGCCAAAGTGCTGACCGGCTACATCGGGAAGTTCTGCTTCGCGTACCCAGATGATACCATAATTTACTCTAAGACATGAGAAGAGCATTGCGGACACCTCCAGAGAGTCCTGGAACAAACCTAACTCCATGGCCTAACCTGCAAGCTATTTAAGAGTCACTTCGGTGAAACGTCAATAAACTATATAGGACACATGGTATCACCTAAAGGAAACTATCAACAAGCTTTAACAATACACGCCATTGAAGAGGCCGAAGAGCCTACCACAAAGAGGCAGTTGTGCCGCTTCTTAGACCTTTTCAACTGGTTGCACATCACCAGCCAGATGCCACCCCCCCCCCCCCCCTTCGCGCCCTGTCAGAAAGAGACACACATTGGAGGTGGGAGCCAGAATACCAACGCCTTCCAGAACCTAAAGAAGAGTTTCCAAAATATCATACTGCTACACAGACCTCAAGGGGATAGCACCCCCTTACTGTAAACTGACGCCTACCAGAACTGTCTTGGAGCAGTCTTATACCAGGGGGACGCCGATGGCCAACCCTAAGTGATGGCCTATTCCGGCACCAGACGTAATGCCACGGAACAATGGAACAACATCAATGAACAAGAGTGCCTCGTCGTAGTTTGGGCGGTGAAGAAGTACAGGTACCACCTTGAAGGCAAGTGCTTCATTCTGCACACTGACAGCAAAGTTCTCCAAAGGTAACATGAGTCATGGAATTCCAAGATCAAGCTCAGGCGGTGGGACATGTTTCTCACAGAATTTGATTTTGAAGCACAGCACTGCCCGGGGAAAACAAATGACTTGCTTGACGCCCTGTTATGCCAGCCGGATCTCGACGGGGGAGACAAAGAGGAGCAGTGGGAGAGAATGACCCCTCTCCAGTGCCTAACCGCAACCCCAAAGAGCACCTCCAACTGGACCAGCTCCAGTTAAGTACATATCAAATCACCTATTGACAACAACAACACCACGACGTCCAGAAACTGCCCCAGCAGCACCTGCAACAGTTTGAATTCCGAGAAGTCATCTGGTCCCAGAGCGGGCAACCTGGGGCGAGGTGGTGGATCTGGATACCAAAAAACCTGAGGGCGGTCTGCCGCCATTTCCACGATCACCCACTAGCCGAACAGCCCGGTATCAAGGAGACCCTGCAAGATATTGGGACCAGCTATACATGGGACGGGACGAGCCGGGACGTCCCACAGTACATCAACAGCTTCAAGGTATGCTGCCGGGGCAAGACTTACCCCGTAGCCCAACAAGACAGAAGCCCCATCGACCACACACGGCCTGGGTACAGCTGGTAGCCGACCTGATTGAGCTCTACCCTAGAAGCACCCAGGACAACTGCTACCTTTTGGTAGTAACCAACCTCTTTTCTCTCTAGGTGGAGGCATTCCCTCTCCCCAGTCCGAAGACATCAAAACATAATCTGCTAGTTCGAGACAGATCTTTCCCTGCAGGCTCCCCTACAGGGATGCCCGTATGTCAAACAACACACACGCTCGACAGCCACCTGTTCTGTGCCGCCTCCAAAAAGGAGGCAATCATAAAAATAAAGTAAACAAACATTGCTTTCCCTTCAAAAACGTGTAAATATTTACATTGCCTTTCACAAAATAAAATATACACTTAAAATACACAAAGCACAAAAATAAACAAACTATGCGAACCATTACAGCACCCATACCACTAGCTATATCCAGTACAATGCTCACTAAGAGAAACAATACGCAAGAACCAGAAAAGGTGCAATAAATTTATTTTTCAGCAGATTTACATATATATTTTTACTCTTGCCACCCAAATTTTTTACGATTCCTAAAAAACTAGTTGTTATAGAAAGATTGGCACAATTAATTGAATCTATATTGAGAGGTTCTATTATATGATTTGTAACACTCACCATTTCCTTAAGCTCTTCACCATTCAACAAATGCTTGAGATTCTCTATGATTTCACGTGGGTTGTAGTTGGGGATCTTGGTCATCCAGCCAGTGCCGATACCATCTGCACCGTTCACCAACACCATAGGAATTACTGGGATATACCAAACTGGCTCTATCTTCTGGTTGTCATCATACTGGTAATGCAGGAGCGGTTCATCGTGTGGATGGAATATGAACCTGGCCAGTGGACTGCATCCAAGCACAAACAATGTACAGTGACATATTTACAATCTCAAGGTAAAATTTACAAGGCTGCCGACCGTCTGCATGACTATAAATCTTGTTCACTGACTAATCCAAATACAACTTGTCATAGTGATTAAACTGATTCATTAAAAGAAATCAAAGAGATCCCAAGATGTTTGGTGGTAACTTGAATAGTTTTAGTGGTAATTTGAATTTGAATTTCAAATCACAAAACACATTAACAAAAATTCATCAGTCCATGCAATGTCGCTGCTGTTAACTTAAAGTCATAACATGAAAAAAACACTCAAGTTACCATCAGCTACATCCCATACACAAATCATGTTAGAATGATAACTGATTAAAACTAATAACTTGCTCAACTATAAGACCATTTAATTATATTTTTGTTCTCTCTATGCTGTACTTGTGGCATAAACTTTAATAACAAAACTTATACACAGGTTATATTTTTGACAGCTAGCCAACAACTACATCCAGCCAAGTCTTTTTTAGCTACTGACTCAGGAATGAAGAACAGATTATTCCAAAGGTAAATGTACTCGCAGCAAGGCATATGATGTTCAAATCTATTACATGGACATCCACAATTACACTAATGGTAACAGAAATACAATAAATTTTAAACACCTACATTTCTTTTGCAAATGCCTCACTGCACTGCATATATGGCTAGTCCTTTATATGTTATGTACCATGTAAGAATAACATACAATTAATTGTTTTTGTTTACACCTAACCATGCATCACTTCTTGTCATCAGCATTCTTTATCCTCTTCAATGACAAAGTTACAAAAAATTTGTGCAATTTCATACCATTTCACACCAAAAATAATAATTTTCCAATTTTTTGCAACATAAGTAGCTTTTACTATCACTGATTAAAACTTAATTAACTGTCTCTGCAGGCAATAAAGTAAACATATATAAAACAAGATGTTACCAATATAACAATTGACCATACTTTCCTCTATATGGATACATATATTTTCATTAAACTCTTAAAAGGTTACATGGTAGATGGGTTTTGACATCTCGTTGACAGCAATTTGTTTACAACTGGAACAAATGCAACACTAGTGAGAGTTACAAACACATATATGCCTTAAACAGGACTTAAATCCAGAATGTGCCATACTGTAAGCTGCCATGAAACCAAATGCATTACAGAAGTGGGATTCAGAACGTCAGCTTTGGTTAAAATCAGTCTCAAGTTTTGTAGACTGGGTTTACCAACCTCAAATATTTAGAGAAACATAATTCTGAAAACAACTGCACGAGTCACTTAAATCATTTAAGTTTACGTGGCATCCCACAGCACTACTGGTGTGCAAAATATGGTGCAAATAGGTTACCAAAATACAGGATGAAAGGTTTGTTTTCTCATTTGGTGCTATTGTACAAAAAGGCCTAAAAAGAGACACTGAGCAGGAATAACTGATGCTGCTAATACATACTCTCAGCATACAAAGTTTAACTGAAATCAATTAACTGTTTAATAGAAATGACAAACATACCTAAATGATTTATATGGCAGCCATATTATTAATAACACCAAACACACTTTTAAAATGTTGAAGTTTAAGTAGCCTACTAAGTACTACCTATGCGCAAAATTTGGAGGTAATCTGTTGATTGAACTTTCATATGGCATAAAAACTCAATTTTCTAGTGTGGTGTTACCTTCATTAATGGAGAACAAAACAGTTATGTATAGGCATATTATGTTTGTCATAGATATTGCTACATATTGAGATGGTTGAAAATGTTTGGGACATAAGGAATAGTAACATAAAATATTTTCATGGCTGTTATTTTCTTAAGTTAAATAAATTTAGATGGACTACAAAAATATAATTGTCGCCTGAATTTGATGGGAATTTGTTAATTTTTTTCCCCAGATAAGGAACAAATGCTTAATTTATCATGTGGTGCTATCTTCCAAAATGGCAGATAAATGTGTTTATGTATTACCTCATTTGGCTCATGCGTAGATTCTACCGGCATAGAAAAGTTAATTTGAAATTGGTCACATTGATTCATAGACATAGCATACTATGCTAATATGTTTACATAACTACAATTTTCAAAATAAATGCCAGACTATTACAACACTACCTATATGGCCCACCACAGTATTATTTGTTTGCCAACATAGGTAGGAATGAATTGGTTGATTGTTTCCCTGAGATATCACAAAACTTTTATTTAATCATGTGGCTTATCTTACAAAATCGTAGACAAAAGAGGCTCTGTGTACACACATTTCATTGTAAAAGATATTGCCAACATACAAATTTATGTTGAAAATAATAGTATGGTTTCACAGATTAGCATAATAATCTAAAATGTTTATATGGCCACCATTTAAACATGTCAGTTTACACAACCTACCATAGCAGTAACAGAAGGACTCCACACTATTAAGGTGGAATATCAGATGCCATATTTGCTCGAATTTGAGTGCAGAGCTATCTACCTGATGCGAGGGCAGATACAAACAAAATTGCACACACGCAGTTCACGAGTTTCCCGCTAGGTAACACTATCATTGCCTAAATGGGACAGAAGCTGCAAAATGTAAAAATAAAAAGTAGGTGTAGCACGGAGCTATACGCTGTTGCCAGTCTTACAAACCCACTCCAACCAGCTGGCAGTGGTTCCTCGGCTCACACCATAAGACGATGAAACAAATTTATTGCACTGGTCATTATGTCTCAAAACTTTACAACCCCGTGTACGCCAGTACAAAATACAGACATGACCCTTTTCACTATTAGAAATATGTATCATTCTAATTAAATCATAAATATATTTTTCTAAGTTTACATAATATAATTCTACACACCTATTGAACCTTCATACAAAATAACATATACGGAGGTAGTTGATAACTAATCCAAAATTGAAATAAAGAGCTTTTTAACATTCTGTTATATGCACAAATTTCTCTATATATACTGGCACTTCTTAAACTACAACAGAGTAATGTAATGATTTTCACAAAATGATATCGCAAATTTAAATATCTGGTTCAAATACGGCTTCTATATTTGCATTATCATAAGTAGTTAAATAGTTTTTTACACTGCAGGAATGTTGGCTGTGCATTGTAGTACACAACTGGTGTAGAAATAAGTTTTACATTTTTTACATTTCTGAAAGAAATTGTTTTATTTTACTGTAAAATGACAAGAAATAATTTGATTTCCTTTAACTATTTATTAGAGATGGTCCATTTGATACTCCGATACTTCAATACTGGGCAGTATCAAAAGTATCGAGTATCGCGATGTGTTAACCTGCCCTTGTGTTACAAAACAATAATACCACCTACACAAGAGTCCACATAAAAGCGTTGGTTAGGCTGGTGTCCACCATATGACGACGAACAGGAGGATATTTCGCCAGTACAACCTGAGGCTGAGTCGCCTACACCTACTCCAGACAGTCAGGTACCCCCCTTCAAGTAGACCCAGCCCACTCTAGCATCATTAAGCTAGTCACAGGCAAATTAATCCAAGTTCAACAACCGTCCACAGTAGATCTGCAGAACGTATGTACAATAAAGTTGGCATCCGGGAAAATAGGGTTTGACTCCCAGGTTGTCCCCAACCCCGGGGGAACCAAAGCCTGACCAACTTTGTCCCAGCACGACAGCCAACAAGGCTGCTGTGGATAAACCCCGGCACTTCGGTCAGATCATCCACCCCCATCACCACCTTCAAATAATCACCGACTGACACTTCATTCCTGGGACCGCTGGCATCTCCACATTTTGACAGCCTTAGTCGTGAGAATAGTGAAGCTCCCTGGGAGGAGACATATCGTTCTGTCTCATGCTAGGGTTTGATTCCCCCTCTTCTCCGCCGAAATAAAGAGGGTAATCAGCGGAATCACCTCTTAGCCAGTAAAGCCCAAGAGGGGCAAGCGTCAATATTTACTTTAAAATACGTAGTATTTACATTCATATACCCAACAATTACTTGATTAAGTTAATAAGAGCCTGTCAAAATATCTGGCCTACAAATGTGTAGTGTGTCAAATACAGACATGTTCTGAAAACGTTAACTTATTTTAGGGTGCCTTACACATGCTTTAAATACCTATAGTAAGTAGTGTCACCTGATTTTTGTGAAAATATATCAATGCCACCTACAGTTCAATATAATATGTGCGGAACTTCAATGCCCCTTGTTTATTACGATGTTTGTCTTAATAAGAAAACATTTTTTAGCAGACCAAGACAATAACATTTAGGTTACTCAGGAAAAAATACCTATAATTCGCTGGCAGATGCTATAAACTAGCACCAGTTAAAATCATCCAGCTATGAAAGAGGTTCTAAGTTTAAGTGTTTTGTAAATACAGTAAATCACTATATTTTTTGCAAAAAGCTGGTATCTGCACTAACTAGTGTATACAGACATTGGGCCGATTAAACATTTCTGACGCAATATACTGTACGTACAGATGATGAAATGTGTGTTGTTAGTTTTCCTTTCACACTTTGTTATAATTGGATGTCTGTAAATATTTAAGTTACAATATTTCACCACATTACATAAATAATGTATCCAAATTTTGTTTGCAAATTTGAGCATCAGCAATGTGGTACAAATCTAGATGTAGGTTCCGATCAAGACTCATATTCGTGATTTAAAATCCACTTGAATATTATTTCAAGTTTTAAAGGAGTCTTGAAAACAAAAATGTGTACTTGAATTATAATATTCTTAAAATACATTTAGTAATTTATTATGTGTGAAGACTGTTCCCAGTATTGATTAATTGGCGTAGCCAGAAATTTCTCAAGTGAGGGGTTACACTGATTGAAGGAAGAGAGGGAGGTTATACTGGCACTAGAGGTGCTGATGCACGTTACGACCAGGATGTCCACTAAAATTCAATTTTGGAATTACCTGAATTTTCCCTGTTTTCCAGACAGAATCTTACCATTTTCCCTGACCTGTTTTCAGAATCGAAACCTTCAAATACCATATTTTTCCACCACTGACAGAAATAAAAATGCTGTTAGTGAATTTAATTAAATTATCCTGCAACAGACCACTCAAGCAGTACCAACATTTTATTCAACTCATAGACATTCCTCGTGTTAAACGCTATTTATTGACTTCACTGGAGTGCCTATTACAAACACAAAAATAATTTATTTTGAACGTATAGGACCTTTGACAATTGCCAAAGGTGTATTATTGCTAGTTCACATACTTAAAATTTGGAATTTTAAAATGCATGTTCTTATAATTACATCATCCTGTATTCACACTACTAACAACCTTGCAGAGTAGCAATTACTTACATTTTCCCTCACTGAGGTGAAAATTCCCAGACTTTTCCATGATATCCTGTGGGTGAACACCCTGAATTATTAGAACAAAACTTTCTGCACAATATAATAACAATGCATCATAGTTTACAGCAATTATGATTTTATTGTAATGAAAGACTTATTAATAATTTTAATTCTAATAGTTGACATCCGTATGGTGAAAAAAAAAAAAGGGGACGGGGTTACAACACCCATAACACCCTGTCTGGCTTCGCCGCTGGTATTGGTGTACACGTGTATGCAGTGTCAAATATATGATAGCATATTTTCTGTTTGTCATAATTTGAAGGCAATTCTGCTTTGCAGGATTTGTGGTATACCGTACAAATATTAAACTCCACTATATAGGGGAAACATTCTGTGTGCAACCACTGCCAGAACATTGTCACTTCAAAACAACTTTAGATAAGCTGATTTACTTTTTCAAAAGACGCAGAATATCGCTTCACAATACACCACCATAATGTTTCTGATATCACAGCATTAGTTTATTTAAATAATGGAGAATTTTAATACTAAGTACCAAATACAAATAATATTAATACTTTATATATAAAATCCAACTGTGCATGAGTAAACCACATCATCACTGACAAACCACTGGATCAATTGAGACCATATTCACAACATATGTTATTGGGATGGCAAACTGATTTTATTTTATATATGTTAACAAAGAACTAATTATTTTTATGTTGTGCCTTATGTTGTAACTAACAGCATAAAATATTTTTTTGTACTTTAAGAAATGTGAGCTAAGAACTAAACTTTTCCATTTATAGAATAAAAGCATATTTTTGTTTTCTCATAAACATCAACATAGAAGAAGAAAGCATTATGTTGTAAGTATTGGTACAAAGTAACACATTATGTTGGTTTTCAAGGCTCTTCAGTGTTTTCATGTAAATAAAATAAGTTTTGATGCATTTATTTATGAATGAAAAGTAAGTTTTTGTTTCTATTTATGCTAGATTATGCAATCTCTGCAATTTGAAAACTAAAAAGCAGTATTCGAAAAATATTCGAAAAAATTAATATTCCTTCGAAAACTACTCAAAACACTAAAACCCGTATTCGCACACCCCTAATATTTAATCATAAATTGACTTTAAGTTGTTTTAATTACATCTTTTGGCTGTTGTTTTAAAAAAAATGAATTCTAAGGTTATATACTATATTTCTCAGGCCTAACATCTGAGTCCGCATCCTTTGTTTTCCCGGATGCCTAGTATTTTTTTTCTTGTTGGGCAACTGAAAAAAGAATAATCGTGGTTCCACTGTAGAACTAAATGCAGGGCAGCGAGACGTAAGAGAAAAAATGTGTGTTAAAAATTAGTTTTATACATGTTATCTATTAGTAATATTGGTGCATGTATACATAATGTACTGTATACAGAGTTCATATGCCTTGGTGAGTACAGTTAATATTATACTTTTTTGTTAATATTTCGTTGTTTAATGATCAGAGCATGTAATTTTTGGCGACGCTAGAAAAATTTTTGTTTGATGGATGCGGTAAAAATTGAATGTTATGTTCGGCGAAAACTGACTTTTTTTTTTAGCATTATTTAGATACAGAATTTAACGGCACCACATACAATGCTCTGTGGACATTGACTTTTGGTCAAACCGAGTTAGGTGGTTCGAGTTTCCATTGTATATGGTTATCACTAAATATAGATATTTTAGGGTAAAAAAATTTTTTATGCAGTATCATGTGCAGGCTATACATGCCAAAATAAGGTAATTAGAAGGGAAAAATCTGCAGACTTGAAGAAAGGAAATTACTTTAAAAAAATGACAAACAGCTTTACACACAGGTATTTGAAATTTTTTTTGAAAGCAAAGCTGGGTCAACATCAATGTGAAAAGCATTATGTGCTAATGCTGATACTATCAGATCTAGAACACAAGACTGTTTACTAAAATCTACACTTAAAATCAATGTCATTAGAAATAACCTGCAACTTCATGTATGTATTAAGCATCTGGAAAAACAAAATTCCCAGTTAACACCGAACCACAAAAGAATTATAATTGATTTGGTAAACCATAACATACAGTGAGACTGCACTCTTAACAACCGACATTGGCAAAATTAATTACTGCTACAGCAAATTACCGTTATAACAAATATACAGGATAATATCTTAAGCTGTGTTCTTGCACACTTTGTGGACAACCTGTGTATATGAATGACATCATGTATTCAGAAGCAGCAAATCTAACAGTGGCAAAATTCCACACATGACCAACACATTTCTAAAGACGATTAAAATCAGAATAAACAATTTTCACTGAATTTGAGAAAACCATTTTTGCAGTCCTTCATCCTTAAATGCACATCAAAATTAAAATAAAATGATACATTAAAGATGTGTAAAACAGTGTAGACAATGTCGCCAAGTTGAATGTCTGCAGTTCAATCAAATGTTACATATTGATGCACATCTTATTCTCTAGTTAAGTAGTTAGAGCGCTGTCCACCCTCCTGAGCTCTGTAGCTGATCTCTCCGCAACGTGTTCTTGACAGGCGGTACTGATTTGGCCCAGTGGGTTGTGGCAGGTTCACACAGGGGGCAGCTTAATGGATGGATTGCTCCTGAGTTGAGGGGAATCAAAGCCCACAGTCAGTTAAACCATGATTGCCTCCCGTCCTGGGAAGCAATCTCACTGAAAGGGTTGCCAAGATGCGGGAGGCCAGCATTCCTGGGGGTATGTGTCAAGTTTACTGATTAAGCGACAGCAGCAGTGGAAGATCACGATGGTGGGGTCGACTATCTGTTGTGACAGTGTCAGCCGACGTATGGGGATGTAGTTTAAGGGGATAGAAGTTACGTGGAGTTTAGGAGTACCTTTAGGCGGTAGTATGATCCGGATCACCTTATCGGAAGCGAGACGGATCGTACACATACTCGGTGGGTTCTTACTCTCTATCTTCCTTGAGGTGCTACAATTGCGGAAGGCAGGGGCCTCTCCAGCTGGAGGTAGCTTATGTGATCTAGGTCTTGCCATGGCCAACCGATACCCAAGTAGGCGTCGAGTTTGGACGTGTGGTCGAGTGGGAAGCTAGGCGAAACTGGTCATGGGTTAGCCCCCGGATTCACTAGCGGAGGTGTGTCCTCACGCTTAGTTTCTAATTCTACTTGTGTGTTAGTTAGCCTCTTGTAAAGGGACGATTGCTGTGTTACATGAACAAAACTTAAATAGAAATAGATATCTAAAAAATTGCGTAGAGAAAAATATAACTTATTTTTCTTAGAGGACCAAGTTATTCAAGATAACTAGAAACAATATCTTGCCAAAGCGTCGGCTTCGCTGCGGCTAGGCCCCACGGAATGATGTAGGGTAGAGAAGGGGGGAGAGGTAGAATGAAGGAAGGGCACGCAACTGACACCACATGCGTATTTCGTGTAGTCGGAATTCCTACATGGTGAACTAACCACATTGATTTTCAACTTTCAAAATCTAATAAAATTAACAATCTTGTGTGGAATAAGAGATAAACCTAAAATGTTGCATCCAAGTTCACCAATATGACAAATGTTCTCAGAATACCCACACTTACCATGCTGCATCGGTAAACTACTCACTGAAACAGAGCAATTACACTTAACATCCATACTTTTGTATGGTCAATACTTCCTGAAAAACATGTGTGTAGCAACGAGACTTTCATTTTTATTTCTTCCCGTCTCAAAAGAATCATGCGACCAAAAATTACTCTCGCTAGAAACAAGGTACACTTCCAGAAACATTTAGCTCTTGGATTTATTTTAACGATGCCTTGAAAAATTATAAATTGTGCTGACTTTTATCAACTTCATTTCGGATAGCTGAATTTATTCATTAGAAGGCACTAGAAAATTACGTGAATAAGGGATTCGCTGTTCGTAATTCATGTGATAGCAATTAAAATAATGTGAAAATAAAAAATTAGATTAGTTAAGCTAAAAATTCTGGCTCAGTATTTCTTTCGCAAAATCGTAGCCATGACTTTGGCTTACAGTTATGTCATAAAAACAGTTCCACTCCTCCTCTATCTATCCACCGAGTTTAAATTGGCCCTCTATATTAATAAACCACTTTATTTTGAATTTACACACTGATTTGCAGATATTTTGCATATGTTAGTGATATCAAATCATGCACCAAGGCGCCTAGATCAAAATGTACCATTCTTACGTGCTGTTGCTGGCGATGGCGCGGTTTCCGGCAGTCGCACAGATAAAGCTACATGGCTTTATTATAAATTGTACCCTTGCACAGCTACATACTTATTAGTTCTGCCAATCTATCCTAACCCTGCCTTAGACTGACGAGCCCCAATAAAACAGCAGCACGCTCGAGCCCTTTCTTTATGATCGTCCATATTATCTCCATGATGGTGACAGAACTCTTCTTTTGTACGGGGTTCACACCCCCAAGCTATTGTCTTTTTGGAAGACGTAAACGTCATGTCCGCTGACGTCAAACCTAGAGATCTGTTACAGTGATCCTCTTAGACTAGACCTTATCAATCCAAGTCTATAACAGTTAATAGAGGATACTTATTCACTTGATCAGATTATAATTGAAGGAAGACTTTGAGCACATATTACATTAACGTCCATAAAAAAATATCAGAAATTATGCAAAAATTACAATTGTAAACTACAATCCTTAGGGTGTGTCTTATTGAGACACACACGAGGCACTGACGGTGAGATGTGTATTTGGGAATTAGGATGCCACCGAGGTCAGGTGAGGGAGCACCAGAAACCCAGGAGCAGCAGAATGTATTTTCGGACTCAAAGCCTTATTCAAGCCCCGTCTCGTGTGGAGTTCGGCACGCCTCATGACTATTCCTCAGTGGGGTTTTAATACACACAATCTTTCAAGTCGAAAATAAACAATGAACGGGGAAGATATTACTAAAAGAAGTTTGTCAACAATTTATAAGTTTTGATGAAATATTTATTATTACGTTGGAAGACAGTGGGGAATCCTGGTTATACGTACTCTAAAATCCTAAATTAATTACGTGATTACTCAGGCGAAAGTAAGCCTGGAAAAGAAAACAAAAATAATAGTATCTGAGAATTATTCAATATTCTTCAATATTTTTACGTGATTGACAGTGTAACCTCCCTAGGGGTGGATGTCCAGATGGGACGTCGTGACGACCTACTACGGCGGAGTCAAAGGAGCAACTGGGGTAAAAGGGTGCAGGGATTGAACATCCGAGGTTACCTCTGAAGTGACGTGCCGGCTCTTGCAGTCGACTGGTGCAGGAGGAGCCTTCTCAAGCTGCAAGTGCTTGAGCCTTCCCAAGCTGCTGGAGAGACTGAGCTTTTGCAAGCAGAGGAGAGAAGAGGGGGTCTTGTCAGACCAGAGAGAGAGCTCGCAGACCTATGTGGCCGGCGAGCCCGGCGACCTCTGGCTAGAGACATATACATGCCTTCTTACATAGTCGAAAATCCAAGTTTCGGGGCTCTTCCGGAGGTGCGGGGGATGACAGCCTTTCTCCGCAGGGGTTGGTTATCAAAGGGCTGTGGCGGCGCCGCACATTCCTTATCGCCCTGAGTGGAGACTGCTGACAAGTTTACAACCTCCACTTGAGGCTTGGCGGGTGTGACACCACGGGGCAACAGGGGTGCTGCGATTCTACTGTGTCGGTTAAAACTTCCTTCTCCGTTATCTTTCGGCAGTGACTCATCAAGTAAAACAGTCTTGGGGTTCAAGGGGGCAGCAACCGGATGTCGGAATCTGGGCAGGCAGAACAATTCACAATTAAACACGTTCATTATTTTTGTGTCCCAACTTGTCCAACGCGTAGAGTCAATTCTGTCGGCACGTGAATAATTGCCTGCCACTGTTGTGACTTGCCCCAAGCGCTTGCTAGCCTGTTTGTGGGGTGCAGTCGCCCGTAGGAAGTGCAGGCGCGGTGTGCAGCAGTGTAGCGTGCGTCAATATAAAATTCACTTCCTCTTTCAGTGGCCAGATCACCATCTCACATCCGCTTAGGCACCCTCCCTTATGATTCCATCTTTCTAGCTACTTGTGTAATATAAAGTTTTCTCCTCCAATCTGTTTCACAGAAAAGCTCCACATTGCAACAGGACAGAATTGAGGGAGTACTGTATTTAAGGGGAATAATAGGAAGTAATTATTTCCTTGTTCCTTTCATGAGTGCAAGGGCAGGAAGATTATGGACATTCTTTTGATCTCTCTATGCAACATTCTTACAGAACCAAAAATTAAGAAATTCAAACATGTTTAAACTTTTAGAAAGGGTGATACAATCATCACAGTAAGTGAGAACACAAAAAGGCATTCATTTTAAACAAGTTTATTAATTTTTTATTTAATATAGAATATAACAATGCATTAAAAATGATTGCCATACTAAATTTGTTAGCCCAGGCTAATAGTGAAATTACACACACAACATGTGTGATCAGAGTTTACATTTTATCTTCCCCCCAAACCACACTTTAAATTGAAGATTTGTGTTACATGCCTTAAATTGCAACATGAACATATTTCAATTCCGTCACTGTTCTCCATTTTCTAACTACAATAAAGTTATGCCTACAGCAAACAAACAGTCTAAGCCAGTGAAAAAATTGAAAAGCCATTACAGTGAAGTAGTTATAAAGAAAGAAACAATTCTTCACCAAATTTTTGTACAGTGCATTTAAAATGTTCAAAAATATGTTTTACATTATACAAATGAGGAAAAACCTAATTTTTCCTTCCAAGGTAAAAATATGGCACATGAACAATATCACAATTAAATTTTTTATGCTAAGCAATTTTGCATGTAGGTTCTTTTTGGTTTGAGACATCATTGCAAAATAATATACAAATGAGACACAGAACATCTCATAATGGCTCATATGTGGGGTGGTACATTTTGTTTAACTATAATCAATTACGGTACTTGTTCCTACCTCAGCATGGTGAAGATATATCGAGCACTAGCTGCATCCTTGCCACCACTAAGCCGTGTGCCGAACTGGCCAATGGGTTGCAGGAGGTTGATGTTGTTGCTCCCCACATAGTTCTGTGCCAAGTTGATGATGGTGGACATGAGGGAGTTCTCTCCATGGTGGTAGGCAGAGTGCTCAGCCACCGAACCTGCCAGTTGTGCCACCTTTATCTCTCGCTTGTCATTGCGCTTTATACACGTGTACAGCACTTTTCGCTGACCTGGCTTCAAACCATCCACCATAGAAGGGATGGAGCGCTCATTGTCAAGGTTGCTGAACAGCACAAGCTCCTTGTTCACAAAGTCCGTATAGTTGACATGGTGCGTGTCTTTCTCGTACAGGTACTGTTCGGGCAGCCCCAGTTCCCGCCGCTGCTTACTCTCCTCCATCCAGTTGGTAAGCCACTCCTTGCGCTCCTCCACACACTTCTTGCTGAATGCCTGCATGCAAAAACAACATCTGCCACGAACCCATCACACATAACTAAGATTCTCATTTAATTAATTCATTTTATATTTTTAAATTCTTAAAAGAGGGTGATAATATAACCAGTAGAATAAAGATGTCAATGAAGGCAATGAGAAGGACGACGATGAGAAGGAAAAAGACGAGGGTGATGAGGACAAGACGAGGACGATAACTAATACGAAGAGGACAAAGATGATAAGGAACAAGACAACGAGGAGGACAAAAATCAAACTACAAAGACGAGGATGAGGAGGATGAAAAGGAAAGGACAAAGATGAGGACGAAAAGGAAAGGACAAAGATGAGGACGAGTACAACAAGAAAAGGACAAAGATGAGGACGAGGAGGACAACAAGGAAAGGACAAAGAAGAGAACAAATATGGCAAATAATAACAAAGATGAGAACAAAGACGGTGAGAAAAGGGTGACGAATACGAGGACGATGACAAAGACGAGGAGGGGGACGACGAGGTCGAGGAGAAGGAGGAGGACAACGATGATGATGATGAGGAAGATGACGATGAGGACGAGAAGGAAGAGGATGACAACAAAGAGGATGAGGATGATGAGGAAGAGGAAGATGACGAGGAAGACTGCAACAAGGAAGAGGAAGATGATGAGAAGGATGACGAGGAAGAGGATGATGAGGAAGAGGATGACAAGTAAAGGAAGACTATGAGGGAAATGATCAAGAGGATGATGATGAGGAAGAGGAAAATGAGGAAGAGGAGGATATGACCCGGATGAGGATGACACCCGAGCATGAGGACAACAATGAGATGGATGAGGATGACACCCAAGCATGAGGACAACGACGAGATGGATGATGATGAAGAGGAGGAAGAGAATAATGAGGATGTGGATGAGGACACGGATGATGAGGATGAAGAGGGTATTTCTTTTGTTGGCATCAAACGAGGGCGAGGAAGTAATGAATACTTCGAGAAAAAATATCCCTGGTTACTTCTGAATTTTCTGAAGAACTGCTAGTTCTACTTTCAGTTACTGATTATGTATCCTTCAGCAACACGTAAATATAAAATACAGTCGAAACTCAAACCATCAAACCCGCTTTAACCGTGTCCAACAAGCATTTCCTGTGGTCCCAACCAAATTCCTACGTAAACAATGCAAAAAAAGTCAGTTCTTGCCGAACACAAAATTTAATTTAATCCGCAACAATCGAATAAAAATTTCTGTAGCATCGCCGAAAATTACATGCTCCGATCATTAAACTAAGTATTAACAAAAAAAAGTGCAAGACAACTGTACTCGAGACATACGAAGTCAGTACATAGTACATTAAGTAAACATGAACGTAATACAAATAGAAATCACAAATAAAATATATTTTCAACACACATTGTTTTGCTTACGTCTCATGCCCTGCATTTAGTCCTATTTATATAATTTATAACTTCCTAAATAACCTTTTGTTAAGTCATGATGTCGCACTACGTCATACTGTGTAACAAAAAATAATAAATAGTAACAGACGTCTCAGTCTATACATTGTGCATTTATAGAGCACGAAATACAAAGAAATAAAAAAAAAATTTGGGAATACAGTACATATGAATAAGAAATATGTACTGCAGAATTTCATTAGAATGTTAATAAAAAACTGTGTTGTTAACTGACAGCCATGTTGGTAACGATCAACACTAACAACAGCGGTGCCATATTTTCGAGATCTCACTCGTAACTATAGTTATTTCACATGAATATTTAATCATGAAAATTCTAATGCATTATGTATAAAAATGTAACTAATAAATATTCCCGGAATGTAAGAAAAAGGCAACTCAAAATTAAAGAAACACTATTCATTGCTCTATCAATAAAAATATTAAAGTCATACATGAGAAACTAATATTTTGCTGCTGTACAAGAAAAATACGTTATGTTTTACGTACTTCGCACGGCCGCCACCGTATCACCACAAATACACAATAATAGACACCATTTTGTGCAACATTTTGCCATATTTTTGCTTTCTCAAGTCACACAACCATCTGTGAAATAGTAATAGCGCAAGGAAGAGGAAGAGTAGGAAGAGAAATAAGGAGAGTAGGAAGACAAGGAAGAGGATGAGTAGGATGACAAGGAAGAGGGCGAATAGGAAGAGAAGTAAGGGGGAGAGTAGGAAGACAAGGAAGAGGACGAGCAGGAAGAGAAGAGGGAGAGTAGGATGACAAGGAAGAGGGCGAGTAGGATGACAAGGAAGAGGGCGAATAGGAAGAGAAGTAAGAGGGAGCATAGGAAAACGAAGAAGAGGGCGAGTAGGAAGATAAGTAAGGAGAGTAGGAAGATGAAGAGGATGAGTAAGAAGAGAAGTAAGAGGAAGAGTAAGCAGGAAGACAAGGAAGAGGGTGAGTAGGAAGAGAAAAGGGAGAGTAGGAAGACAAGGTAGAGGGCAAGTAGGAAGAGAAAAGAGAGAGTAGGAAGACAAGGAAGAGGGTAAGTAGAAAGAGAAGTAAAAGGGGAGAGTAGAAAGAGAAGTAAGAGGGGAGAGTAGAAAGAGAAGTAAGAGGGGAGAGTAGGAAGAGAAGTGGGAGAGTAAGAAGACAAGGAAGAGGAAGAGTAAGAAGAGAAGGCAGAAAGAGAGGAGGAAGAGGACTAAGTACAGAAGAGAGGAAATACCTGAATTATTTCCAAAAACTTTATAAATCATATGACAAAGCCAATATAAATTAGGTATAAAAGAAGGCTACACATCAATATAAACTGTCTTGTTTTAATAACATTTTACAGTTAAGATGAACTTGTTTAGAACAATTGTAAAAATTTTAACTTTTGCCATTCTGCCAGCACATGGTACAGTTACACATGCAAAATGTTCAATATTTGAGAAATACCATTCCCTTTAAGACGCCATGTTTAGTTTCAAAAAGTGATGGAATGTTTCAACCTTTTTACAGAAAGCAATTCCTGATTAAATTCCTAAATTATTATTTTTATTCTAATTCTACACTTTATTTCTGACTATTCAATAACAAGAGTTTGAAATGTGATATAGAAAAATTCTAAATAGGCATGAAAATTATAATAGTTATAAATGATACATATTCGATTGAGCAAGTTCATATTTTGTAACTAAGATTTGGTAATGTGGAACATACTACTCTATACACATTTATTTAAGGTTTTTTACGGATTAATATGCATAAAAAACCACCTCAGCTTCTAAACACTAACCACTATATGCTACATGTAAGGTACTTTGTCATGTTATGATGTAGTATAATTCTGGAACTTTATCTATTTTTTGAAATGTTCAAACTGTAAAAATTTCACACTGTAATTTGTGTCATTCTCCAGCATGGTAAAATGGTTCCCCATACTGCTTAAATTTAGCTTTGTTTCCATTTCATTAGTAATGTACATACGGTAAATCAAAATTGGCCAATAAGTATCTATTACTGTCAGAATTCAGCAATTTTATAAACATCTGGAACAGAAAATTTACAACTTGACAACTATTTACACAATTTTAGCTTCTCTTTTCGGTTTTTAAGCTGAAGACTGACTGGGAAGGGTTACCTGATAACTGGTTGGCAGTAGATGTAGCTGCCCTCGTCTACCGACTTGGGCCCTCCTCGCCGGATAAAGGGCATGGGGCTGCTTCTAAGGGCCATCGCAGCAAGCAAGGCATTGCAGGTGACAGAATTCCCTTGCTAGAAGTACCCAGAGGCAATGGTGTCAAGCCACAACAGTCCTGGTGCTCCAACCAGAGAATTTCACGCAGTAGATAGAGGGAGTTAACTGACTTGGGGTGGCGCTACCACTTCGTCATGAGCAATGTGACTAACACCTAGCCATCCCTGGCACTCCAACCAACTAATTTCAGGCGTGGATGGAGCGGGTTAGCTGACAGAGGTGGTCCAATCACTTCCTCGTAAAGTGTACCTAGTAAGGGGCTCTACTGCATGTGTGTGCCAAGTGCCTTTGCTCACTGAGCCCACAGTATGGGTGGCAGGAGAAAGTGCAATATTTTTGTGACCTACGTGCTGGCCGGTCAAGTAAGCTCGCAGTTCTACTCTAAGGTCAGAAACAGGTTGGCAAAATGCACTCACCTGCCTCTCCCTTGGGGGACGGCATCTGCTAGGTAGTAGAGATACAAATCACCCTTGGAATCAGAACTCGGCGAACAGACGCGAACATATTTATTCTGAGTAGAATAAACGCTGTAACGCATACTGAACACTGTGACGCATACTAGCTCCCATGCTTCCGTGATTACCAAGTGACCGGCAGAATTTACGATATAAACATGTGAAGGCTACCTGTTAGGCAAAGAGTAACCAAATAACTAAGTAGTGAGAACGACAATAAGCCTACTGTTGTCTAGTGGTGCCCTGAAGGGACAGGGTAAGCACTCCCAAGTGGAATGTGTGCAGACAGGGTTGAAGCAAGCTTCTCTCGTAGCAAGATCTCAAGAGACGTCGGGAGCAGAGAGCCCTTAGTGGTAGGACCAGCTGCTGAGTGTTCACGGCAGAGCTAGACAGTGTAATAACTGGCATTCTGAGGGCTCGTCTGGCCTTAAATATGGTCGACAACACCTCCCTTCGGTAGTTCGGACATTTTCAGCCAGTTGGCTCTTACCTTCATGGGTGACACAGCCCTTGCTGCACTCTTTCGGTGAGGAATGGAAACGCAGTAGTTCTGTGGGCGTGCAGGTGGCATCTGATGCTTGCTTAAGGGCAGGTTGGCTTCATTCGGCTGGCTAGGCAGGGGCACATGACTAATGTGCATATTTATTTAACTGGCAACACGAGTTCATTAATCGTTCTCTGGATGCAGCTGACTCGGGGATCATTCCTCTGTTACTTACCGTGGTGTCACACGGATTGAGTTGAAGTCGGAGAACCAAAAAAGAAATTGCCAGCTATGAGTCTCACGTCAATAGAAACATTATTTTAACAAAGTAACATTTTCTGCTATTGGGATATGAATCTATTTATTGCTTTAAAAACAGGGTATTTGTGAATAGAGAAAGAACGCAAAATGTGCAGGTGTGTTTTATTTTGAAAAATGTCTACCTCTAAACAAGCAAAGACACAATTCACTCGCAATTTCTGAAATAATTATTGAAAATGTGTACAAAATTTAACACACTTAACAAAATTTGTCTATTCTACGAGATTAAAATTTTGTTAAATTGCATCAATGCACATTTATAATGAAAAAAAGTCAAAGATTAGGCCTAATGTTTTTATTGGAGAAAGGCTAGATTATAAATTTTCATGTGAAATCACAAAACCATGCCTTCGTACAACATATTTGTTTTTATAAAGTTTTTATTTTCTTTTTATTTGTATGAGCCACTTTCGATTACATTTATTTAAACTGTAACTTACTTTCTTTCATTCTTCCTCCCACGTTTCTTTCATCCTTTCTTGATGTTTCTCACTTTTCTCCTCGGTCCAAATGACTTCTCTCTTTTTTTTGAGGATTTTTTTAATGGAAATCTGTACATTTTTGCAACTTGTCCCTAAGTCGTGAGCGTGTTTTAATGTCTTCTTGGGTAAATCAGATTTCCTCCATGTCCTTTTCAGATTTTTTAAATCAATGTGTTAGTTTCAATTTACGTAGGTGAAAAGTTTCCCTGAGAGTCGTTCATTCTTTGCAGGTGTCCGTAAAATTAAATTATGCTCTTCCTTATTAAGTTGTGATTCTCAATTGTGTGTACAGTGTACCTTGTTATGGTGTCGCCTGTATTGTTCAATTTTTCATTATAAAGTGTTATTTTGTCTAATCCTTGACTAGGGCAAGAATAAATACAGTGGTTTATAATGTTTGAGTACAGTACATGCATTACTCAGCTGCAAATTGCAACATAAGGTTACTACTACTATTTCAAGTGATTGATTCCACCATACTGCAATTTTCTACAACTCGCCACCTGATGGCAGCAAAACATCGCAATTGCGCAACCCCGTGAAAAAAAATGTGTCGTCCTACTTTGTGTGAGCCTATCGACAAGTACTAGACTGAGTACCTGGATTCCTGTCCTTTTACATATTTTTAATAACTTAACGCAAGTTTACAACATTAAAGTTTACAACTAAAACTAATGTTACTTTTAGGTACAATAGAAAAAAAATATTAATAAGTAACGAAAAGCCACAGATAAATTGAATACCATATTTACCCGAATACACATTCTTCTACGTTTGTATTTTTGCTTATGCCACTGTGGCATTTTTTAATGACCACAAATACCAAATTCCCGTGTCGCAGCACAGTTGTTTCTTCCGTAGATCTTATATCCATAAGTACTGTACGTAGTTTGCTTCAAAATAATTCAGTTCTAGTTTTTGAAACTGGGACGATGATGACCAATGCTTCTCTACATGATCATTAATACTTAATACCAACTGAATGTTACCAAAAACTACAGAAATAATTGTTTATAGCCTAGTTTTAGGTTATGATTTTATTATTACCAGAATCTGATCATAAATTAACGCATCATTGAAATAAACAAATACCAGTATCTGTATATTGCATTATAAACAGGGCACTTTCCACTATTCAGTTACAGTAATCGCACATTGATCATCCAAACCATTCTCGGAGCACATATCCGTTGAGAACCCTCACAAGTAGTTCACTGCGCCATACTGCAATTATTCGTGTGCACATTCGGATACAAAATAGAATACACCCTAATAACTGCGGTATTTGGTAAACCTGCAGGCGAATATTTTGCTTGTGTTTCATTGTCCATTTTTTTTTCTGTAATGGTATTTTATTTTAAGTTGATGGCTATTATTTTTAAAAATAACGTAATTATTGGTCAAATATAACATAAAACTTTAATAAAGTTGGATTTACCAAATTTCAAAACGACGTAAATGAATTTACTCATTTTATGTTTGTGTGTTATTTTTTTCCCCCTTGATACACAATTCTATGCCTACTGAAGATCTAATAGGTGTTTTCAGGAATACAAACCTCAGCCTGTATTCGGATAAATACAGCAATTTAATATTATTAAACTTCAAGGGCATGCTAAGTTTGAATGAACAATGTTTATAATTGGCTAACAATCACAAGCAGCTTAGAAATGGCAATGCACTTTCGTCAGACACTTTATGAAGTTGACACATGCCAGTATGCTGCGCAGTAAGAATGCGCGCTCTACGGACAACTTCGCCCCATCTACGAACCACATGCGCTCAGGGGCGGAATATATAAGTGGCAAACCAAAATACATGTATCATGCTAATGAAGCCCACCAGCCTGGGTAGCCGATTACATCATTGTAGATTACGTGCGTAATTACAATCCCCATTGCCCACCCAAATTTATGCATGCAAAAGGCACCCCCGCGATTTGAATAAATATTATTGAGAATTCTACTACTTGTCACTAGCTCCGGAAGAAGTTCCTACAATCTCGTGAGATGGCAGCACCCATGTGACCTTGTGACGTTACAACCCGACTGCCTCAGAGACAGGGGTTTTAATGTCGCCTCCACGCGGGGCGATAAGAAATGTGCAGCGCTTCTGCACCCCAGATAAAAGTGCAAATTCAGTATAAATATAACCCCGGCAGATGCGATGGGCTCCACGACCAAAGAGGACATGAGCCCACCCCAGTCTGCAAAGACTTGAGTTTGCTAAAGACTCTTGGCCTACCCTGAGTCCACAAACACTATTCTTAACCTCCTCAGTCCAAAAGGACTTACCTAACCTTGAGTCTGCAAGGACTCTTCTGCACACCTCCTTAGAGCGCGAGGACTATCCGCTTACCCAGTCTGCAGGAGACTTTCCTCCTTTCAGCCTGACCAACAGCAATCTACCTCCTACATTAACCTACACTTTAAGGCCTGCACCAGTCTACCAAGACACACACCAAGCCATCCCCTCTCGGGAGACACAATTGCCAACTTAACTCAGAGTAGGGATAGCCAAGATCACCATATCCCGTCTCACATTCTACTTATTCTAAATCAATTAGCTTCTTAATTTTATTTTGTTAATTAATATTAACTCACCCCTGGACAACTGGCATACAGATATCAGGCAACCATCACGGTGAGCAACGTGAAAATCAACGTGGGCAAACCCCGACCCGCCAGGCATGTCAGTTACAACAAAGAATCACCGCCGAAGGGACTAACACATTCAGCAGGAGGGAATCTGCACTTGCGAGACAGACAGAATAAAAGTGCCCAAGACACCGCGAAGTATTTTAACCTTGCAAAACAAGCACGCTTCGAGTAGAAGTGAAAAAGATAGCATCTGCCCTATAAACGGAGGTGAGCGAAAAGCGAGAAAGGGTGCGAGTGCATCAGTATATATGAGCTACTGGTGTATCATGGCAAAGTGGCTTTCCTAGGCTTCATTGACTGCAGATGTTAAGCAGATTCTTAAAACATATGTATTGAGAATTTTAAAAAACACTGCAAGGTTGTTGTCCATCAGTACCGCATAAAACATTGCAACACTTTTTCTTGTGGCTGTTCACATTCCAGACTACCAGCGCCTCACCTAACGATGAATTATTGATCACCTACGACATGAGGAGCGAGAGTGAGGAGTTCATCCATTCCTAACAACTGAACATAATGTTGGCGCATGCCAACATGCTGCGCAGTGCAGATGCGCTCACTGTGGGTGACTTCACCCCCTCTGCGAGCGACCCTCACTTAGGGCAAGTCATTAACAGTGGCAGAAATGATTACACGTATCGAGCAAGCAGACACCAAGCATTGGACAGCCGCATACGTAAAAGTAATCAACACAATTAATTACATAATGCATCGCCCACACGGAATCGCTCATGCAAGCGCCAACTCTATGAATAAATTAAATACTTTGATAACCCACTACCCTTAAGTGTTAGCCACGGAAGAAGTTCCAACAAACCCCCAAGATGGCAGCACTCCTGTGACCTTGTGACGCCAGCCTCAGGACGAGGCGTTTAAATTTGTATCGCCTCCAAACAGGGAGATACGAAATGAGCGGCGCTCCAGATGCCCTGAAACACCAACCCCTGCGCTAGAAGCATTGTTATCTCTCGCTTGTTCGTGGATACGGTACTCTCTCTTTGTTTGTCTTATTACTCAAGGGCGGGAATGTCTATGGCACAGTGTTAAGGCAGCATGGTGCAAACGAAGAAATGTGGTCGCAACTTCACATATTTGAGTGTGTTTGTGGAGCAAACTCTAGTAAAAAAAGAAGCCAACCACAAAAGACTTCTTCAAGAAGTAGGGAGATTGTATTTTTTTTTATTGTAATACAATGTTTTGTTACATCCCTAGTACAATCATAATAAATTCCAACAATTTTTCCACTGCAAAACATTTGTAACAGAAAACTTATATTATTTTGCAATGTTTACAAATAAAAGTTGCGAGTTTACTATTCCACAGATGGTAACGTGACTTGAGAAAGCAAAACCACGGAAACATGTTGCACAAAATGGCGTCTATCAATGTGTACTCTTAGCGCGGCAGCAGCCATGCGAACTATGTAAGATATCTTTCTCTCATACAGTAGCAAAATTATTTTCTCATGTACGACTTGAATATTGTTATTGGTAAAGTGCAGTGAATAGGATATCCTTAATTTTGCATTGCCTTTCCAAGCATATTTATCAGCGTTACATTTTTACACATGATTCATTGATAATTTTCGTGAATAAATATTTACATGAAAAACTGTAGTTACGAGAGTTACTGGCAACGTCGAATCACAAATTGATATCTCGAAAATATAGCATCTGTGTAGTCGGTGTTTGTTACCAACATGGCTGCCGCTGTAAACATTGTAATAATTGTTTGTTGATTAATAAATTTCTACAGTAAATATTTCTTATACATATGTCAATTTCCATTTTTATTATTATTATTATTATTATTATTTATTTCGTACATACTATTGAATATACAATGTGTAGTCTGAGACGTCTGTGGTTATTTATTATTTTTTGTTACACAGTACAAGTAAAGTGCGACATCGACACCTCACAACACGTTATTTCGGAACTGGTAAATGACATAAATAGGACTAAATGCAGGGCAGCGAGACGTAAACGAAACAATGCGAATTGAAAATTTATTTCATTTGCAATTTCTATTAGTATTACCTGTGCATATTTACATAATATACTTTTTGGTTAATATTTCGTTGTTTAATGATCAGACCATGTAATTTTCGGCGATGCCACAGATATTTTTGTTTGATCGATGCAAATTATATTAAATTTTGAGTTCCACATAGCAGACTTTTTTTTTGCTTTCTTTACATAGGAATTTGGTTGGGACAGTAAAAAATGATCGTTGGACACTTGACTTTCGGTTCAAGCTGGTTTGATGGTTCGAGTTTCAACTGTATAAACAATGTAAAAACAACAGCATGCTGCAAATTTAAAAGCATTAATTTACAGCATCCATCCAACAGATATCCTGTCCAAAAGCCAAAATATATTTGGGGAAAATGTTTAGCTGTGAAATACAGTGGATTGTCAATGATTTGTTCCCATTAGTTACGTTTTACCATATTTCTCGTTGGTACATTTGCCAAAGATTGCGTACATCATGTTTTTTTAAACACTAAGTGAATGCAAAACGCAGATAACTGACAACTCGTGCTATAGATAGCATTTACATCTTGCAACAGTTTTTCGTGTTCTATTGACTACTCTTATTCTTCTTACATCTTTACTGAATTCGTAGGTTGGCAACAACGAAAACAAATATCGCACACAATCTCCGATACTGTATTCAACTAGCTATGATCTTGTTATTGTAAATGTAATTTAGAATAAGGTTATAGCCGTGGGGGTATTTTGTATGGCACGATAATCAAACTATTGGGTGTGAGTTTGATTAGAATTGTAAAGGTTTGAAAAAGACTCAGCAAGTAATGATTGGCAAAAATCGAAGAAAATAAATCAGTTGTACTTTTAACCGAGGGATTGAGCATGGCTCGGCAGATGAACAACAGTGGACAAAAATATTAATATAAATAAAAATTTTAATTTTGCTCAATTTCTAGAATTTAAGGTTTTAATTTAAAGTGAATAATTTTTTCACAAATTAACTTGAGTAAGTTGTTTTTAATGATATCTTTAGGCTGTTAGTTTAAACAAAAATGCATTTCAAGATTATGTTCTATATTTCTCAAGTATAAAATAATATACATTGTTTTCCCGCATGCTTCGTTTTTTGGTTGGTCAACTGAAAAACAAATTTTTGAGAATCCACTGCATTCACTAAAGCTCTATGCTCTAGTGGCGAGTTCCAGCTGACAGTTTTGAACCACACTTCAGAAAAAACTTTCGCTCAATGAATCAGTGTTATTGTAATGGCTCATAATTCTGTTATTTAAAACTACTACATACAATATCACAAAAAATAAATAAAATTTCTAGTCACAACAATTGTCAGGTAGCATATATGTTCAAAGTTCAAATGTTGACATATTTAGATTACAAAATATGAACAATATGCAGGTTTAATAATTTTACAGTAGCTGAGATTTATGTCATATTAATCAAATCATATACAAAATTAATTAAAATTGTTTGTGTTTAACAAACAAATAGAAAACTGAAAATGGAATACTGACCAGAGAGAATTCAAAAAGAACACCAAGAGTTGTGTGTTTTATAAATACACGAAGAACCACAAATTAAATACTGACTAAGCGAATTTAAGTAAACAAATGCTGACCTCTCAATAATTTACAAAAGCATTCAATTACAAAAATTTATTTTCCGTTATTTGCCAGAACACAGAAAACAGGAAAGCTAAATAAAGATGCAACATCTGTTAAACTTCACAATTTGCAGCTTTTATCTGCACATAAACATATAACACTGCTGTAGTACGGCAACTACAACTGTATGGTTTACTTCTGACTTTCCCTCAGTATTACTAGCACGCTCTATTCAGAGCAGTTATAACTACTAAACCCGGCCGTTTTGAGGCAGTAAATTTGTCTCTACAGGTAAAAGGGCAAAATAACTAACTCACCATATTTATGTGAACATCATCTTGTTGGCCTCCATACTTGAACTTTATACGATGCCTTGCCATGTCAGAGAAGTACTCTTTAGCTTCCTTCGATGTGGAAGTACCCAAACCTGTAAAAAATGAGGAACCACAAATTAATTAGCAGTAGGAAAAAGTAGGATACGGGTACTAAATCAATGGCTTAGAATGAAAACCTTGTATTACACATTTTTGGCAAAAATTATTTTTTGATGCTTTTGTTTGGAATCTTTCTATCTCACATTTTACAATGCTCCAAATTAAAAAAGGACATACCTTTTATTTATTTACAGTTTTGAAAAATGAGATTTGCTAGGTTTTTGAACTAAAAGTATTAAAAATAATTTTTCCCAAGATGTGATGTACAAGATTTTCATTGTTAAGTCATTGAAATATTTCTATGCCACAGACAAAAAAGCACTTTCTCTTAAGCATATTTGTTTGAACACACTCCATGAATCTCCAATTCAAATTTGTGTCACAAAATGGGGAGAATGTTTTTGAAATGGCAAAGTGAGAAAGTATCAAGGCAGCAGTTACAGTAGCAACACTTATAAACAAATGCAAACAAACAGAACTGTGACAGTAACTGTGACAGTGGCAGTGGTTGTGGTGGCTGTGACAGTGGCAGTGGTTGTGGTGGCTGTGACAGTGGCAGTGGTTGTAGTGGCTGTGGCAGTGGTTGTGGTGGCGGTGACGGTGGCAGTGGTTGTGGTGGCGGTGACAGTGGCAGTGGTGGCGGTGACAGTGGCAGCGACAGTGGTTGTGGTGGCAGTGACAGTGGCAGTGGTTGTGGTGACGGTGACAGTTGCAAGGATGGGGGCGGTGACAGTTGCAGGGATGGGGGCGGTGACAGTTGCAGGGATGTGATGATGACAGTGGCAAAGGTGGGAGCAGTGACATCAGCAGGGGTAGTGACTGTGGTGGCAGTGGCTGCAGCAGGGATGATAGTTGTGGTGGCAATTGTGGAAACGGTGGCGATAGTTAAGAATGTGGCACAGTTGGTGGCAGTGGAGGAAACACTGTCAGTTGATGGTTGAAACGACACAGCTGGGTCAGACCACTGTGATGTGTAAGGCAATACAGTAGAACCCTATTATAACATTATTTTAAGGAGTCAGTAAAATAAAAGGTTATATGGAGGAAAATGTTATAAGGATGAAACCGTATTATAGTCTATATCACATAAGTGGTATAAATTTTGACAGTTCTAGAAAAGTAACACGGCCTCAATGTATCCTTCCACCACAGCTGTTTTGTCACTGAAGGAGAAGAAATTTGTAAACAAATGTTTGAGTCCAATGCACACTTGCATTTTCCTCTTTCCTCGTGTTTCCTGTTGAGACAGAAACTGCAAAAATAACGTTAGCTAACTTCCATCCAGTAATTAATGTACGATATTAGACAAGTTGGCATTCCAATATGTTTTATTTATATAATTACCAAGTTAAATTTGTTGGGGTTCTGTTAATTTTATTTTGAGGAGGGAAAAAAACAGTTAGCAGTCGGGGGAGGCTTTAGTTTAACGTCTTTCATGAGACTGCATTATTCCCGATTATTCCCGATTGGAAGCGACTTACGAAAATCAACCTTTGAAAAAACACTTAACGCATAACATGTCACCTGTTTTTCCAATAACCTATATTCCACAAATATATAACACTGTGGTTAACTTGTACTGTATTATTGAATAAATGAACCTTCCCTTAATATCTTCTATAACTTGTAATATTCATTTCTATTTTTAATATGAATTAGCACCAGCGAGTGCAGCGATGTGTTGGCAAGAGACCGGTAAAAAATAGTCCACACAGTTAAAATATTATTTTAACCTCAATTTTTAGTATACTATTTGTGTATTAAATGGTGCCTATCAAAATATTTAAATATTTAAGTAGCTCCGTTGGCAACATATCTCATTTTTACAGTTTAAAATAACAGACGAAAATATTGTGAGTAGGCCATAATGATACGGTATTGTTTTATCGAGCGAGAAAGCATCTGAACAACTGTCTGCTGGTGAGGCTTGTTGCACTCTTCCTCAATCTTCATCTCTTTCACACTCGGGAAATTTCACTTCGCTAGTAAACCGATGTATTATACAAGTTTTCAATTGTAGCATATTTCATACTTATTACAGCAAAATAATGATTTTTGAATTTGTAATTTACTACTGAAGAGAGATTTTAATGTTTGAATTGAATACGTATTTTAATATATTTAGATATTAATATATTTAGATATTAATATACTTAGATATTAATATATTAGATATTGTTGTGATAAATCTGTGTTTCCACTGCAGTAATAAATATACTGCGACATATGTTTTGTTAATCATTGCATCTGTGAAATGGCGTGCCTTTGTGCATCGTGGTCGATACGCTGGCCCTGTGTGTGCGTGATTTCAAATATTTGATTAGCACTATTTATACGTTTTAAATGTGAACTGTATTTATGAGAAAGTTATTTATTTACATCCACGTATGTTTATTTGTCACAATGTTGTACCTTTGCCCTAAGGGGTTTGAAACACAGTCGTGTAACGTAATTTGCCACAGTAATAGAAGAAAGATACTATGCCCAGCCAGATAGATTTCAATAAACCTAATAAACAGTTAGTAGTAATACATAGCAACATGAGCGGAATAAAAGTTATCATAGGCTTATTTGTGTGCATGTTCACTGCTATCTTTTAAAGTTTGTATGACAAAAATGAGCAACATGAGTGGCGTGCTTGAATTTAATGTGCCTTTTTCACTGGTTGTTCCTTCGTTTTATTATTTATTCTAACTGACGCCGTCCTTTTAGAGAAATGACCCAACACATCAATAACAATAGGATAATTATAATTAGTACAGCCATTTACCTCACAGTTGTAACAGTGTTAAACACAGTCGCTGCAAAATACTAACGTGCATTACATGTATTGAGCTACGTTGTGGAAAACAAATATGTTAATGTAAAACAACCGTAAGAACTGTCGTCAATTGAGGCATTTTCAAAACGTCATAAAGCTGACCTAAATAACATTAGAGGCCTAAACTACAAATATTCATACGGAATGGTTTTTGGAATATAACAGAATTCTTTGAAATACTGTAAACAACACATTTGACAGATATAACAGTAAAAGTCACATTTCAATGTTTTTTTTAGGTTTAGCAAAAGTATACGAACATATGTACACACACAATGGAATGTAAATATTGATTTTGACAGATGCTGCATGGCAGACATATGGCAATGTTGTTTACATTTGGCAGAAGGATACGAAATGGACCTGCAAGTAGATATTTAGCAGGACTCCGAGAACGTTGCTTCCAATGGGGACTGGACTCTCTCTCTCTCTCTCTCTCCCTCTCTCTGAGAGAGAGATAGAGAGAGGGACAGACAGACACACACACACAGACATATTATATATACATGTATACATATATATTAGGGATGGATCGAATAACAAAAAATGTTGGTCCCGGTTGCGGTACCGATTCTACATTTAAATATAAGTTACAATATTCGGTTCTAGTTGACGCCGTCGGGTAAAGCACGAGACAAACATGACACAATAAACTTACGGTAGCTGGGCACCAGCGGTGTTTCCCAGTCACCACATTGTTGACTCTCAGAGTTATCGGGGATGCTGTGGTTTCTGTGTGTCCGTCTCACCTGAGCGTATTTACAAAACAGTGATCAATACTAAACATTTTAACACTGAAAATTAAGGTGAGGATGCTGTCAAGACAAGGAAAGACATACTGAAAAATATAGTGTTTATTTTACCACTCATACAAAATTGTGCCTGAATTAACTTTATGTTTGAAAACTCAAACGTGTCTAGCTAAATCAGTTGGGCGCTTTTCCAGCCTGCAATTAGTCTAGCGCACTCCTAGCTGGATGATTTCTCTGTGGTGTTAGATAACGCAATCTTCATAAGGAAACGTGTCGACAGTCCCTACGGTGGATTGCCGATTTTCCCTGAAGACAGGGCACGGTGAATTACAAAATGGATCTCAACATGAACACGTGTGATTATTGGGCATCACTGCCGGTCTCCCAGCACGTGGTGAGTGTAGTGCTGGTCTTTACCCATAGCTGGCTAGGACGGAAATAATATCTCACTGTACAAATTACACAAATACATATGAATTAACATGGGTCACGAGGTGAATGGTAACAATAACCACGCAGATGCATGAAAACACAATTATATGGCACGGATGCCGCTGGATAAAGTGTGTAGCAGATCATGTAGTGCAGGTGAAGTTATAATATTTCTCCGTAAAAACAGCAAATTATTATCAGACAAATTGTTAGTTACGTTGGGAAAAATATTCCCCCGGCGATTTAAGCAGATACAGGCTTGTAGCTCACCTGATGGCAGGGAAATCAAACATGAAAAGAATGCGTGGTCATACATACAAAAGCATCAATCACATGAAAATGCACGGAACCCTGAATTAAAAATTACATAGAACCCTGTCATTGAAGAAAGCGCATATGAAATTACACAGCTATACCCTGAAAGCACATTGATTGTGCAGATACAGACTTAGCGATATCTGACCGCATGGCCATGGGCGATGTGACCTCAACACAATAAAACATGAAAATTACCCTCAAATAAATACATAGAAATAGAGTCCTTAATATTGCACATAGCAATTAAACAGAAATTACACTGAAACGCCTTTAACATTGGCAGATGGCGCCTGGTTCAAAGTTGCGCGGGCAGCACGGCCTCTCCGACATCTTTCTTCCTTCTCCTCGATTATATTCGAAAAGCCACCAGGGTGCAAATTATTAAGTTAAGAGGAAGCATAATGCTAAGGAAAAGTCTGGCAAACGTACGCAAAGCAAAGGTTAACCGGTATACTAAAAGTGAACTATTGTAATCTACATCAGTGCATAAAGGTTGAAAGTGCATACGTGACAGTGTCTTACCTCGCCAGCTCTCCTTGAACGACTGCCCAGAAGCAAACGTCTCACGGATCTACCATGGCCACCTACGGGGTTCACACAAGTGGAAGTGCTATGCAAGCCAAGTAAAATATTTATCTTTGTAATTAAAAGGCACTTAAATAATTTAAATATATCAGTACATTGGGCATTTTAATTGTGAATTTTCTGTAATCTCTGATTTTATTTTATTACGATGTTCACGCAGTAAGAATAACGTTCATCTTCTTCGCACAGTCCCCACAAATACGGTGCAACATTTTTATGAACATACAAATTGAAACATTTAATAACAATGAGCCCTGAGCTAAAAGAAAGAAATGTTAAACACTTGAAAACTTAATATTCCCATTATGGGAGAGTCCAGGTTAAGACATCTTTGCGCACGTGCTTCCCACGTGTCATGTGAGTGGTGAATGCCGTCATGATCTTAACGCTGCTGGCTGTTAGCCGGCGTCATAGTATTTCGATGAATTTGAATAATTTCAGACATAAACAACTTAAAAAAAATCATGGTTTGTCACATGTCAAACATTATTCACGTATCATGTTCAAAAGTTCTCACAAAATACACACACATACTCTACTCCGTTTGCTTACGTATTTTTTCTCTTGTTTAATACCCTAGAATGCCGTATTTCGAAGACACAAACATACAACAATTAGAACGATTCAAAGTTAAAAGTCTTTACATAAATGTCAGCCATTTTGTTTCACTCGATGCTGAGTGTAATATCTTCTCGGTATATATTTATCTATGACATTGCCCCCACGAGACTGTTTACATTTGTCTCATTTTAACTGATAGAATATACTAAACAAAATTCTCTATTTGATTAAACGCCTGTTCTAAAAACCTACTTTTGCTATCACTGGTACAAAACAAATTAATATTTATTTGCTTTCAACAGCAATAGTAATTCGCTGTAAGGAAATATCGCTACCAAGAAAAAAAGCTTGATACAGGTTAATTAACCTATATTGTTTTGGCGGTAACTGCAAGTTTTGTTGGTATTGTTTTGATAAGTTTCTCGTTAAAGTTACTTCGTAATGACAGAGTTTTTCCGTAACTAGATTAATTCATAATGTTTCATAGGAAGTATATAGTCATCTGAAAATATTACTAAAGTTATTGCTGTGTAGAAACGAGAACAGAATAGTCATCGGTAACCTAAAACCGGTTCCAAGTCAAACCTCAAGAACCGGTATAAATTGGAACTGAAGAACCAAACCGACCCACGAGATAAGATATATATTATGATACAGACGAATAAACAAATGTTATTCACTTGCTACAAAAATGTGAAAAACGTGGCATTTTCTGGCCACGTGCATTTCAATTATTATATTTATTATATTATTGGTTTACAAATATATTTACAAAACACGCTAACTTACTGTTTGTAAAATTCGCAGCCTCTTAGACTCGTATTTTTCTATAGCAATCCTTGCAAGTTTACTTCACTAAAATCACATTTGTTCATCATTAGCAACCAACAAACTTAAACTTAAGATACGTAAATTATATTCATGTCACTTCATAGCGGTAAGGAAAATTGTGGGACGGGCAATTTTACAAAGCGGTAAACGAGTGCCAATTAATATTACATTTCACTCAAGAAAACGTACTACAATGGTACCTACAGCAAACTATGCTTGAAGAAAGCAAATAGAAAGATAATTAACTACCGATTAAATATTCCGACACCAACAGATATTCGTATAACAAACACAATGAGAAAAATGCACACACACATCGGCGTTCACCGGACCGGAAACTGTTAACATAAACGTGTCTAGCCATTGGCTGGTAACATTTACTGTTCATACTTGTCAACATACTCTGTCATAATTGCTAAACATGTTTTTAAAGTTCAGTCACTATTAGCCAAGAAAATTTAATATTGCTTTAAAAACATAATTTAAACCATAAATGTTGAAAGTATAATTAAAATTTTAAATTACAACTTTTAATTCCGAGTACTATTTTCTTCCAAAGCCATCGTGTAAATCGCCAACTTAACATGAATCCCACAGCAAGTCATCAGCTGATACAACACTACACAAACAAGAGCATTAAATATTTACAAAGTTTGTAGGTTGGTCACATGGTCACATTTTACCCCACTTATATGAAACAGATTATACACCTGTAGGGACACATCAACCATGAAACGTGCCAGTCCTATCCTTTCAGGTGGTGTGAAGTTTAATCACGAGAATTAAGACTGTATCTCCCTCTACCTCCTGATGACTCAGGAAGATCTGATTAATGGGAGTACGTGCTTGAGGTGTGCAGGTTGATACCTACATAGGGTGAGGTTCTCCAAGTTGGGAAGAATGCTGGGATTTCTTAATTCTAGTCCAAGGGAAGAAGGGGGTTAACCCTAGTTCTGGCTCTGTGCACTCTCAGATAATTCATCAAAAATTGTGACGTCAAATTCGCAGGGTGCATTAGGAGCGATTACCTAACTATATGGCCAGGTTCTTCTTAGTTCCCATCCAGATTTACGCATGCAAAAGGCACCCTCATGAAATAAATACATATCAGAATTCTACTATTCGTCGCTTAGCACTGAAAGAAGTTCCTCCGACCTTGAAAGATTGCAGCACCCCCATGACCTTGCGATGTCACAAAAAGGCCGCCTCAGGAACAGGGGTTTAAACTTGTTGTCACCTCCACAAGGGGTGGTACGAAATACGCAGCGCTCCTGCACCTCTGATAACCCGTCCCCGTGGGTAAGGCTATACTACACCCCCCGCAGCCCGAAGAACTGCTGACATGAGAAAAATTAGTATAAATACAACTACAGCATCCAGCAGTGGCTGATGTGCTGGGCTCGTCAGCCGAAGAGGACGTGAGCTTTCCCTAATCTGAAAAGACTTGTCTTACCTTGAGTCTGCTTAAGACTATCCAGCACCTCAAAGTCTACCCAAGACTATCTATATCTAGCCTGACCAAGGACTCTCTGCTCCTACCTATTCCGATCTCGGACCCCCTTAAGGCTCCCGTCAGACTGCAAGGACTCTCTCTCCTCTCCGCAACCTGCAACACAGCGCCCACCATTGAAGACCGGCTTGAGAGATGGCTACACCTTCATCAGGTATACCTCACCTTAAACCCCGGTATCCCTTACACATGTCTATAACCCCATGGTAACAAGCCAGCTCGTTAAAGAGTACCTACCTGATTAACTTCCATTAAGCTGTGAGATTGCGTTAGATTCTTTTAACTGCTGTTAAAATTGAGTTACTGTAAATCCTAACCATAGCCATTGTCGAGATTGCGTATCTATAGGTTTCTGTCCCGAGGACTTTTTCCTTTTATTCTCCAGGCTCGCCTTTGCCTGAGTTATTACGTTCACGTAATACCCATTAACTATTAGCATGTTTAGCCAGTTAGTAGTTAATTATCTTTTTGTATTTTCTGGAATAGGAGGGACTCTCCAGGGCAAATAACGTAATAAACATTACGTTCAATTGAATAGTTTGTGCTCCATAATTTATAACTAGTTACCCCATGTTCCTCACAAATTGGTATTGTGTATCAGTGTGTACCTCCAGTTGTCCGATCTTCAATAGAAGGGGAGGAGTAAAAAGTAAGCAGCGATGCAGGGGACGTCGTGCATTAATTCTAGCCGACTGCAATGAGCGTCAGTTAAGCTTGACGTCCCAAGACGAACCTTGCCCAGTGTGTCACGATCTTGTTCCACAACCTGGCTCCCCTTTAATACCACTAGAAATTACCACCCCGCTCGATCACCTTCTGGGAGCTCACTGGCCCGGATAACCGACAAGTGAATACGAGGATCAAATTAAACAGTTAGCTCAGGTTGAGAGTACTACTCACCGGGACACTCCTGCTACACAGACAACCAAGAAGACTAGTACGGTCAAACTCAAATCAGGGGCATTAAACCGGGTTTCACACCTGGAAGATACAGAGCTCCTGAAGTTCTGTACCATCAAACTAGCGTCTCGAGAGTTTGTACGGGTTCGACTCCCAGCCCAGCCAGATGTCAAACCTCGAGCTTCACCACCTTCACCCAAACTTTGTCCCCATGCGACAACCCACTCGCCCTGTAAAGTTCTCCTCTACCAAAATACCCATCCCCATCATCACAATCAAATAATCTTCACTCCATTTTCATCCACCCGGGATCACTGGCATCCCGTATATTGGCGACCCTTACAGTGAGGAGGATAGGGCTCCCTGGACGGGCAGCCACTTTCCTTCGCATCACTCTGGGGTTTGACTCCCCTCAAGCTTGAAGTACGCCTACCAACAAGCAGCCTAATATTATTTTCAACCCCAACAGGCCACCCCGGTTTAATAAAATCAGTATTAATCGCCATCGTAGGTCCAGCTAGACTCTGAAAGGACAGTCAACGTTCAATCCCCTACCATCATGGGTTGCAAAACCAAGTAGCACATGTTAATGTTCATGCGCTAATGCGCAAATATAAATTGCAACCACAGTAGATGAACTTAAATTATTTTTGCAGCGCAATATTTTAAATTATATTTTATATTTTTACAGCCCATTCTGTTACTTGTGTGTACAGGCATTTATATTTTTTATAGTTGAACAGCAGTACTGTCAGTAAAAATACTGCACATTTCCAGTATTCTGAGCAAAGTGTAAATAAATCAGCTATTGTGACACATAATGTAAAGACCACGTGGCCATATAACCTCACTTTCAAAATATTATTTAATCAGTGATTTTATGTGCTTAGTTTAATTTTAAGATTAATACTCATTGTTTTTAAGTGCTCTGACAATAAATTCCGAACGAGTGCTGCAAGACTGAAGACTAGAACAGTTTGATCAATCTCTGGTAAATACAGCGGTGGGGTTAAGAGATCTGGTCAGTGTCTGAGCAACGGGTGCTAGACTGAAGACTGCAAAAAGTCAAAGAAGAGTGAAGTGGCAAAGATATACAAAGGCGAGTACGATCATCACTACATCGAAATAGAATGATAGAATTAGAAGAGAAAAACAGATGGCAATGAAAAATAGCATATTTACTAGGGATGTCAAACTCAATTCCACAATTCCTATATACCTGCAATTCTTGAAGATTTCTATAATCGAGAATCAGAAGACCAAGAATCAAAGCATTGAAAGCTGATTACTACAAAATAACACCGAAATACAAGTTAAAACGCGAAATAATATGAAATACAACAAATCCGCAGTATATCACGAAATGTTCTATCTCTACACGAAACGAACTCTTCTCCTACATTCTATACATGAATTAACTTCGGCACTGTAACAATCTAGACACGCGCGAGTATCTGGAATATTGAGAAATTCTAGAGCTGAAAAAATTTTTGACTTCATCTCAAGATAATTTTTAAATCTATGAAATAATAGTTCTACATACAACGGACATAAATACATTAAGTATTTTTGTTGCAAAACTAAATATAAACAAACATTCCAAAGATTACACAAGCAGTAAAACATGTACTCCGATAAGCTACAGAGAGTATGACAACAAAACGCCTCCAAGCATTAGTAACAACCGTGCGAAGTGAACACACACAACTCGAATGTGTGCAGTAATCTATGGGGCAGCAGCACAGCTTGTTTATTTACCTCGACGCTGACGGATGTGCATGAAACGTATTATATCTAAATTGACACATTAAACGGACTGTTTTCATAAAATATCTAGTCTCGTACATTATGGAAGATGCTGCAGCCGATGTAAAAGACTGTAAAGTGTCTATCATTTGGGCATTTTATGTAAAGAGAAAAGTGCAAAGGTGAGTGTAATGTGTGCAAGAAATTAATACAAACAGACCTGCACTCGTTTGAGAAGATTTTTTTAAAGAATGCAGATGATATATATGTTACGTGAATTTATTAGTGTAAATAATTTTTTTTTTTTTTTTTTAAACTTCTTTGCATTTCCAGAAAAATTGTTTGTGAACTTACCAAAACGATACAGTATTTTAAAATTGGAGCCCTTTAAATAATTACTGCTTTAAAAAATTTAAACTATGATTGCATTTCAATAAGTACCATTTCATATTTTCACGAACATTTATCATGGCAAGTAAAGTGTGGAAATATTTCCCAATAAACACACAGTTTATTGGGAAATATTTCCACACTTTACTTGCCATGATAAATGTTCGTGAAAATATGAAGTGTATATGAAATGTATGTGTGCGTGTGTGCGTGTGTGCGTGTGTGCGTGCGTGTGTGTGTGTGTGTACACACACACACACGCGCGGGCGCCCACACGCGCCCGTGCCCGCGCACACACCCTGAACAACACGCCGCAAACTAACCCAATACTCTGGCTGTTCACTTTACCTGCCGGCGCCAGCGCAAATAATAAGTATTTTTTCAGGCACAAAATATGTAGAAAGCTAACAAATGCTGTAGTCTTAGTGTCTTATATTACTATTAATTATTCGACGGACATTTTTCAGAGTTACACATGTATGCATTAAAATATTTGGAAAAAGATTAGAACAGAGGGGGAAAAGTAATGTAGGTGGATGTGCTGCGGGCTATCATTCCTTGGCTCATGGCCATATCTATATTGGCAGTTGATTTAGTAAAGGTTGTTCATGATAAAGTGAGCACTTACAAAAATGAACCTTACAAAAAAGTCACTGCCCCAACGCATCTATTTTAATGGACGTACTGAGTAACATTTGCCCAGTAAAGTTGGTAACAATGGACGGAAAATAGTTCAATTTCTCAACGTCAAATAATAAGTGTAAGGTAACCATTTGTGATCATTTAAATTATTTCATTCGCTTTCTGTTTTATTTTTTCAATGCATTGAAGTGTGAAAATGAGCAGATTTGTATAAATTTTACTTTCCTAAAAATTTTACAGTTTTACTTGATTGATGCGCCACAACACATGAATAAAACAATGAGGCCCATGGCCATGTTAATTTTACATAAGGCCGAAGAATGCCTAGCATGCATACAAGCTTTTAAGCAGGGCTTTCAAAAGTGCTCATTTTATCGTGAACAGTCTATAAAAGACTAGGGTTAGGAAGCACATGCATAATTTATTTTTATATACCTATAATAAATTCTTATTGATATTTGCATGCAAAATTTTGTTACATTGTTGCTGATTTTGTGATTGATCGTCAAAGTTCGTTGTACTGTATATGCAAGTTGTTTCCATCCTGCAGATAAGTTTTTAGCATACAGTCATTTGAAAAACGTCTTAACAGAGTTCTACTGTAAGTTATAATTTTCATATACTAAAACGGGTCACGCGACCATTTAGTTAACTAAAACTGTGAACTGGAACACGGCCGTAAATAGTGCACGCAAACATAAAAATATCACAAGAGATGGTGGATGGCTGTACTGTTTACTCGTTCATTGCGGACGACCATTTCTTTTTGCCGTGTTTTGTGGTGACGTGTGAAAATTGTGGAATCCAGAGCTCACAAGTAACTCACACAGCAATTACATATCACATTCCTCATAATAAACACAGACCTCGTCCTACTTGTGTAGTGTACTTCTTAATAGCACAGATATCAACCAAGATACATCGTAATACAACTCCCGTCCTTCTAGTAACTCATGACGTCAGTTTCTTCTAATTTAATTTTAATGCATACATTTGTGTACTATGAGTACTTGTAGATACAAGGATTTTTTGTACTGTTATCAAGCCTCGCACTTGCAAGGTTCCACTGTGTTCCTTTTTTCTCACAGCCTCATTTAAAGTCTCTGGCTACTGGCAAAACGACTCGACACAATCTGCAATATAGATTACTTTAACGTAACCTACGAACATATGGTACTTGGTAAAGAATATTTATTCAACAAAATATTACTTTTTCCTCGCAACCTTGCTTCAGCAATAATTGTTAAGTGTTTCTGGTTGCTGGAAAATAAATATACATCACATCATCTTTTGTGCTTCTGGTTCTACACAATCGCAAAATGATAAATAAAAGCCAATTGATAAAAAGTTATTTACTTGAAATTTTTAAGTTAATCAAGAAAATATAGAGGTGACTCGACACAGTGCAAAGATTTTCAAGACGTTTCACATAACTTTAACAAGACTATGTTGTGTTGAATTTGAAGTCTAAAATTGCATACTACACATCAATCTGGTGGATAAATTTTGTTTTTCTTGGTCTATAACACTCTCTCACTCTGCATCTAAATGCCTCTAAATGCATCTAAATGACGTCTTCTTTCTGAGCAGTCTCCACAGACTGGTCATATTTCTTCTTAAGTACATTGAGCTATTGTCTATTTCATGTAAGTGTGGTAAATTTTTACAGTTCTAGAAAAGTAGCACCTGCCACACTGTATCCTTCCACCACATCTGTTTTGTCAGTCATGGCAGGCACAGAAAATCTGACGGTAGCTAACTTTCATCCAGTAATTAATGTAGGATATTATAGCTAGGTTGACATTCCAATTTGTTTTATATTTGTAATTACCGAGTTAAATTTGTTGGGGTTGTTTATTTATTTCGGGGGAAAAAGGAAACTGTGTTTATCTCGGGAAGTGTGTGTATAGTGGGGGGGGGGGGGTTAGTTTAACATCTTTTCGTGAGGCGACATTGTTTTGATGTTCTTACGAGTACGTAGCATTTTGAGTTGTATATTGTTTTGGTGGAGCAATGGAAAATTTTGTTTGTATGGAAATAACATTTAAATTATTTAACTTTGAAAATTTTAACTTTAATGAAAAATCAAAACGCAATACATACGTTCGTTGTTTGTGTTTGTGCAGATGCAGCAATATACACAAGCACACACTTCGAACGAAGTTAACATTACACTTGAATTTACGATATAGACAAATAAATATTATTCACTCACATCAAAAATGTAGAAAGTACTGCTTTTTCAGGACATGTGCATTTAAATAATTGTGTTAACAATTTACAAATACATTTTTAAAACACACAAAACTTACTGTTTGTAAAATTTGTAGCTGCTTGAACACGTGTTCTTTTACGGCAATACTTGCCAAGTTTACTTCACTAAAATCTCGTTTTTTCGTCACTAACATTAAATAATTTATTCGCAGAATCATTCAGAAAAATCAACACTGCACACTTTTCCTGATACAAACATACTTAAACTTATATACGTAAATACGGTAACGAAAATGGTGTGGAAGGGACACGGTAAACACGTGACGATTAATATTACATTTCACTTAAGAAAATGCACAACGGTACCTACAACCAACTATGTTTGAAAAAAGCAACTAAAAAAATTAGTAACTACTGATTAAATATTCCGACAATACCAAAAAGATATGTATTCAAATAATAAACACAATGAGAAAAAAGCACATGAACAATGGCCATTCATCAGACTGGAAACGGGAAACATAAACATGGCTAGCCATTGGCTGGAAACATTTACCATACGCTATCATAAATGCTAAACATGTTTTTTAAAGTCCAGTCACTAATAGCTGAGAAAATGTAATATTGATTTAAAAACATAATTTAACCATAAATGTTGTAAGTATAATAAAAAATGTTAATTACAACTTTTAGTTCTGAGTACTATTTTCTCCCAAAGCCATCATAAAAATAGCCAACTTAACAACACGGATCCCGCAACAATTCATCAGCCGATACAATACTGTACGAACGAGAGCATTTACTGTTTACATAGAGTGTAGTTGTTCACATTGTCTTGTCAGATTTTACCACACGTACATGAAACGGACAATATCTACAAGCTGCCTCTCGATGTTACGTAATCGAAATAGGACTGTAAGAGTAGCAAAGCTACAAAAAGGCACATCAGCCTTGTAACCTCTTGACAGGAAGCCATGCAGTATGAAAAAGTCTATGATTGCGTAACCAAACTGGGTCGATTTCGTACAGGCGTGTACAGTCTACGAAATGCAGCGTTTAACTAGCTAACTCAGAGTTGCCATCCTACTGAGGTTGTTGCTAGGTTAGCCGTTGGTGGACTGTGAAGGTTGTTTGCCCCTGTATAGGTGCGTGCGGCGCTCTGTCTGGAGTAGTCAGCAGGTTGTCCACATTGGTCTTCCAGAGCAACTGGAAGATCGGCTACTGCGGTCTAGCCCCTTCAGTAGTCAGGATGCTGTCTGCATTTTTTCTGTAACTCTCCCTTTACAGGCGTCCACAAGTGCCAGGGCTGAATGGTCTGCTACGGGTGACTCGGGATCCTCTCCATGTCCATGGTGAAATACCTCAGAGTTGGGCTCTGCATTCTCTGCCTCCTCTGGGATGGTCGGGTACCACGCTGATCTCACTGTCCCGGCAGGCTCTCCGTTATGTTCGTGTTGCGGAACCAGCAACACATTCTCAGCTTCTGTGGGTGACCTGTAGAAGAGGACAGAGCACAGTACACTGGGTTAGGCATAGAACTAACTACAGCATTATTACTGAAATTTCCAAAGGTATTAGCCTCGGGTTGGTCCTGTACTCTCTCCTGGCATTGGACCTGGGAGATGGCCTTGGCACTGGTTTGTACCTGGGCCTCAAAACTGTCTCCATCTACACTGAGTTTGTACTGGGCAACTAGGGTAGCCGCACAATTCTCTTTTGATCGCTGCCGCTGGATCGAGCTGCTCCAAGGCCTGGGAGATGGCCTTGGAGATTCTAGAAACTCTGGTTGGGACTTCCTTGGGAGAAGGCGAGTTTTCTGCATCGAGAGGCTGTGACAGCATCCGTTATGTCAGATTCTTTGCTGAGGTGGCTCGAAGGAGCTGACCAAGTAGCCCGTCGAGGTGATGAGTGCTAACACCATCAATCTGGAGGTGCTGGTTGACGAAATTCCCCTGGTGCCGGTAGTCAGTGGCAGGTGCTGGCGGCTCAATTCTCTGTCCGCTGGGCTTCTCCAGGAAACTTCTGGAAAGGGGGGGGGGGGGGGGATAAGAGTCTACCTTCCATGATATTTGGTGAACTTCCCACAGAACGTGGATGAGGTGGATGGTACGATCCATTCTGAAGGCTTGGTGCTTCTGGGTTTCGGGAATTCTACCATCAGCTGTACTGAGTAGGCTCTGAGTGTCGCTGGCAGCTACATTCCATATTTTCTCGCAGGTGATGACATCCATACATCCTCGCAGGTAGACGACTTGGTAATTTCTTCCTCGTCAGATGTGTGAGAATGCAGTGATAACAAGATGGATTGAGCATGTGTTGGGGCGGAGTTCGGGTACAGGCGCATCTGGCTTCTGGTGGCTTTCCGTATTCTCCCGCGACAATATTCTGTCCAGTAGACATTTTCCTGTCGTCCTATAATTTTGTAAGGGCCGTCCCACTTTCCAACCAACCTGGCACTGAATTGGGCATTCCCTCGACTCAGCGGATGGCTGCGAAGTAGGACTGATTCTCCCATGTCCAAAGCATAGACTCCAGTGCATGGTAGCGGACACTTCTGGGTGATGTACTCCTGACGTTCTCTCGCTCTTTTGATGTGTCTTTGGGCAACCTGACGTATTGCTTCGAGTTATGGCAGCTCTGTAGGCATGCATTCCCACTGCCATTCTCCCTGGGCATCGGAACATGTGCCCTAACGAATGACAAGGGCTGGAATTTATTGCCTCGTTGGTTCTTCTGCGCACAGCGAAAAGAATTCTTGGAAGTTGGTAATCCCAATGGCCTTGGTCTTCCTCCAAGCTGAGATGTAAACACTTCTTAAGTTCTTGGTTACGCCCTTCAGTCAGATTAGCTTGAGGGTGGTAGGACGGTGTCATCCAGGTCTCGACTCCCTATCCCTGACAAGCTCTCCCATTGCTTACTGGCAAATTGGGTACCGTTGTCTGTGAGGATGCTCCAGAGATATTTCCAACGTGGAAATATTTCCTGGTTGAATTTGGAGATAATATGATGCGTCTCTTGACTGGGTAGAGGGAACGCCTCTATCCAATGAGAGAAAAGATCAGTGACTAGCAAGTATCGGTTCGCTCGTGTGTTTTGGGGGTAAGGTCCCATAAAGTCTGTCGCGATCTGGTTCGGCAGGCTTTCGTGGCTTGGCTATAACCCACCTCACACGGTAGGCCTTATTTTAACATCACTTGGATATTCGCTGATGCGTGTGCGCACATCCCGGCTCATGCCATCCCGGATATATCAGATGCTAATATCTGCAAGCGTTTCCTGAGTTCCTGAGTGTCTTGTGTCTGGGTGATCGTGAAAGTGCAGGCAGACATAGTCTCGCTAGGACCGAGGTATCCCAATTCTCCATTTGGCGACTACAGGAACCACACAACGTTGTCACACAATTCGTGCTTTTCGGATATTTCTTATGAAGATCCTTGATGTCTGGATACAGTTGCTGTACACGTTCAATCTGGCTGCGGATCAACTGTAACTGAAAAAGTCATAGATGTTCCTCGGGTTGAACTTTGGGAGGTTCAGGAGGTAAGATGCGATCCATATCCTCGCCTGGTTTAGCATCCTCGAATTGGTTGGGTTGTCTGGACAAGGCGTTGGGCAAATCATTCTCCTTGCCAAGCCAATGCTGAATCTCAAAATCAAATTCTGAGAATAGCAGATCCCAGCGTCCTAGTTTGGGCTTGTTATTCCAGGACTCCCGCAGTCACTTGAGTGCTCGGCTATCCATCCCGAGGATAAAGTGAGTTCCCTCCGGATGGTAACGAAACTTCCTTCCAGATTGCCCAAATTATGGCCAGACATTATTGTTCGTTGATGTGGTATTTCTGTGTTGAATTCAGCCGAGTACTGGCGTATGCAATTACCCGGGTCTGCCGTCCGAATCTTCCTAGTATAACACTGTACCTAGTCCGTACTTTGCAAATGGCCGTTTACAGAATCAGGGGTCCCTTACCTTGGGGTAAATTCAGGTGATCCACGTGCTGGAAACTGGCTTTGAGTGTTTCCAAAGCTGCGCAGTGCTCAGTTGTCCATCGCCATCGTGCATCTTTCTCTAGCAAAGGGTGGAGGGGTGCCATCAACTCAGCGATGTTCGGGACAAAATCCTGGAGCAAGTTGCAGAAATCTAAAATGCATCTTGAGGTGCTTTTTCGTGTGGGGTTCCTCAGCTTCTTGTATGGCCCTGGGAGATCGTTCTTGAGGGTAATTGCCTTCCATGGACACAATATGGCTCAAATATTATATCGATGTCCTCACAAAATGGCTCTTCGAGAGTTTTGCGGTGGTAGTACATGTAGCTCTACCCATTCTAACATCCACTGTAGGTGGGTCAGATGCTCGTCCCATGACTCTGAATGTACAATGTCATCCAGATAGCTGAAGCAAAACACTCCAATGTATCCCGTCAAGACTTCTGAAAACATCAATCGTTGAAAGGCGGCTGGGGCATTCTTGAGGACTAAGGACATAACCCTGAATTGGAGCATTTCTCCTAATGGTGACGTAAATGCGGTGTAGGGCCGGCTGTTGAGGTGGATGGCGATTTGCCAATATCCTGAATGCATGTCGAACATGCTGAAAATCTAGGCTTCACTTATGTTGCGCAAGGTGTGTGCGAGGTCTAGAGCCAGCAGAGAGCTATGAAGGTGGCATTATTTAATGCTTTATAATTGACACAGAAACATAATTTCCCATCCTTCTTCGGTACTAACACCACATGTGAGTTGTATGGGGAATTAGAAGGTTCGACAATCGCTTGCAGTTTAATTTCTTTTAATTGCTCCATAATTAACTGGTGCCATTTGGTAGAAACCTTATAAGGTCGATTGTGTTGTGTTGTATTGTGAGAGTTTGGCGTAGGTTCCCCCCAGTTCCAAAGGCATCTATATGTTCATCAAGTACCTCCTTAAACTGTTGGAATTGGGTTTTTATGAGGATGTGTTGGATTTCTTGCGCAATGAAGACGGTGGGTTCTTGCCATTCCATTGGATACTCCCAATGCAGCGTAATTCGTCGATCATCACCTAGGTATATTATTTGTTTCTGGTGTCCATTATAATGCACTGCTGTTGATGTAAGCATGGGTTCACAGAATTATATTGTCTTCTATGTCTGGAGTTATGACATTGGCTTGGGTCGTGATGCATTGGATCTCGAAAGGAAGCATAATGCGGTCGTCGACTGAGTGTGCATTCAGGTTTTACCATCCTCACGGTCTTGGTTTGCAGTTGCAGGTCTGCTATCTGGTTGTACTTGAGTAGATTGCGGCAAATAAAATTTTCCAATGCCGCAGAGTAGAGCACGGCCAAGATATTTCTGTTTTGGATTCTGGATTTAATGTAGGGAGCTTCTCGCATCGCCTCCTCGCCTAAGAGCTTGACAGTTTGCCCGTTTCTGGCCAACACAATTGCCCCCTTCGATCAACCGGTGTTGCAGTTTCCCTTCGTTGTCTTGTTCTGTGGGCCGGACCCTGCCTGGGTGGGTCGCAACGCAAGGTTTGCATCCCCTACTTCTGTGCATCTTGACTTCTAATTGGGCCTCTGCAGTCAGTCTCAGTTAAAATGGTACTCAGGACAGTATCAACATTTAGGTAAGCGCAGACTTTGCAGAGTGGGAGGTGGTGGCTAAGTCAACGTTCCGTTTTTCCTTCTGCTGGTTTGGTGGGTTTCGGTTGGTCGAGTAAGGCCTGTGCCTGGAAATTTCTTTCCGCTTCTTGAGCTCTCTTAATGAGTTTGTCCAATGATGATGGCTTGGGAAGTAGCAGTATGTTCCGAAGGCGAAGTAAGAGCAAACAGGAAATTCGACGAATGCATCCATCTTTGTCCCTGTCAAGAAATATGCACCTGTATATTTGTACTTTACGTCTTCCAAATATCTCAACCTCTTCTTCCGGTTTCTGGGTATGACTAAAGAATTCTATTGTTAGGTGTGCCATCATTTATTCCCTGTAAAGCGCTGCGTTACATGGTGCAGAGTTGTTTCCATTTGAACACTAATTGCCCATAAACATTCCACCAATCGAGGGCCCTTCCTTTTAGCTTTTGCTGGGCTCATGTAACCCACTGTTTCTCCGGTGCCGCGTGGGCTCAAAATTCCTTCTCGCATTCATCTGTGAAAGCAATAGGGTCTTCAAGTGGTCTACCAGCAAATTCTGGTAACTGCAGCTCCCCTAGGCAGTGAGTTTGGCTTTGAAGTGATGTTGGACCTGGATTAGAAGAACGGCACTCAGAGGCTTGTTGACAACCCTTGCATTAGTATACTGGGCCTGGTCTGTTGACGGGCTCATCAGGCCAGCCAATGCAGGCATGGTGGAATGGTACATTGCATAGGCTGCATCTGATAGTGTGGATCACACGTCCAGCACACATGACCCAACTACAGCATGCTGTTGTCTGGTTCGGCAATCCTCGCACCGGTATTCAAGTCCATCAGTGTAATGAGGTTTATCTGCCCAGCCAAGGCAGGGATAGTGATGCCAGAGCTGGCAATGCGCACACTGATTCTGTGTACTCCCGTTCCAGGGCAACCGGACCACGAACAGCAGTTGTGTTCGGTTGCCGCCATGTTGGCCTCACCAAGTTCATGCTCGATTAGTTCTGTGGTTGACATCTCGGCTGTTGGCTTGGGCGCAATGGGGTGTTTCCCTGGGACTCCCCAAAGTCCTTCAGTTTCTGGGTGCCAAGTACTTGCGGAGGTAGCAGGCATGGCCAATCTGTCCGTGACTGTCTAGTCGGTCTTATGGCAGTCAAAGGCCACGTTGAGAGCCAGAAAAAGCATGGCTCCTACAGTCTCTTTTGACACGTGACATATCCAGGAGTAAATACTTGCATGTCATTAAGGTGTGGTCCTTTTTATCTAGGTGTTAGACCGAGCACTCCTATATATCAGGGTCTAGTCCTGACGGGGCACTGGTGCTTGCCCATTATAGAGGACTGGCCTGGTTGCTTTCCAGCACGGCACAAAGTTAGGTTCGGATAATACAATCTTGCGTTTGGGAGTGACTGCTTTGCTGGTAATACATGGGCAAAAGAAATTTGTGGGTTTGCGTGCAACAATAAGTTGTGAGGCAGTTGGCGAATGTGTTGCATGTCTGAGTTGGGGTTATGTGCCAAGGTGCTGGGCAAAAGATAGCTCGAACCAAGTATGTAATGGCCGGCGTGGGTGGTCAATCTGACGGCTGAGATGGTCTTCTACCCACCACAGATATTCTTCCGGGCTGGTGCATATGGGGTCAGCGAACAAGCCCCTCTGTGTATCGTGTCACAGGGTCCTGCAGGTGTCTCAAGGCTTCGGCCTGTTCTCTGGGGTCGAGTTTGGCTATGGATGCGACGAGAGCTGGGGATTGCTCGTGCAGACGACCAGAGGCAAGTAATGTCAGCTTCACTCCCTCCTTCAGACCCCGCCATTCGGAATAGGTCATCAGGACACACAAATACCCTCCTTGTCTGTGAGAAGGAAGGTAGCCAAATTAAGTATCAGACCACGTGAGGGCTGTAGACTGGGTGTACAACCTATTCCAGAACCTGGCGCAGATGCGCAGTACGCACTGGAAGTCAGGCCACACCGTCTCAGGTCACACACGTGGGTGTTGCCCTGGATGAGTCTTCAAGCCCAAGGGATGCCTGTCTTTCCTGGCACAGATATACAGTAGAATAACAAATGAATGCCAAGTCAACAAGCTGGTCCAGGGTCCGAGTACCAGTGTTGGCTCTTCCGTTCTAGCTACTTTGTAGGGGCCACTCTAAGTGCTTGTGGGTAAAAACAGAGTGTTTAGGCTTGTATGAGTAACCTCCCCAGAATCACCTACATTCCCTTCCAGTGAAGATTCGACTGGGAGCAAAGTGCTAAGACTACAGGAATGCAGTACCAAGGACTGAGCTGGCACACGTTAATTTCAGTTTGAAGGTAAATACACTTGATGACGTACTCTAACTCCTGCGTATGCGCGAGCTATTGCCGGAAAGTTAAAAGTACGTCAAGGACCAGCAGAGGCGCCCGGTGTAAGATAGATGGGGTAAGGGGTGCGTAGCACTGAGTGAACAACTATGCAATTTCCCTTTCTGTTGTTGCCTGTTGATTCCAATGTGTGGCGACACAACGTTAAAATACTGACACGGCACTGGGATTACTAAGTTAAGGTAAAACCGAATGAGTCCTGAAAGAGACTGTAAGGAAAGAATTGCTTCGTTCTTGCACATCCGTGCAAAATAAAGAGGAATGGGTTAGCAGCGTTCGTTGCGAAGACACACCTCACTAACGCGGTGGTCGAGTGGTCACACTCGTAGTAAGGACTCAGCTAGCTAACAGTTCCGAGCAACGAGTGCTGGAAGACTAAAGACTAGGGCAGTTTGATCCTTATCTGGTGGCTAGCGCGGTGGGGTTAAGAGAAGTGTCCTAAGCGAAGGCTTAAGGTGCCGGCTGGTCAGTGTCTGAGCAATGGGTGCTAGACGACTGAAGACTGGTGTCACAAACTGATCAAAACTCCATGGGGGAGAACTGAAGACACTGTTCAAGAGTCGAAAACTGTTCCTCCTTTTATATTCCTTTGGGCCGCTGCCCGATGCTTATTGGCTGTCATCTTGAACACGAGAGGTGGTCGCTGAACAGGGGGGTGTAGTAAAAGTATAACGAAAGCATTACTTGCCAAAGTGACCTCATTGGCCGCTGGAGGATGGGAAGCAAAGATAAACGAAAATCTTACTAGTATTGCTATGTAGGGGTGGATAAAGGCACTCATTGCCTCTATGCAGAGTTGCGGTGAGCCGGTGAACAAAACAATCTTCTTGGAAGATAAAACAATCTCATCACTAGTCGGTACAAACAGTAATGCTAACTTCGAAACTCACAAGTAAAGCTATGCATAGGATGGAGCTGAAGTCGTCTTACCACCATTGTTAAGAAAGCATAGTGTGTCACTAGGGAACATCGTCACCTGCTTCACTCTCACGAGGCTGGTAGTCATAACTTTCTTTATGCACTACACTACAGATGAGTGGTACTCAGCGGAAAATAAGGGCAGCTACACACCTCCAAAAGTAACCCGAGTTGTAATGCAATTCCACCTGCACTTCGCAGTATATCCCCTCGGGTGAACTCACGCAGCCAGCCAACTGATGAAGCCACACCTCCCAGCTCCATCAAAAAACATATTTCCAGCACTCATCAAGACTGCCCGGAGCATTCATCCAATAGTCGTAGCCATCCGCCAGGGCAAGGACATCCCATTTGGAACAGCCAACCCCCGGTTCGGGGACTACCAGATCACCTACAGCCACAGCCCACCTTGGGCTACAACTAGCATCACCGGTGCACCACGTCCCAGAGCCAGCGGCAGCGGCCACCTGCCTCACCACAGTTGGGTCAGCTGGGCCACCATGGGCAACCGTCCAGACATACTCTCAGCCTAAGACCGTTGTGCATCAAATTTATGGAAAAATCTTTAAAAGTTGCCAGCTGTGCACTTTGACAATGTCCAGAATTTTCACAATATTCCCCTACGTTTCCTTGACCACCAAATAACCCTAACTTTTACAGATTTTCCAGTCTTTTGAAAAAAGTGTTAAAAATTAATACTGCTGCATAATAAATAGCTTCACTCAAGAATCGGTTGAGAAAAATACAAGACATTCTGCTGGGCATATACCTTTATAGTACTTTATTTTGTACGTGTGCCAATTATCAGTCTCAGACTTCCACTCTTCGAACTCCGGCAAGGAATAGAAAGACATCTCCCTGTTTCCTTTGCTTGCCTTTACAATGGGTGTAATGAACTCCTCTAGGAATGGCAGCTTCAGTAATGATGGCCAATTATGGTGAATGAAGTTGATCAGGAGACCTTTGATGTGGGAACCATCCTGCAACACAAGCATTACACCTATTCAGGTTACACAGATAAGAAAAGCGCTACCGTATTTTGACGTGTATAGGCCACACATTTAAAAAAAATTACTACAAAAAAAGGGGTGTGGCTAATTTTTACACCCAAAAATTTGTATTAGGTGTCATTATTTATAACCAAATACAGTGGAAACTCAAACCATTGGAATTTTGTTTGACCAAAAGTCCATGTCCACAGAGAATTTTCTGTGGTCCCGACAAAATTCTTATGTAAAAGTCGTATTTTGCTGAACTCAATTTTATTTTTACCACATCGACAGAACAAAGATTTCTGTAGCATCACCGAAAATTTCACGCTCCAATAATTTAACAACGAAGAATTAAAAAAAAGTATAAGTATCAACTGTACTCATCAAGCCATACGAAGTAGGTATACAGTCCATTATGTACACATGCACAAGTAATACTAATAGATAATGTAAATAAAATTAATTTTCAACACACATTGTTTTTACTTACGTCGCACTGTCATGCATTTAGTCCTATTTATGTAATTTACGACTTACGAAATAACCAGCTGTTTATTTCGTCACAATGTCGCACTAACTCGTACTTTGCAGCAAAAATGTGGGAAAAACATATCAATAAATACAAAACAGTTACATACAATTTCTTATACAATATATACACTAAATCACTGTGCATACAACATGACAGTATTTAAGCATGTGTCTTTTCCCGTCCACTCAATGTTTACAGTGCAGTTTAGCATTTTGGTCAGTTCATAAAAAAACCTTCAGTTTATCAAACACAGGGACGTAATTTAAAACAGTAACTATTTTTCACATCCTTAACCGGTTTTGCGACATAATCAACCAGAGACTATCACCAACCTCGCCCAATAGTTGCAAATGCCATATTTGTAAAGAACCTAACCACAAAACACAGAAGATGCGTAAAGACAGCAGTGTTTTTAATTACTGCGTACAAGTCCAGAGCGTAAATTGCATTAATCTGCTTTATATATGCGTACCATTTACTTTCTTCATATCGCCAACATTTTTGGTTAGAGATGTTAGTTTAAAAATAAAATACATGTAGTTATGATTCTGCCCATGAACGAGAGGCACTGCCATAGCTATTTGGCTCATTCAAATCAGATTCATACACAAAACAAATATTGCTACTAATCAATTTATTAATTGTGTCATGCTGCGAACGAAATATCTAGATATGATGTGGGAGCGCTATATCAATATACAGTTGACGTCTACAGTATATAAAATGTACGACAATAATTATTACAGTGTTAAAACTTTTTTTACAAATGGATTTTAACCACCTCAAAAGCAGATACCAGTATTATAAGTTTAATTACAATTTATTTTATGAATTTAACTAGGTATGACTTATATAAAATTAAATATGTAGCAACACCATATATATAAGCTTCCGTTTAATTTCAAATCACCTGTTACTAAAAGATGAAAGTAAAATTAAGAAAACCGTTTTTTTGGTTGCAAAAATAAAATTCTTTGTTTGTGAAAACATGTCCTGTAAGATAACCAAGTGTGGTAATTTCCACGATGATTAAATCATCTGGGTTGATGAAATGATTTGGTTGAACCATGGCCGATTGTAACCGATACCGATTTAGGGTTTATCGGCAGATGTATTGATATCAGTATCGGTCCAGCAATATTAAAATGTTTATATGGATGCCATTTTGAAAATATATGTCTGACCGTCTCAAAGTTTATAAGTTTAGATGGCCTATCATAGTGCTACTGGATTGCCAAATTTGGTAGAAATTGGTTTTTTTCTTTCAGAGATATCACGTAATTTTAATTTGTCAGCAATACTATTTTACTATATGGCAGACAAAAGAGATTTTGTGTTGACACATTTGATGGTTGTAATATATATAGCCAGCATACAAAGTTTGATTGGAATTAATTATACAGTGTTCATTATATAACATACAAAACTAGAATTGCTATATGGCCGCCATTTTGATAGTAAGTGTCCGACATACCTAAAAAGTATCAGTTGGTATTTCCTGTTGCAGTACTATTTGTTTCCCATATTTGGTAGGAATTGGACAGTTCATTTCCGAGATATGACATAAAAACTTTATTTATTTGTATGGCACCATGTAGAAATATTTGGTGTTTTTAATTTATATACTGCTAGCATACCAAGGTAAGTTGGAATTGATTTAATGGTTTCGAAGATATGGCATACTATACTTAAAAAGCTAGATGGCCGCCATTTTCAAAATAAGTGTATCTCATACTTGAAACATATTTGTACGTATCAATTGCCGCAGTTATTACTTGCTTGCCAAATTTCGTAGGAATCTGCCAATTATTTACCGACATGTTACACAAAAATTTTATTAATTTACATAGCGTTATCTTACAAAATGGGGGACAAAATTGGTTGTTTTTTGCCGTATATATTGCTTGTAATAGATGCTGTCAATGTATGAAATTTGGTTGAAAATGGTCAAACGGTGTGGTAGTTATGCCAAAGAAACCTAAAATATTTACAAGGGACACCATTTTAAGAATAAGTGCCTAATAAAGTTCAGTTACTTAATTTACCTGACCTATCATAGTATTACTTAACTGCCAAATTTGGCAACAATTATTTGAGTAGTTTTAGGGATAATGGAAAAGCCTTATTTTTTCATTTGGTACTATTTCCCAAAATGGCAGACCTATAACAATATTCACCATTGAATTAAATGCATACACTTTGCAGTGTCAGCATACAAAATTTGGTATAAATCGGTTGAATAGTTTCAGAGATATGACAAATCACCCTAAATTTTTTAATTGCCACCATTTTGAAAATAAGTGCCTGGGGTGGTCGAAAACTATAAGAGTCAAGTGTACTTAATTAGTTCTATACGTGTACCAATCAAGTTGGGTAGACTTCAGTTCACGCGTTCAAAAATATAATTAAATCGTAAGGATTGATGAAATGATTTGGTTGAACCATGGCCGATTGTAACAGATACCTATTTTGGGTAAATCGGCAGATGTATTGGTATCTGTTCAGCCCTAATAATAACAATAGACATCTCAGACTACATACAATTGTGATGTTTACAGCTCCAGCCATGTTGGCAACGACAATAAAGAAACAGAGGAGCCATATTTTTTAAATATCAATTCACGATGTGACATTGCCAACACTCGCAAGAATTTTACATGAATATTTTTTCATGAAAATTACAAATTTGTGAAGTATAGGGACCCCTGAAGTGGTAAGTAGAATTCCTAAATTCAATTATAAAAACTGCTAAAAACGGTGCAAAAATTCACTTAAAAATTTTAAGGCGATAAATAAAAACTTAACCGTTCGTCATGAATGTTTTAAAATCTGGTGCAATAACTTGTTTAAAAACAATGCAACTGTGTCTTGTAATTATTCTGGAAATAATTCAGTAAAATGCAGAATTTTACAATCATGTTACTGACTACTGAAAATTTTATATTAAATCCCATCAAAAATATTATCTGGTTATTACAGTATGACACAGCACTACAAAATGTAATGATGCAGTATGGAAAATATATACCAATTTTTGTACATATTTCACTACAGAAACAAGTGTCAAATTGATAAATACCAATACATGTTTTTTTCTCTAAATGTGCCTCTGCTAACAAAAAATGTTCTCTAGCTCTGATAACGAGTATAATTTGTGACATAGGATGAACTGCGAGCCTTCAAGTTCTACAATGTTATCAATGCAGTGCAGTGCTCTACTCAAAACAGTGCATAGCACTTCAGTGTCACGCTCGGTGATAGCTTTGCAGCACTACCCTCAGCTTTTGTTTGCTGAAAGAATTCAAGCAAAGAATTAAGAAGCACCAGGAACAATTTTTTTTAATACCTACAAGACATTTACATATATGACGATAGTAAACCTGTGATCCTGTGGTACAATTTGACAGGGTAACAAGTTTACATTCGACGTATATGTAAACAAGGCATAATAAAATTAATTGTATATTAAATATATTTAACAGCCACCACGAGCACACATTAACCTCAAAGTTGTACACACCGCAGATTAACATGCCATAAAAATGTAGGATATTATAGCTAGGTTGGCATTCCAACCAGTTTTATTTTAGCCTAGTTAAGTTTGTTTGGGTTCTGTTTACTTTATTTCGAAGGAAAAAAAAAACGGGGAGAAGTAAATGTGGTGATGAGGGGTGCTTTAGTTTAACGTCTTTAGTGAGATTGCATTGTTTTGATGTTCTTGCTAAGTGTGTGGCACTCTTGAGTTGCATATTGTTTTGATGGAGCAGTGAAAAATTTTGCTAGTATGGAAATAACATTCAAATTATTGTATCTTCGAGAATTTTAACTTCAATGAAAAAACAAAATTCAATATATACGTTGCTGTTTGTATTCGTACAGATGCAGCAATACACACACACTTTGGCCGAAGTTAACCTTATACTCGAATTCACAATATGGGCAAAGAAACAAGTATTATTTACACTACAAAAATGTTGAAAGTGCAACTATTTTAGGTCACTGGCATTTCAATAATTATAGTAACAGTTTGCAAATACATTATATACAAAACACAAACTTACTGTTAGGTGAATTCACAACCTCTTTAACATGATTTTTTCTATAGAAATCCTTACAAGTTTACTTTACCAAAATCACATTTGTTCGTCACTAGCATTAAATCATTTATTTGCAGAATCATTCAGTAAAATAATCTCTGCACACGTTTCCTAAAAACAACAGACTTGCCATTTGGTGGGTCGCCGCCAATGCTAACCTCCACATTCGCAAGGGGATCGGACCTACTTCGCTGCGCATATTTTGCGTTATGAAGGCAACGGAAAACATCCATAGTTTTTAAGGAAGTAAAAAAAAAAAAAAAAAGGACAAATGAATAGCTTTTCACTTGTGCAATAATTTGTTCACTCACATTTGTAAACAAGATATTGTACAAAGTTTGCACACCCACTGCCACTGCACCACAAGCGCACATTGATGGACGCCATTTTGTATAACATGTCGTGGTTTAGCTTTTTCAAGTCACATTACCATTTGTAAAATAGTAATCGCGCAAGACATATTTGTAAACATTGCAACACAATACAAATTTTCTGTCACTAATATTTTGTAGGGAAGAAATTAATTCAAAATTTATTATGTTTGTATGGCATCGTGACTTAACAATATTTACAGGAATACAAAAATTCAGTGCAGCCTATCCTTGAAATATTAATTATCCCTCATTTTTCACCAAAACTTATGGTGCGGTCAATACACGCACGCAACCTATACACGCCAAAATACGGTCATTTGGTATAAAATGCCTGCCAGTTTAGATCACCTACTAGGAAAACCATTGTTAGTGTAATGACATTTGGTAAAAATGTTGGCTAAATGCCTTTTAAATAGTAGTCATCTAAATATCTATACATTGATACAAATTTTGACTACAGTCAAGATTTCTTCCACAACTTATATCTATTTTTAAAAAAATATTTTAAAAGTGTTGGACTAAACTGACTGAAGAGCACTGAAGATTTTTAATTATGTGAATAATTTTGATATACACAACAATTCTGTACAACAAATACACATGTACAGTATAATCTCTCTGAATTGACACAGCATTCATTTTTAAATACTGAAAATTAAAACCATTTTAATTTTTAAATATCGAAATTTAACACCATTATAATTTTTAAATACCGAAATTTAACACCGCTTTCATCTTTAAACACCCAGATTTAACACCAATTATTTTTTGCACTGAAATCAGGAATTCTATTTTACCATTTTCTGGGGTCCCTAGTTATTACCTTGCAAGACTATTTTGAATATGAATTTAATAAAAAGAATTCTTTCATTGAAACCAAATTGACATTTACTTTTTCAATTTTGCCGGCCTTGTTTAAACCTTCACAGCTCAGTCCCTCTTTGTTCAAGCATATGAAACAAACAAATATAACCACGTTCACAATTTCACCTCTTTAATTGTTTAAGCATGTAGCATAAACAATAAACACATACATATACAACCTGCGCAGTTTGGTCATTTTTATTGTATTGCATGCCATGTTTATTATTTTTCAATATCTTTGAGGCGAAATAAGTTCACTTCAAAGTTCGTTAATAATGTTAGTTTCTGGGAAATTTTCAAACAGAACACGAACTAGTGTCAATTTTTTGAGCTAAACTAGAGCCGATCTTTTACATGGGAATCAATTTCGAACCGAACATATTCATGAAGTTCAGTTTCGATTCAAAATTCAAATGTTCAACCCATCTCTAATTAGAAGACTTGGATTTCTCTTGGGTTTTGATTACAGTTTGTGATGACTTAATACACCCAGACATGCCATCAGCTGTGTGGAAGTCTACAAATTGACTCATAAATGTTACAGTAGCGGTAAATCATTGACAACAAAGAAGGTTAAACATATGCTTCTGTGATATCATTTCATTATGAAGTTGTCTGTAAATTAATATTTTCTTGCAAAATTGCCAGATTCTTTTCAAAAGGCCACCAAACATTGAATTTTCAATCAGAAAAAGTAGGCTGTCTTCATTGTTACCATTTTTGTAACGGACTGTCAATAAATGAGTTTGTAGATGCCAGTCTGTAATATCACTTTATTCACAAGACATCCGACTATTGAATTAAAGTAATATTCCATGCAAAATTATGTTTATTCTATGCCAGAGGCTATTGAACGTGGACTTGTGATGCTCGATAGATCCTTGTACTGCTCAATGTTTTTAACATTTTGGGAGACAAAGCAGAAGCTAAGTATAAGTGTCTCTGGTATCAATTTTTTTTTTTCAGAACAAATTTATCTATATTTTTTAAAAATTTCAGTTTTGCACTTAAAACTATTTAACATTGACTTCATGTAAAATATTGCCAATTTTTGTGTATAGTGATGCGGGTCAAAATCGCTCCAAAATTCCAGCAAATATCTACAGCAGCTGACCTGTCATACCTACTTTATTTCTGGAAACTTTGAGGGGACTTTAAAAAGGTCCTACTATAAATTTAATTACCAACTTTCCCATAAATGCAAAAAGTTGTATTTCATGTATCAAAAATAATTTGAAACTACATCTTTACCTGGTCCTGATCTGTCATGATCATCAGGCGACCATATCTCAAGGTTTTCAAATCATCTGTAGACTCATACTTCTTCTCGAACTTAAGACCAAGTATATTGACAATTGAACGTATTTCTGCATTCTCCAAAACCTGCATCAAACACAGCTGATTTAATTATCTGTTGTACCTGTGAATTTCAACAGACAGTGCGTGATACATAATATTAAAATATTACTTATAAGTAGGACCTGGAATATGTTGCGAGTATGAAATTTCTGTAACTTCTCACAAAATTAAAAGAAAAATGTGTAAACTATATGCATAAGAAAACATTTTAATTGATAATATGTACATTATTTTTGGCTAGAATACACATTTTTTTTACTAACGTGCTGGACTTTTTTTTTTTTTATCGAATATACGACTTAACTTACCCAAATGTGGCACTACCACAAAATCAGAACTGCTCACATACTACTCAAAATTAAGACATCTAATACAATACTTCACAAAAATAAAACCTAATCTAACCAGGTATCAGAGCAGTCCTGGCTACCTTAGGTGCAGTGAAAAATATGAAAATGTTTTTATAAAACCTACATGTTTTCAGAGACAATGAATGTACCACACTTGTTTCCGATAAACATTTGAATATTCTGCTACATTATTAGGGAATGCATACGTCTATTGTTTGTACACTTTTACAAATGTACTATGTTAATATCACTAAGGGTTTGTATCAAGATATAATTTTTCATAATATGTTAAAATTACTTTATGCAATTCCTTGTACTGCACTGCAATACTTGTGAATATTTCCACAAGTCAGCAAGGCAAAAACACAAGGTTGATGGGTGAAGTATTTCTGCATCTTTGATGTGCACTCTACACTCGACCTCGCCCCCATCTTGGACTCAATGTTCAACCCTTTGCGCAAGTTACTCCAAACAGTACTGAAGAGGCTGGGCACATGCCTGCAGGATACACCGGTGCAATGTTGGGTGCGTACACAGACACGCCAGTACCAGCTTGTACTGTTCGCCAAGATTTCTTGTGCCATGTCAGGGTACAAACACGAAGGCTATACCAAAATCCTCAGTTTCAAAAGGTCCCCCAGCATAGGCACAAGGCGTCAAAACAGTGGATCGAGTTTAATTCATAATGATAAAGACAATATATTTGGTTTCCAATTATACGTTAATTAACATATTTACTGTACTCTCAGAGAGTGAGGGTTAACATAATTATATACTAAAAAAGGAAAACAGTAGTTCAGGTGACATGATTGAAACACTTTTATTGTGTTCAAAAATTACAAAAGATAAATAAATGTAATGTTAAACAACAAGAAATAAAAAATTCAATGAAAAATTAAGATTTTTCCATCAGTTAATATCATTACCTGTAATGAACAGCGTCCCTATCTAGAGGAAAACCTAGCAACTGGAGAGAAGAAATTATTTGCTTCCAAAATCGCAATATTCTTTTTCGGTAGAGTGAAATATGCTTGTTTCAATGGAAAACTAACTAGTGCAGGGCTGCAGATTATGCGGATTTTGTCCATATTTACTAATTCATTAAACGGATTCACTGAATTTAAATAAATTTCACGGATAATCACTTGTGCACAAAAAAACTGGTTAACGAGATTTATTGAGGGAAGGGATACTTGTTACCTGTGTATTTACTTATACATACGGAATTGTAGCATATTGCAAAAGGCTATTGTTTATTAAAAGTGGTTACCGACATGAATAAATTTATGAAATAGGCAAACGTTACCAAAAAGTCCACAGACGGACGATCACGGTAAAATGCGAACACAACATGGATGCCTACAGACAGAATGAGTAAGAGCCACGGCATTGCCACCTCGCACGCCATAGCGCAAGTGAAATTAAAAGAGAAGAATTTTTCCTTTTAATCTGATTTTGGCATTAAAATTGCCTACCACAGCAATTTTAATTAAATAACACCCTAGTTGTATGGAACAGCAATTATCCATATGTTTATTAAATACATGTAGCGGTACTGGTAGCAAGCGAGAACAAAAACACTGCGCAACTCAAAACATGCGCAAACCTTGTTCTTTAAAAATAAATTGTGATAAGTGTTCATGAGCTAAGGTTGAACCGGTTTCACAATTTACTATCATTAGCACAGCTCTCTTCACACGTAATGATAATCTCAACTATGTAGCAAGATGTATAGAATTTCGTTTTACACTTACTTGAATTGCGACATAGAAAAAAAATTACATATGATAATTGTTTGCGAAATGACCACGGATTTGGTCAAAATTCACATTAATTTTAAACTCCACAGCAATGTTAACGGAACTAGGACTGCAGCTGGCGCCATGGCGCAAGCTATTCTACTGACACAAAACAAAGAATGTCGGACACTGTTGCCAGATATGTGGAACATTCCACGGCTGCCACATCTACTTTTTCCGTTACGATAACACGTGTTTATACTGTTTACAAACATTAACATCTTTGCATGTCACCTACTCTTCAAATGAGGAAGAAAGCAAGAATTAAAAGAAAGTGATTTTTTGATTAAATGGCCCAATGACATAGAAACAAACTTCGCTAGAATCCATTTCATTTTTAATTACCTAGTATTGCATACCAAAAATTTTTACTCAAGAACAATCATGCTGAAATTTTTGCTTGAACAGTATTTTTTTTTAATCTGAATTTAACTTGCGAATGCTATTTCCTGTAAGAAGTCTTACACCTATTTGTTTTAAGAGTAGTTTTTCTTGACAATATTTGTTTTGAGTGTAGTTTATCTTATATCTGATTCAGTGAGTAGTAACATTATGTGAATTTATATTTAAAGAATTTATTTTACTTTCAAAAAATATTAGTCTATTTTGCAATAAAAGTAAGTAGAATTTTGGTGCACTTGTAATTTTTAGTTTGCTAAATATGAACGTATTTTTATTTGCATAATCAGGATTTTTGAGTGTGTTGCTTAGAATTTAGATTTCAAGATCAGTGGCAACCCTGCTCTAGTGAAAGCAAAATTAGAACTTTCTACGGAAATTAGATTTCCTACTGAAATGGTGAATTAAACTTTAGCCTGAAAAGTATTCTAATATTTATTTCCCCTAGGAATACCCCATAAAATCTAGGTGCAGCTTGGAATTGAGTAAATACTGTAAAACTTGTTATATACAAATGAACAGAAACTGCATGTGGGTGGTGTAAAGTTTTTGGAAAAATCAAGTGCCAGTGAGTTTTCTTAGTAAGTCTTATTAAAGTTTTAAATGTCTGTACAATGTTTCATGTTAATCACACATAACTGGCAGCTACTTATAAAAATTAGAGAATAACAAATTATGTTTTAGTGCGAGTGGATCTGTTCCAAAAACAACAGATTCATGTTCTAATAATAAGATGTGAATTTTCTTTTGCTATAAAATTTATATGATGAAATGGAAAATGTTTAAATGACAATATCAGCTCGTTTTATTTACCACAAATGTTGGGCCCTAACGAACAGGTAGGATTGTTGCAGCACAACTTGATGGCGAACTATTTTCACAATTACAAATCTTAAAGAAACTATTTATCTTGACGACTCTTTAAGTAAAACAGAAAAACAGAATTGCTTGTGAAACTATACACATAACCTGTACCTGTTTTTTAGATGCTTCACGGACGTTCAGCAGTTTACCCTTCAGTGGGAATACACCATACTTATCTCTGCCAACAACTCCCAGCCCAGACATGGCCAGAGTCTTGGCTGAGTCTCCCTCCGTAAGGATTAGCGTGCAGTCCAGTGATTTACCACCGCCTGCATGATTGGCATCCTCCAGCTTGGGTATACCTGTTAGGTCATAGGGAAACTAAGTCCAGCAAAAAACATCTCCACATACAATGTTTGATTATGATTAGTAGAGGCACGATTTTGTGGTAAATCACAATGAAACAACACGAAATAAAAAATTTGCAATACCTCACTAAATTAACTTTCTCCACAAGCAATGAACTCTTCTCCCATGTTATATACACAAATTTACTTCGGTACTGTAAAAAATCTAGAGACGTGCAAGTATTTGCAATAGAGAGAAACACTCAAGATGAAAAAATTCTCGATTTCATCTCAAGACAATTTTTAAATGTCGGAAAGCATAGTTCTACAATCAACACACACACATAAATACATTAAAGTATTTTTTCTTGCGTAACGAAATGTAAAATAACACATTCCAAAGATTACACAGGCAGTAAAACATGAACTTTGAAATAGGCTACAATACTTTAACAACAAACCGCCTCCAAGTGCTATTAACAATGGTGAGAAGTGGAACACACACAACTACAATGTGTGCAGTAATCTATGGCCACAGTGCCGCATGTTTCTTTACATTGACAGACGTACATAAAACAAAAGTGTGATATCTAAATTAATACATTAAACGGACTGTTTTCGTACAATATCTAGTCTCATAAATTATGGAAGATGAAACAGCAGATGTAAAAGACCGTAAATTGTATATCATTTGTACATTTTATGTAAAAATAAAGGGCAAAGGCGAGTGTAAAGTGTGCAAGAAATTAATATAAACACAGATCGGAACCGGTTGGAAAACTTTCTTTTTTTGTAATGTAGATATATATCACGTGTATACTACTTGTTCTAGTTTATGTATGTATCTCGTAATTCCTTTCCATTAAAATTTCTTTGTGTATAGGTTGTTCACTGTAAAATGAGCACTTTTGGAAGCCCTGCTTAAGATCTACTTGTATGCACGTTGTGTATTCTTCCGTCTTGCGTAAAATTAACATTGCCATGGGTTTCATCACTTTATCCACACGTCTGTCAAATTGAAACTGTGAAATTATTAGAAAAGTGAATACATATTTTACAACTCTGCTCATTTTTCCACTTCAATGCACGAGGAAAAAAAAAAAACAAAGCGAAAGAAATAATTTAAGTTATCACAAATGGTTACCCAACACTTTTTATTCTATGTTATAATATTGAACTACTTTCCATCCATCGTTACCAACTTAACTGGGTGCATGCCCCTCAACACTTCCTTTAAAATATATGCAGGCAGGGGCAGTGAAATTTTTCTAAGGTTGATTTAAAAAGTGTTCACTTTATCGTGAACAGCCTGTAATTGATAATTTTTTTTTTTTTTAAACTTCTTTAAGTTCCCAGAAAAATTGTTTGTGTATTTACCAAAATTATACCGTTTTTTTTTTTATTGGAGCCTGTTAAATAATTACTGCTTTTAAAAATGTTAACTATGATTGCTTTTCAATAAGTGTCTTGTAACTAGACAAGAAGTGATTTATGTTGTAAATGTATGTTTGCGAGAAGGTTTATCAAGACAATTAAAAATTCACAACGTAATTTTAATTCAAAATTATGCACATATAATTTGTGTTCAAAAAAAAAATGAAACCAATAACACCAAAATCCAACAAAAATTACACCGAAATGTTCTTAACAATAAAACCACAAAACCTTACCTCTAATGATTAGTGTCAAAAAGAATTAAAGACTGACACTTTCTTGCTTTCAGCTGTTCTATTTTGAGATCGGTTATAAAATTAGTAGTTAGCCTGTCAATATTGGCTTCTGAAAACGTATTTTCGCAGAATGCCTTGTACAACTACTACAAAGTCCCCAGCAGAAAAGTGACATACATTCCACGTTGTAGAGGCACGTGCGTAATGTTGCCTATTCTCGGTCCATGCACACTGTTCGGCTTGAGAAAGTGGTACGTTAGCACATCGATGACATGCCCTCCGCTAGTACACACTCCATAGCATGCTAAATGAGCATGTCCCATTCGATCGTGTGGGATGTACTGCTGGTAAATTGCCACCATCCTTACCACTGACATAAAGTACAAGGCATTTGGCGAAAATACATTTTCAAAGCCTAATTTTCACAGGCTCATTATCTCATTTATACGGTGTCCTATATATTTTCAACTATTTTTTCATAAGGAATCACCACCTGTAATTTGGGCTTTAATTTATGAACAACCTGTATTTAGTTGCTCTAGTTTCAAAGAGAAATACAACGCTAAAATCAATGCAAAGCATATAAAATTTATTTTTATTCACTCCTACAATCTTAAGATGTTGAATAATTTTACCGACTAGTAGAAGGTGCTTTATCTGGTAATACAATACACAAGTAAATGGGTAACACACAGTTTTTTGTTTGCTACTAGATAATTAAATGCATTGTATTATTTTCAAAATAATATTTTAGTTACTTGAACATGAGCTCCAGCAATAATGTGCACATGCATCAGGTAACCTATAAGATGTTCATGAGCTCCAGAGATATCTTGCATAGTAGCAATGAACAACTTGCTATTAAATTCACACATGACATCTATACCAGGACCGCCATTGCTGCTCTAACACCAAGCCTGGCCCTCTCCTACTGCATCTACGATCACAAAATGTCCAGAGAAAGGATTGGTTTGCCACAAAGAGAGTTTTGATGTCGCCTGCACAACTGCCATTTACTGTTTCCCAACCTGCCCTAACTAGGCCACCACCCACAAACATCCACTCTCACACATAACCAGCCTGCGCCAACGCCGTGGAGTGAGCGTTAGCAAGAGGCGGTCCATCACCTCTGTGCACCCCTAGTCCTTAGGGTGTCCACCACACCACTTATACAGCGTGTACAGGAAACATGTGTACAAACTCTGGCATGTGACTCATGACCGGAAAAAAGGAAGATTGATATAGGACACCCATGGTCCGTATCAAATATTAAGGGCTGCAGCAGCCCCTAAAGGTGGTGGGCGACAAGGACATTACGTGCCATATTAGGCAAAGTACTTGCGTTAGAAGAACACAAATTGGTATTCAGCGCAAGTAAACCAAGATCTTGGACACGCGGTAGGTATGATCCGTCGTACACACCAACGGCATTGTCCGGCACGATGTCCACATACGAAAGACCGAGGGAAACCCGGCCAGGAATTGAACCCGGTTTGCCCCGGGGTTCTCCCGTTTTTTCCACCCTTTCATTCCGGCGCAGATCCATACTCACCTCAAACACACTCATCGGCTCTCAAAACCTAGCTGTTACGTACCGCCACACAATCTTCACGTATTCGGCGGGGACTCTCCACTGAATTCCTCCGGGTCCAGGTTGGGTTGCCTACTCACTAGGCCATGCTATTACTATCACTGTACCATTCATTTGCAATTTAACCGGAAACATAGGTCCTAGACAGAAGTACTTTGCCTAATATACCTCGTAACGTCCTTGTCGCCCACCGCCATTAGGGGCTGCTGCAGCCCTTATTATTTGAGATGGACTATGGGTGTCCTATATCAATCTTCCTCTTTTCTGGTCACGAATCACGTGCCGGAGTGCACATGTTTCCTATACACACTGTATATTGAGTTGCAGTCCCAGTAAATGTCAGTTGTTCCTCACCAGTCAACACCTACACACCTCACACAATACTTTCTAACAAACACCGCAATATTTATGCCACTTGAAGACTACTAGATGACTGTCTGTCAAGGGACAAGCAATTTCCGAACTGAAGTTCATTTCAGGTGCTTCAAAGCCGTGCTCGCTATGCAAACCGCCTCTTTACAGTAAACCAGTGACTTTGACTCTCATGTTTCAACTTGTAACAGCTAGAGTAGGCACCAGTAAATTTGAACATGGCTAAGGCTAAGCTTCTTGGCCGGGTTAGAGCCGACAGAGTTGTTACCAGCTTGGTACATAGACACTTGAATTGGTAGAACTTTCCACTGAGGATTATTTTCTTAATCTTAAATAAACCCCTGCACCCCTTTATTCCAGAGTTTCGCCTTATTATTGGAAAGCAAATATCCCTTGTTAACTGATCTTTCAAAACAACCTCTAGTCACCTAATAACCTATCATATACACAGCGACTTCTCAGCAAAGAGTACAGGAACCAAACATACATGCTCACGAAGAAATAGAATTCCTGTGGCAGGCGATTACTCCTCAAGGAGAGAGGGAGATCCAGTCGCAACTTCACACCTAGTACTGTGGCTGTTCAGCCTGTCTTGATTGTACATGCATCCTTCAGACAAGACTGTCAAGCATTGTGGTACCTGAAAGCTGGCATTAGTACACACAGGTAATGCCAAACTACTGTAACCAGTCCCAATCCTGCACATCACCACGATTTGCCACTGGATGTACAGGTTTCGCATGTGGCAGGATGTAAACTTGAACCTGATCTTCAACAGTAGGAAAACACTGCTATATTTCTGCAGAGAGATCCTTTTCTCCAAGCAAGGAAGAGAAATGAAGGGTAAAGATGCAGCAGCACGAGAAACCAGAGTGTCAACACCACTATAAACTCCAGCTCAGATGATATAAAGCAAACAGAGGGAGGTTGCCCAGTTCGCATGGCAGCAAGTAGTCTATGATTCCCCTTGATATCAACCAAGGCTCTTCCAACCACCCAAAAAGACCTCAGGTGTACACAGTATGTGGACAACTTCTGACCAAACACAATCCCACTGCGAGCAATTTGTATATACAGCTAAACGAGACCATGTCTGTAGGGAACGCTGGAACATGAGACTTTTAGAGCCAGCCATCCCCAAGGACTGTTCTCCCCAACTACTAAAACGCCAGGGCCTCAAAATCCCCGGATAGCACCAGAAATACCAAATTATTAGCAGTCCCAATCCTATAGTACAAGCCAAAAGGAAAACTGTTTGATGCTCCTATTAGCTACATCTGGGTAAGCTTCAAGTTAATTTTGTGCCCAGCATGGCGCCTAGCTGTACTTGCGTAGGCAAAAGACGCAGAACCGGACTACAGCAACCATTAGACAAAGAGTTGTGCCACACACCAAGGTGGTCACATCAAATTCAGTGACTTCGGAGAATCACAGACAAAACCCGGTGACGCTGAATTCCCTTATTGGATACAACCGGAACGGGCACTATATGGAAGAAAGACAGGAAGGAATGACAGAGTCTCCGTAGAAAGAAATTCCTTTGATGCCGAGCTAGAACAATGAAGTGCCCCACCTACAAACAATGCCAGTGCTGAACAGAATTTAAGAACAAGGTGCCGAGCATTCACCAGGACACCTATTACATTTTATAATATGGCTACATTATCCTTGCCATCTTGTGTTTATTTATATACTGTGAATATTTAATATTAAAATTCACACATTATTACATACGAAACTACTTTATAGCATTCCTGAAATAAAATGGACCGATTTCAGTATGTATTTTCTCATGAGAAACTGGAAAATAATAAATGAGTTATGTTTCTTATGGTTAACAAAAAAATATGGGCAAAATACTGTGCACTTAAAAATATCTGTTAAAATAGGACTGCCTTCATTATAAAATATTTCATATGAAAAGTAAGCTATGTTGAAACAAAACAAAATGAAAGTTGGAAGGGATACTACACCTCAAGTATTTCATCAACCATCTGACAGAATAAGTTTCCTCACAAAAACAGATGAGAATAATTACTGGAAAAATGTTCTGCCCTTTCAGAATACAGACTCTAAATTACATAGCTACCCCTTTCCAAACATAAAATACAGATCTTTAAATACTGTTACTACCGGTACCTGTTCACCTTTAATGGATTTTGTCATTGGCCTCAAAGTAAAAAAAAAAAAAAAAAAAAAAAAAACTCTTATTAGCAACAAGAAATTATTTTAACTACTACATAATACAAAAAAAAAGGGTGCTAGTATTGTGCCTAATCCTAACCTGTAAATGTATTCATGCTGCTTAAATAAAACAGAAGGGTTACGTTTAAGAGAAGGAATTCATGTGGAAATGTTATTTTTCAATTTAAACTACGGATGGGCGGTTCGAATCCTCGAACACCACAAAGTACTTAGTATTTGAAAGTTTTGAGATTCGAGCAAAAAGATTTGAGGAAAAAAATTATTAGAGCAAAAATGAAAACATAACTTCAAAACAGCACTGAAAGAGTACACAATTAGTATTTAGTTTCTTGCAAGTGTATTGTGTTATGTACACTATTATGTTTCATCTAGTATCTAAATGTGCATTACATTCATAATAGTTTTGCTTTTGTCTGGTCAGAAAACTTTGTGCACGTGCGAGCGCATTTCGTAAACACGGTATTTACTGGCATAATTATCGTCCTGGCATAATTCACGCACCCTTATTGTATGGTGCAGAATTCCGGAAAAAACTTTTCCTTTCATATTTCACGCAGCCCATTTCTGTCAACGAGGCAAAATAAAATGTAATTCCTTACCCTATTTTTTTTTTTCAACTAAAATAACCGCCAATATAAACAAGGGCACGTACCAATGAATGATAGCCAGCAGCACTTCCGCCTACGTAACATTTTCCCCACTGGTTCTAAAAGTTATTCCAAATGTTTAAACTTGTACATGCGTAACAGTGAAACATGTGCATTGAATGATGAATAGTAATATAAGAAACCAAACATCCTTTACTACAGTATTTGTTAGCTTTCAAAATATTTAGCGCCTGAAAAAATATGCATTTGCACTAGCGCCGGCAAGTAAAGTGAACAGCCAAGATTATTGAAACAGCTTGTCGCATGCTGTTCAGGTTTCACAAGATGGACATTATAATATTGGGGCACTGGCATTCAGTTAGAACAGCGACACTGGATCAATACAAACTCGAGCAGGTGATTGGATGAACATGCGTTGAACAGTTTGTGGAGTGTGGTTTAGGTTTCGTTATCGCTAAAAGTTATAGTTTATAAATTGCTGGTTTTACTGTATTTTTACATGTGGAGTTAAATTTACTAATAATGTTGACAAATACCAACATATTTATTACCATTTGGTATTGCTGGATGTTTTGTAATGTACGTAGCTTAAATATTACGAGGTCACCATGTTGAAAACAGTTGCTCTGCCATTACAAGTCCAAGTGTTTACACACACCTTTTTCTAGGTTTAGCTGCACGGTAAAATAAAAACTATGTGAAGTAATACTAATAATCACCCTTTATTTCTTTATTTTGTTCCTGTAATTATTTCAACTGACAATGTAGAGGAAGCAGCTAGCAATCTGCCACAACGTAAGTATGGTAGACCTCATTTTAATGTTTAGATGCACATGTCTTGGCGCTTCCTAGCATAATTGACCCTGAGCATGTTAAAATGCTTGTTCCTGAACAAAACCGTGCAAGATTAAATAGTACAGTGTTAAAAAATGTATTATGTAAACATAACCGAGATGGCATTGTAATTGGGTTTCTTGAGTAAAAACTTATTTCATTAATGTGTTACCTAAATAGTTATTGTGTTTGTGATGCATACTTTTTGGGGTAAGGAACAAGATTTGGATTCGAGGAGTGGATTCGAAGGACTCTTTAGGATTCGGACTTGAGATTCAGATTAGAGTAAAATGGGTTTCGACCCAACCCTACTTTAAACCAATTTTGATGACCATGTAAAACATTTGAGTTTCCATTTTATCCAACACACAACAATTTTTTTGGACAAGCATAATAAATTTTTCTATCCTTCAATGAAAACGGCAAGAGTCTTTACAGTATAGAGCCAGTGGTACACAAATTTATATCCAAGTAAGTCTGATTAGGTAACAGTCAATACCTGACAACTTGGTTTGCTTCTTTCCGCTAATTTTCTGCAACTGGCTCTGGGCTTTGAAATGAAGCCATGTTGAAACTGCATCCAATATGGAGCTTTTTACAACCTGTTGATATTCACACCACACTTTCAGAACATGCAGATCAATACACACTAACAAACTAAATTTCACTGGTACCCTCTCCTAAGTGAGAGACCAAGTGAAAAAGTAGCACATGCAACAAAACCATAATTTTACAGAAAAGAGGCATTTGTCAAGTTTCATAAACAAGACATCATAAATGAGCCATTTTGTCAAGTTTATTTAAAGGAAATGGGAACGAGCTACATTATAGTATTTTCCACAATCTCTATCAAGAATCTTCTACAGGTATTAACCACAATCCCACATGAACCCCAACACTTAAAACATCCCATACAGGCAGAACCTTCAATATGAAAGAGACAGATGTTAAAACCATTTCAACATACCTGATTGATGAACTTGTCAGACAATGAACATTTTGAACCGAAGTTCTTGACTTGAAGAGTCATGTTCTCCTTTGTCTGAGAATCGAAGGTGGGGTTCACAATTAAACAGTTGAGGAAAAGCCAGATGTGCTTCTTCACTTGGAATGGCTTTACATCTAATCCACTTTTGTTCTTCTTCTTGAACGCTTCAATGAGATGCTTCACAACCATATCTGCTACGTGGTCCACGTGCCGTCCACCCTGCCACAGCATGCAATTAAAACTAAAGTATGTCGAACAACCATTAAAACAACGGCCCAATTTCACAACTTCTTTATTTAACTTGGTATAGCTAAACTAAGTGAAAATTTTACCCTTTCATTTACCAGTGTTTAAAGTTTATGCATTTCATCACGCACAGCTAACACGTAACTAACTCTGTGTAGTAAATATACATTTACTGCCAGACATTTGAAGAAAATGGTGCACCTAGAAGGCAATGGTTTGCCCACAAACCTACAATCAGTGTTATTTTTGGAATTCAAGATGAAAATTTAAAAAGTGAGTAGCGAAAAAGTTCCTACATTTGATAAACAATAAAAATAAAACTGTAACAAATAGTACACAAATACTATGATGAGTTCTAAACCATCAGGACAGATAAGTTATCAGTGAACGAGAAATTGCAAGCTCAGGAAATGATTTCTGCGGGATTTAATTCAGCCAAAAATCTTCCTATAAAAAAATGTGTAACAGAAACATCACCATACTGTAATTACCACAATAATGTTATTGTTTGTGAATTCAATTAGGTCACCTTATAATATCTTCATTACCGTTGTATATAAAATGTTATATTCTAATGGCCATTCCAGTGAAAATAAACTAGCAAATAACAGTAACAAATAAAATTTTAATGTCAAATTCGCAAATTCGTTGTACTGTGGTACATTTTAAAGCACTGATAAACTACAAAGCAAATTTAAAGGTACCAACATACAGAATTCTCTATGTATTACTCTCATATAAAAATTACACATGTAATTGCAAAATGTTTATTTCTTATTGCCTGTCAATTTTTTTTTGTGAATTCACTGGGCAAAGAAAACCACATTGCAATAAGTGAAATTAATATTGGATTTACAACAAAATCACCTGCAAATATTTTCTCATACCCTCCAAAATATTTCATGTTTAAGCAGCAATACAGTATTTCCATAGTAAGCAGAGTTTAAGAAGGTAAACGGATGAATATGGGCATTTAAAATTAAACTCAAGACAATTAAAATTAATTACATTTTCAGTCGTGAAATACAGTAATCCCAGTCAACTTGTGCCTAAATATAACTTGACGAGTTAAACATATGTAGTGAAACTAATCCTAAGTTGAGTATGATGCAGTCAACAAGTTATGTATACTTGTTTAAAAACTGAGTGAACCAATATTAGAACTACATACAAGTAAACATAACTATTGGCTAAGGCATGGTAAAGTGAACACTTTTAAATGCTCTAAGTTGTCAGTCAGCCTGTTGGATGCGTATTCTTCCTAATATTAAAATAAACATTGCCATGTGACTTCCAGCTACTGTTTGTATAGGCTATCATGATATGTCAACTGCATATCCTCATTAAATAAACAAGAAAAAGTAATAACTACAGTAAAACCCATTAAGACATTTCTGAAGAGATAGAAAAAATAATGATTATTAACCAGGAAAACTTATTAAAAGAGTTCAATTAAACGTGTGTATATAGACAAGGTGTGAAATTAATGAATTCATTAAGCATGAAAATTAAGATGTTTCACTGTATTTTAACAATCATTATAAATATGTACACACTAGTTCCAATAAATAATATTAGTTTATAAATACTGTATTGATGCACACAATTATTTTCATAATTACCAATAAATGCCTAATTCTTTTCAGCCCGTCTAACATCACAAGGAAAATTATTTTGGTTCATGCTGTCAATTGAGAATCCGCTGTAAAAACAAAACAAAACCGCTACAAATGCTCTTCTTTAGATATGTTTGCCCACTGTGTGCATCATAATAAAGGCATGTTTTCTGATAATATGCAGTATTTATTCCTTCACACAAAAGACAAGTGTTTTAAACAATTGTTAAATGACCTATGAACTATAGGTCCGTGGTTACTTCCAACTTTTCTGAAGCCCTACTAAAGTTCTACTTGCACGATATTCCCACATCTCAAGCATACAAAGTTTAACAGTCTAGAAAATTACACCAAAGAGGTACCCACCACATTTGTGTAATAATATTTTGCGTTAGAACTATTTCTTATTAGGCATTACCAACACAACTATTTCTCTCCTGTTTTTATTCGTATTAACTAGCAGCACGGCATCACTTTGCTCACGTTTTATGGAGTTATTAAAATACATACCTATATATTTGCGACTACCAGTGATTACACGCGACTACTTGCAAATACCTGTGACTACCTGCCACTATTTGTGACTACTTACGAGTACTCACAACTACTTGCGACAAACCGTGACTACTTGCAACTACCTGCAACAACTTGTGACTACTTGTGAATACCTGCAACAACTTGCGACTACTTGCAAACTATGACTAACTGCAACAACTTGGGACTACCTGTTACTACCATTCACTACCTGTGACTACTCATAACGACTTGCGACTACTACCCCGTGACTACTTGTAACGACTTGCGACTACTACCAGTGACTACTTGCAACTAATTATCAAGATAATATTAAGATCCACCAAGCCACTGCGGCCACACTTGATATATTACTATCTATTGAGCCACTGCAGCCCCACTTGGCATTACTCTATCCACTGGCCCTCTGTGGTCCCACTTAACATATTTCTATCTGCTGAGCCACTGCAGCCCCAATTAGGATCTTTCTATCCATTGAGAAACTGTGACCCCACTTGGGATTGCTCTAGCCACTGGACCACTGTGGTCCCACTTGAGATGTCTGTATCCATTGAGCCGCTACGGCCCCACTTGGGATCGCTCTAACCACTAGGTCACTGCAACCACACTTGGCATTACTCTATCCACTGAGCCTCTGTGGCCCCACTTGATATATGCCTTTACCCATCTGGGATAATGTAGTTTTCTAACAGTGAAAGAATTACAAGAATCGGCCCTGTATTTTTGGTAGAGCATGCTTAGAAAGCAGCCAAGTAGCTCATTTTTCCCCTACTTAGTTTACAAATTTTAAAATTTCTCAAGAATTTTTTAATATTATTATTAAACATAGCTTATGACCATCTGGAAGAATGTAGCTTTCTAATAGAGAAAGAATTATCAGAATAGGCAGTGTAGTTTCCGAGATTACCTAAGGCATATAAACAAATAAACTCGCATTACCTCTTTATAATATTAGTATAGAGTATAGATCATTTGAGTGCTTTGAAATGGTAGGCAATTTTTTAAGTAGAATACTACAAATCTTTTATTCAGTACATATTCATTATGATTGTACACATATTTGCAAATGTATAGAAATTCCAAATGAAAGAGCCTACAATGATGTGCACAAATACTTTACAAATAAATATTTTAATACACAACTACACAAAAGCGAATGGCAGGTGTTATTATGTTGCAAATTACAAAAATTATTGTCATAAAACTCAGTGGCTGAAAATAATTTATTCAAATTTTTGCAGCATACTATCATATTAATATTTATCATAGATGCAAGTTTCACGAAAATCTATCTAGGCAAACAGTTTTTACAGCATGAAGTATTAGGAATTTGGGGAAACTGTCAGACAGCACATTTTTATTAATAATAATAAAGTATTTCACGATTAAAAGTGGTGTCAGCTCATCAAATACACAAGACCAGGTACTTACAGTTTGTACACACGAGGGTATTTATAAATTAACCACAGTACTGAGTGTGCCTGGATGACAATATCACATTAACATAAATATTATTTGCAGCAAAAAATTATTATACCACAAAATGCTGTGTGGTTGTAATAAATAATTAACATTTATTTTCTCTTTGTTACTTTTTTGCTGAATTGGGAGGGGAAACCAAACACAAAATGGCAAGCCGGTTTTAGAAAGGCTCGGTGATTACAGACTGAATAGAAATTATTAGCAAGTAGAATTGATGCACACGCAAATATGTTACATTAAAAATATATAGAGAGCTAGCTGAAAATAAAATTTGTTCATTTAATCGTATATTTGTAATTAACACATGAAACATGAGTCATTTCATGAGGACGTGGCTTCCGAAGCGAGCTGTGCATGCTGGCGAACAGATGGCAGCACTGTCGTCTACTCCAAAGCTGTATTGCAAACGTTATCTATCACGTCCATATAAAAGTAAATTTTTCATCATGTACGATCTCCACCAAGCAACTCTGATTTGAAATATATTGCATCAAATTGATGTAGAAATATTTAGAAAATACTTTGCGACAGATCTGCGGCATCCAATTAATATGAAGCATGCACATGGCAATGTTAGCACTAGCTACAAACAAAACTAAACTATTACAGATGGTTTAAGTTTCATTTGGTTTGAAACACCTACACATTATTCTAAAACGAAGTTTAGTTTGTTACACTAATAACAGCGGTTTTGTGATGACATAAAATAAAACACATATACATGCTGTCTAAGAACTCTTTCACCCTGTGTGTTTCTCCAATGTCTGTTGTGCGAAAACTGGGCAATCAAAATAGTCAACATGAAATTCTCTTTCAATCTTTCACGCATCAGCCGATATAGCATTTTGTATACGAGATGGTTAAGTTATAACATATTGCCACATATTGGCTGTCAGAAAATGGAATTCCTACATGAAATAGACTATAAGAGATGCTATCAAATAGAATAAATGTAATGTAGCTTATCTGTGAATGTTTTTGCTGTACTTAAAAATTGTAAACAGGGTTACCACATTTTTTCCATTGGAAAATTCCCCGACATTTAGCTGATTTTCAGACAAAAATATTTTTTCCCCTAACCATTTGCAGAAATTTTTTTCTGTAAGGATTGATTTGCATTATAACACACTTTTATACTAAATTACTTCTTTGATTTTACTAAACTGCTCCCTGCATAAATGGTAAACCGAAATACCTAAGCATTTTGTCCAAAATCATCAAAACAATTTTATACGATTCTGGTAATGGTTCATGACTGACAGAACGGCCAAATATAGCATGCATCACAAAATTCCCAGATATTTAGATAACTTGTTTGAAATTCTCCAACATTTCCTTGGCAGATTTCAAAGTCCCTTACATTTCCCAGTTTTCCAGGTTTTGCAGATGACAGGCTGTAGTGCAAACCAAAAATCAAAATTCAACTGCAGTTTCACAATCACGCAACAATTTATCTGCAATAAAGGCCATCTCGGTGCTGCCATCTACTAGTGAATATATTTCTACCGGCAAGAAACTTGCAATTTGAGACTTTAAACTAACATTTAAATCTTATTATTGATTGCACCATTATCTGGCAGTGGTCACCCTTCCCTTCACTCCCTTACATCATCCAGCGTGAAAGAAGCAACTCAATATTTCCAATGATATTACTTCATGGCATAACGTATAATTTTATTTAGAAAACATCTAATATAATAAGTTCATTATAGAACTTTTGAAAAAAATACATTTATAGTAAATATTCATTTCATGTTTTTATGACCTAATATTTCTTGCAATGTTCCTATACTAACTTAATATTGTTAATTGTCCCTGGTAAATTATTTTTCATTTTGTTTTAACATTAACTTTTATTGGTAGTTTTCCACCACCAATTCATTAAAATCAGGATTTTTTTTTTTAGTTATTATAACCTTAATACTTAACTATCGTTCATAAATAAAATTGTTGTTTTAAAATTTATTTAGTCATTTTTGGAATGTAATTCTTTTCGGTTTTGTTTTAATTGTATTTCATTTTCTTGTGTTTTCCATTTACTGAGTTTTTAGTTTTCTTTTTCAGTTTTTTCCGGAAGTACTTTTTTTGTTAGTGCTGCATAGGCGTGAAGTTGCGTTTTTGGTGGGACCCTTGAGCAAGGCGGACGTGTTAAAATTCCGTCCGGATTGAATTCTGTCCATCTCCGGCGCCATCTTAAATTAGATATAGATTTGAGTTGTTCCACAAGTAGTTTTAACAGTAAGAACACCGTGCCATGCTTCAGAAGAGGGCATAGGCATTATATAAGCGATTTATTAGTGGTTCTAGTTCCAGATGCAGCCAACCTTTGAGGCACCACTTAGTGCCAAGTGCCATGTTAATTGGTACAATGCCATTATAATAATAGGTGATGCCAACCTTTTGCTGATGCCGTAGAGGCATCCAAGCATCTGAAAAACAATTGTTTGGATTCTTAAAGAAGTTCATAGAGTAGTGTAAACCAGTGGTTCAGATGTTCTACAGACTTAAGCTACAATTGTAGCAACTTAGTTTGTTGATTAACCCTGAAAAACTTTTGAAAGCATTTTTTTTTTAATAAACAGTAGCGAAATGTTTTTTTTTTATATATTAAAAAAAAAAATTATTAACATTTCATTTGAAGCAGTGAATTTTAACTTAACTTTCAGTTACGTGAGAAGTAAATTCAGTTTTTAATTAACATCAAAAGTAAATATATTAAATTTTTTTTTTTGTTTTTGAACTGACAGAAAGCAGCACTACTATTTTCTTAATTTTTTAGATTTTTTATTAACGTAAATATCAATTGATATTGAATTTAAAATATCTGTAATTTTCATGCTAGAAACAAGACGGTCAGTTCCTCCAGCGTTTTCAGACTGGGAAGAAGTAGAGCGTCTGGTCTGAATAATCAAGGTATGGATTTGTTTACCTGCAATGGGGCTCTCCCGATGAACAACCTTAAAGACAGGCCTCGGTTTGCCAATCTATTTGTGTATTTTGCCATTGATGCATGTATTACTTGTCGCACCTGTGGTTTATTTACTGGCAGCAATTCTTAATGCAGACTTCAGTATGAGCTGAAAGTTCTTGATATCAAATAAATGGTGCAAAAATAATTACTTTTACTAACGTCTTTTAGGAACACGGCAAGTCCGTACTCGCTTGATTCCTAAATTAATTATATGAATAAAGGAAGCTAAGTCCAAAAATGCTAGATCAGGAGAAGGCTTCCTGTACAAAGATAATTAGGGTGAAGTATAATATTAATGCAATTAAATTAGTCTAATTTAATTGGGAATGCTGTGATGGAGCGAAGAATTGAAATTTAAAACCCCGCTATCTGTTCCCAAGTGGCAAGTGGATTTTAACATCAAAGTAAAAAGGTTAAAACAAAATGTGAAATGGAGGACGTCTTCTAAATGAAGCTGCGTGGCGGTCGTGGCTTCTTCGGGGTTCACCGATGGCGGACGTCTTCTTTCGTTAATACGCACACTTCCAACACGTGGCTTAGTGGTCAGCACATAACTGTAGTTTTTGTCCTCTGCCTTATTCTGACTGTGAGGTCGGTTGGCTGTCACTTACCGAGTTAGTCTAGATGCCACCGCACACATAAGATATTTCTTCAGCCATATTGCAGACTGGAAGAGGATGGAAGGTCTCTTACCCCTATTGCTTCCTCAGTCTTATTCAGACTGTGAGGAAACTACGACTGCCTGACATGGCACCTCCTAATTATTCTCAAAATCTTGACTCGTAGGCTTCCAGAGGAGCAAAGGGGTGGCTAGCCTCACATCTCAGGGGTTGTTTATTAGAGCTTTGATGCGGCACTACCCTTTTCTTATCTCTTGGCGTGAAGGCGTTGACATATTGTATCGCCTCCACTTGAGGCTCTGGAGGCTGTGGCGATCTTGTAGAATGGGTGCTGCGCTCCTACAGTGAACCCTGGAACTTTCTTATCCCTGCCCAAGGTGTCGGTGGCTCTTCAAGACTTTAATTTCCTGCAATGGGGTTAGGACTGCCACGTGACTGCTTTAATTAGTTATTATATTTTCATTAATCACATGAGGGTAATTTCAGTTGATGTGATGGTTGTAGCTCCAGTAGGTACATGATTTTATATAATATTGTGCTGCTGACTTGCCCAAATGAGCGTAAGATGCTTGATGAGGGGACGAAGTCGCAAGTGGAGCGCGTATGCCAACTGCACAGAAATGTGTTGCGCGTATCTAACCCTATAGTCGAAGCTATCCTACATGGAGAAAGATACCCCTGGCTCTTGCCTGCCCTTGGTTAGGGGCCAACCTGTAGGCATGCCAGCTACGAGAGAACTTGACAACTGGGACTCCTGAAGCACTTCATGGCTTACAGAGCCAGCAGCTGACCAGATGCCCACCAAGCATCTGAGCCAGGCGCCAAGGAGGAACATCCTCTTCCTGTCAAATCACAGGTAAAGGGTCAGTCAGTGCGCAGGGTCATGAGTGGCTGTAGATTTCGTGCCAACAAGACAGTTCACCAGACCAGTCTTATATACCGGCCGGGAACCCACTAAACATTAAGGCCCGTCTCACAGGTTTCTCACTATATTGGCATCACTGTATAAAACTGTTCAAGTGACAACCAAAATTTCCTTTCTTAAAACATACTTCCACAAGTATGGTACAGTGCTTCATTTCCTCAGTCTATGGTCCAAGCCTGATGATGCTGCGTCTAACAATTATAATCCCATTCCAGCCAGGCATGCATCAACCCAATTTAATCTTACTCTACATTTGCTTATTTCTACGGCAGCAAGAATATAACAGCAGCATTGCTGTAATCCTGTTGCAAACCACTGCAAATGAGTGAACTTATTAAAAACACTGTTCCACTGCTCGTTTGACAAAAATTAGAGTAGAATTGGAGAATTAACATCAGTTTCTTGTCGGACAGTTTGCGCCCAGCCGATGTAGGTTGACAAAGTCAGAATATGTGAAAGGAGCCTGACTAGCAGCACTGCCCGGCATTATTACCACATGCAAAAATCCATAAGCGACCTTACAGAGAATCGAACCTAGTTAAACTTGGTGGGAGGCAAGCGCCCCACGTGCTGCACCATCAAGGCCTCCATGGTCCTGTAAAGAACATTATAAAAGGCTTCTACTGTACAAACACTACCACTTCAATTAGAACACATATATCAATATTTTAATTATTTCTTTAGTGAATACTTTATTATATGAGTTACGAAACTGCTGCCAAAAACCACGATTTGAGGGAAGGAAAAGGGAGGGAAAAGGGAACACTGAATCAGGTAAATTTTAAAGATGTATCAGCCTTGTAAGGCAGTAAATGTTAGAAACATAAAAGTGTTACAGTCATGCCAATTTATATCCTTATTTGCATAAAACAAAGAGCAACTAAATTATTATAATTCACTTTCAACTTTACAGGAGTAATCCAGTCATTGCTTTCGTTAAAATACATGCAGTTAGCTGGAGTGATTTTTTTGAGGTTGATTAAGTGTTCACTTTACCATTAACACACAATTATTATATTTGAAGACCAATTATTACATGTAATCTTGTCTACAGTTACAATGACTATCTCAGTATGCACATAATTGATGCAACTATGCCAATTACCTACCTTGGTGGTTGCAATGCTGTTTACGAAAGACACCTGCTGGAAGTCATTATCAGACAGAGTCACTGCAACCTCCCACCGATCGTTACAATTCTCATATATTATGGGCAGAGGCTTCCCATTATCATCCTCCTTGCCTTTCAAGTAGAATTCAATGTAGTCTTTGAAGTTCTTTACCTGCAAAACAGAAATGTTTTTGCTGTATTAAACAAGCTTGATAAACTGTTAAGATTTTGCCACACAAAGAGAGCCACTAGATGATAAATGTACATGTCAAACGCTACCAATTTTATACCACCTACAATCACATTAGTCATTTGGGGTAAGTCTATACCACCTGCCTATTTTGATTTTAAGTGGAAGCTATAAGAATCTCTTCATATTACCATGTTCCTTACAATTACAAGCGTTGCCAGTCAGGTATATCTACATTGAGGTGTTGGCTGTAAATCCTTTGTTATAATAAAAAATTGTGTAGTAGAATGTTACCCTTAATGGGTACAAAAGTTACCCCAAATGACTGTACTGCATTAACAAATATACAAATTTCATAAAACTGCACACATTCCTTACAAAAAATCTATACTAATAAATACAATTGAAGTATCTGTCATTTCAAAATTGATACCAATATCAAAACGTAATATACCATTTAAAAAATGTTTCAGCACAAATAACTTTTTAATTTTAAATTTTTGTCTGTTATCTGTCTGGATGTTTGTTGAGAATAGGCTTTGAAATGGCTGAATCAATTTTGATAAAATTTTCAGATATCATAGAATTTATTTCTATTTAAAATCTGCTCTTTATTTCATGTCGATATCTCAAATGGTAATGAAGAAAAATTATTTTTTCATATAATTTTTTTTCTTTATGTTTCGTATCTTATTTTTTTGCAAAAGGATTATTGTCAAAAAAAAATTGTTGAAACAACAATAGTTTTTTTTAATAATCAATGATGTAATAATACGCATCATAAAACAAGAAACATTATTTTTTGGAAAAACATAGTAAAATAACATATGAAACAACCAACACTAACGTGACAATAAAACTATTTCCGATAATTAAAAAACAATCTTTCAAACCAAATATATATATATATATATATATATATATATATATATATTTTTTTTTTCCAATAATGCCATACAACATGAACAAAGCAATATTTCTATTTTAAACATAAAGCCTGAGAGAAGCGATGGTGGGCTGTATTTTATCAACTCCATAAAACCTAAGCAACGAAAAATTACTCTTTTGAACATATGTAAACAAATACTAAAGTCCACACGAACGAAGTCGCAGGAACAGCTAGTATAGAATATTAATGCAGCTGGGAATGTCTAAGTATTCTTCATTTGGAAGTAGTAGTTATGCTTATGGGTGCTGGTCAGTAAAAAAAAAAATAATTTTATATTTGTACAAAATACTGTTATAGATATTATTTGTAACTAGTTTACCCCTTCAGAAAAAATATATTGTGTACTTTTTTATTACCACATGTCAAAATCTCCAGAAAATTTAACAAAGGTGAGTTAAAAGCTTTTGCCTTAATTTATTTCAAGGTACACTTAGCAAAATTTATTTTTAAAAAATCGTATGACTTCTACAAATAAAAAATATGCAAATATTTCCTTATATTAAGCGGTTTTTAAAAAATTACTAAAACATTTCATGGCATAATTTTAAGTATTTCTTGACGTAACTCATGGTATCTTGAATCAATGAGTCATCTAATTTTGTTAAGCGAGTTATTTTTTATTATTTGAACATCCCAAAAGCAAATAAATTCTGATCCTGACATAACATGATACATTTCAGTAGAATTAATCGTAGAGCTGGTTATGTAGACATATAAAGCTGAAAAATTTATTTTTCCCTATTTCAATCTTCCATTAATCTTCTCATCCAAATTATGCTCAGTTGCACCATTAACAGAACTGAACCAAGATCATAAGACCTTGGTTCAAAGATAATCTTCAGTTTGATCCAAGTTCAATGTACGAGTATTGCACCAAAGCGAACGGCCGAGTTCTGATCGTAGATCACCTGATCTCGGTTCAAAACTAGGATTGAGATGAAACACTGTTTGTGATTGGCTCTCATTTCATGACATCATGATGCAACTGTTTATTTTGAGGTTCGGAGACAATTAATACGTTTTTGTGGACATTTATCTCTTAAGACTAGGATGTTTTACTATATAATTTATTAGAATAAACTGAAAAAACTCTGGCTCAGTTGTTTTGCTAGATTAGAAACAATTTGCACACATTTTTATCATTATTTTTAATACCAATATTATTGAAGAAGATGGTGTACGTAGAACTAGATGGTACGATGTTTTATTTGTTTTAAGTAAAATAATTGTTGTATGAACTTTACTGAATAATATTAATGTATGTATAATGTTGTTTTGAATTCCCAAAAATAAAATTGTACTTAACGCTATCTGTTGGCGAATTTTCAAACTATAGCTACCGGCTACGGCTGCTATTTCGTGAGCAATAAATTTGACATGAGATTTAGCTCATGCAGAAAATTAGGACAGTTTCTGATATTATGGTTTTTCAAGTTTTCAATTTTGTTTGATCAAAGCGAAAAACATGAATTTCGTTTTCTCTTTACAAAACATTAATACCATCTTTAATTCAATAAATGCATTGCATCTTAGCCTTTGTAAAATTTCTCAATTTACATTCTACAACAGTAAAAACCATCCATTTTTAAACAATTTAAATATTACCAAGTTTATTTGTAGTAAATAAAATATTTTACAGTGCTTTTATATTCACTTAAACTACATTCAACACAAACTTGTATTCTTCTCTGTTCACTTTATAAATCCTTAATCAAATGTATGTTTAAAGTGCCAAACAGAGCTTAAATATGTAATATTTGAATGTTTATGTAATTTTAAAACAAAATTATTTTTCAATATAACTTTGCATTTTAAAATAAAGCACTCGTATTTACTTGATCAGAGATAATTCTCCTGAACCGCCAAAAAGCACGGTTCAAATTGATCTTACTTCGGCGCGTAGATCGCAATGGTGCAACAGCCAAATGCGCTGAACCAGGATCAAACCGGTATTTGAACATAGATCATTGCTGTACCTCAATGGTGCAACTGGGCATAAGACAGTTATCATTCGATTCTTGCTATTGAAGATTAAGATTAAATCATTTCACAGCAATTATACTTGAATTGCAATTGAAGAATTAAGGAGGAGGCAGATACTAAGTTGCCTAAACCCTAATGGTCCTGTCCCTGGTTGAATTTTTTTTATAGAATCATGGTTGCGTCCAAAAAAATTTACAGAAGGTAAACTGCGGCTGCTACCCATGCACGTTAAGTTTGTTACTAATTAAAACATCTAAAACTTCTCCCCTTCTCTCACAAGTCCAGCCGCCTGTCCTCCGATTGTCACCTGACCACGCCACATCTCTCTACCAATCAGCAATGGCAAGGTGAGACACAACCAGGCTAACTTTATTTATTTCTTTTGTTTAACAAACATTTAATTGTGTTTATACCCTCAAGGAAGAAATGAAAAATAACAAACATTAATACTGAAACTCGTCTAGAAACAAATAGACCTCTACGCAAATAACTATCTAAATAAACTAATGATTATATTGTTAACTCGTATAATAAAGCACAATTTGGAAATGATATTAAAATAAGTGACAATATAAGCAAGTATTCGGTTATCGTATTTAATTGAAATATTTCTTAACTTAAAACATAATCCTCAAAATTGTAATATTACAACCATTACGCAAAAAAATACGCTGTCCAAAATATTTTCATGTGAAGAAATAGTACTTGCAAGAAATTTTTACAGTATGTCATACAAACATAAAAGAATACATTTTTTGATGAGAAGCAACAAACAAAACATATGAAAATTGGAAATTATTCCTATTTTTAGGTTACATTTTTTTTTTTGGTACTTTCATGAAGTATGAACAATTACAAAAATAATAAAACCAGCGACAACAAAAATGCAGTATGTCTCAACCTGTTAAATTCACATATTTAGTAAAATACTTTATTACGCCATTGCAGATCTGTGTCGAAATACATTAACTACTGGAAATTTGCTCCAACTTAACTTCACTTAGTATCATTCACAATAATTCCCATGAATGTAACAGCTGAACATCGAAGCAGCACAATTTCCTGATTTACTTTCACGCATTACCTTTGATAAAATAGTCATAAAAGAAACTATGAGAACACATAACTATTGTGGCCTTGAATTAGGTTTACAACAGAATGCTAAAATGCAGTAATTATTACAATGGTTAAACAACTAGCATAATGATCCTCTAGGCACTTGAGGCCACGGTGGCTGAGTGATTAGCACACTCGCCTCCCACCAAGGCGAACCGGATTCAATCCCCAGCCGCTGGATTTTCACAAGTGGGAATCGTACCGGACGATGCAGTTGGTCGGTGGGTTTTCTCGGGCATCTCCAGTTCCCCCCGCCCCTTCATTCCGGTGCTGCTCCATATTCACTTCAATCACCCTCTCAAGACCTCACTGTTAAGAGCCGCCCAAATCTCTTCACTCACTCAAGGCACTTGTCAATATTGTTTATAACAAAACTGACAGAATAAACAAAAATAACTATTTTGATGTATACATTTGGCATTTGTACATTTAAATTTGTATTTAAGGGGACGTAATTAATACGTACTTTTTCAATAATGGAGGAAATCTGTATCAACATTCCTGCATATATTTCCAGGTCTCATTTTAAAATAAGTAGGGGTGTGCAGGAATGGATATTTTGTGTTCGGGAATTTTCGGGAGGGAAAAATTTTTTCCCCTGAGGAAACGGGACAGGATCGGGAAAAAAATCACGTGTGTCAAAATGATAACTCGGTATATTGACAATTCAAAAAACAAATAGCAAATTAAGTTTTAAATGTACCAATAGGCCCCTTACACAACCAATTGTACTATGTATTTATTTAATAATTAGCACTTTACATTTCTTCCCTCTTTGGATGAAAAAATATTAGTTCTTCAACATGGTCTGTTGTGGGCCTTTCTTTGTGCTCTCTGACAATGTTGCCTGCAGAAGTGAACACCCTCTACTGGAGGCTTCAGTAGCAGGGATTCCCAAGTATTGTCGAGCCATCTTGGCCAAAGGTGGGAATGGTGACTGGCCTTTTTCTTTCCACTACTTGAGTGGACAGTGTGTTCTTAATATTGTTGGGCTTTTAAGGTACTCTTCTACTTCTTAATTTAATGCAGGCTGCTGCAATGAAGCCATTTCCTCAAATTCTGACCAAAATGATGCACTGGTACTGACAGATTCCAAATCAGGAAGGTGTTCTGGGAACAATTGAAAATAAAATGTACTTATTACGATTAGGGCCTAAATAAACTTTTATGGAAATACAAACTTTTGCAGCATATTACAGTTATAAATTATTTTAAACATATTATAGTTATATGTATGAAAAAAATGCAGCAAAAAATATAAACTAAACTGAAATATTTGCAGAGTGCAGCCACACGTGGTATTGCAAAATTTCTGACTTTGAAAAAATTGCCTGAATATGTAAGTCAATAAAAGTGCTATTTGTTTTAGAAATAACTTACCAACTTTGCATGCTCCTTGTGGGATTTTCGACTTTTAAGTGCTCCACTTCCAGCTGTTTTTGGTCTTGTGGTACAACACTTTTAAAACGTGGATCCAGCAACACACCAAGTATGGTTCTTTACATTCATACAGAGGAAATCTTGCTTTAACGGAAAGCAAAAGTTGTTTGGCAAACTCAACATCTGAAGCAGGCAATTTGGAGTGGTTAACAATGTGCCTCTCCAGAGAAGACTTCAGTAAGAACAGCACTGGGATAACCATTGAAATTGTTGGTGTTTTGTGACCACACAACTCTGTTGTAGCTTGATGCACGAGTTGTAAAATGTTAACATATCCTTCAACTAGTCGCCATTCTAAAACTGTCAAGTTATCAATTTTGTTTTGGACAGAAATATGAAGAGATATTGAATCCTTGGAAGCAAGTAGTCGTTCAAGCATAATACATTCAGAATTCCACAGTGTTTCACAGTCTTGAATGAGTTGAAGCACAGACTAGCCTAAAGATTCTTGGATCTTGTGCAACTCCCCAGAAGCTTTTGCACTATGCTCATAGTGTCCTATAAGGGAATTAACTTTTTTAATCATGGGAGCCATTGCAGTAGTATTTTGCTTTGCATCATTTAGTGCAAGTTGCAGTGTATGGGCAAAACAATGCAACTGTTCAAACTTTATGGCACACAAGGATACGCAGAGTAAAATGTTCCTCCCATTATCAGTGACAGCATAAAATGGAATGGATGAATTATTTAGTTTCCACTCTTGTAATATGTCATTTATCCTTTCTCCAATTGCAGCTCCAGTGTGGCCACCAGGAAAGTGGTATCCACCCAAGCAACACTTCTTCAGGGAAAATAACTCGTCAATAAAATGACAAGTGCTCGACATGTAGGCAGCATTACTGCCTGATGTCCACATATCAAAGGTGAATGACATCGACAAAACAGAATCACATGCAGCAAAAGCTTGTGACACTGGTTCATTCAGTTTGCTTTTAGTATTATTGTACAAATCAGGGATCACTTTACGAGAGAAGGTGGTACGTGAAGGTACTTTGTACAGAGGCTGAGCAGTACCCGTAACATTCTTAAACTTTCGGTTTTCCACTATATTGTATGGCAAATAACTGTCTGCATTCCATTCACCAATAGCATTTGTGAGTTTGACGGCACGTGGATGATCAGAAGGCCATTTGTTAGTTTCTTGTATTGTTAGTTGTTTGCTGCTGCCAGATTTCGCCCCCAACTCTCCTATTGTCACTTTTACAATGGAAGTTTTCTTTGCTTCATTAAAATCTTTTTTAATGCAGGATGTTAGTTCAAGTGTCTCAGCAGCCCAGACGTGCTCACATGCTCACATTTTAACACCTTCTTGCGAGATACAAATCTAGCCAATGATTTGCTCTCTGGCAGACGTTCGTAGAATTTCCACATGCCTAATTTTTTTACTGTTTACCAACTTATGTGAGGTTTCCATTTGCAACCAAAACTACTACAATAACAACTTAAAGAAAGTAAGTTCAAGCAAACAATGTGTGAGAAAAAAAAAGTAAATAAATTTCTCGCCATAGGTAAGTTAAACAAGTACGCTTCGCTTGGAGACAAGTGAAAAAAGTTTGTGCCTCAAAGAATAGGGATTTCTTTAATTTATTCTGTGGTTTTTCTGGGTAACCATAGTTAAAAACGTACATCACGAGATGCAACACTCAGTATGTCTGACATCATTGACTAAGTGAAACGTAACTATTTCCGTGGCTAAGCGAAGGGTAGTAGATTGTCAAAAATATTTAATTTATTCACGGGGGTGGCGCTTACATGCGTGATTACGGGTAGGCGATGCATATAGTAATTAAGTGTGTTAATTACGGTTACGTATTAGGATGTCTAGCTTGTGGAGTCTCCTTGCTCGATACGTTAATTATTTTTGCTACTGTTATGACTTGCCCTGAGCTCTGGCTGCTCTTGGATGGGGCAAAGTGCCCGTAGAGTGCTCATTTGCACTCATGGAGGGTGTGTCACGTCTTCTAGGTGTTACCTGCAGTGGCATTGAGGGCATGGAAAAGAGGCTTCCCCTTGTAGCCTTCCTATTTGTCACATGACAGGTAATTTTAGGTGTGACGATTTGCTAAGTGATGTCCGGTGTTAGGACTTCTGTCACTAAGGCCAGCCTGTATCTACCTAAATATGTACAACAAATACAAGTACTCCAAATTGACCAAAATTACTAATCCTAATCAATATCGTACAGACCACCTATATAAAAATAAAAACATTTAAACCTAATAGACATATAAACAAAACACTTCACTTAATGACAGCAATATTAACTTTGAATATCTAGTAATATTTATAACAATATCAATCGTGAAATTTTCTTTCTTTCTTGGGAAAGTCTGGTTTTATATCAAGCACGGGCCTGTACTTCTTTTCCATCTAAGAACAAAGTCCGTGTTTCACTGACATGATCTATACTTGAGCTGTCCAACGCATCGCTTATATAGAAATGCACTGTCATTTAATCATGACAATTTTGAGTGATGCCATGAAACACTACAAACTCTACGATTTCAGTATATAGCACTATAGACTACTACAGATATATTTACGCTGTAATTATACACACTTTGTCTTTATTTCACTGGTCTTACGAATGACAGCAGTTTAAGGCTGTTTTACCTCTGTTCTGTTCACTTTAGTTACTTTCACTGGTGACAACTATTAACTGCTGTTTTTTATTTGCGTTTATACACCGTTTTTGGCTGTTTTGGATTTGAGTCTTTGTTTTCCTGGGTTGACTCAGTTTCCTGAGAGCAGTGTCCTAAGGGTACGGCCACATGAAACGGGAAGTAGGTCACCATGGAGACTCGCGATAGTGCCCAGGTTGAGAGGCGCTGCGGCAGACTCCGGCTGGCATCTCTCTGGTGGTTTGACTGCTTGGTTCTGAGTTTGTAGCCCTGGCTGTGGCCACCTCGAGGCCTCAAGGCATCAGGGGACAATCTGGAGCCCTCTACTCATGAAGGGGCTGCCTTGGGGTGGCCGTCAGAGGCAGAAGCTCATGGCTCTTCTACCTCAACAGCTTGGTGTTGCATATCCTCCCATACAGGAGGCACTGTTTGGCGAAAGATCCACCAGCACACCAGAGCTGAAACCTAGCACCCCACACATCAACTTCACCTCTCAATCAAGTGCCACCCAGGTAGTGGGAATGGGCAGTACAGCCACCCACCGAGCAGACGCCCTGCCCCGCTGCACCACCACCTACACCTGCTCCACACAGGGCGAAACTCAACAAGCCAGACTTTGTGCCAAGTGGACGACTTACCACGCCAGTGCTGTACTCCAGTCAGGCATCAGTGCCCCGAGACGAGTAACTACGCTGAGATGTGACTCGCCTAGTGTCGAGTAAGTAATCCAAGACAGAGGCAGTCAACCAGCTGGGACTGACAGTAAAACCTCTGTTAAACAAAATTGAAGGGACCAAAATTGTGTGTGTTTGTTATAGAGGGGTTCTTTAGAGAGAGAGGTGATTTACAAAGTGTTTCTTATTCTCATCAAGCAGTCAATTTTGTATCCAATTGCTACTGAAACTGAATCGCATTGGTTCTGGCGTATTGTTTTATAAAAGAAGATTATTAAATGGATTTTCTTTTATACTTATACAATAAACCATTACGGCAACTATTAATAAATTAACATTGTCATAGAAAAACTTATACCACTAATTTTGTTTCAAGCAACACTATGTAAACCAAAAATTTGCAAATATTAAATTTTAAATACATAATAAAATCTTTTATAATAAAAAATATTTGGTACATAAAAAGACAGACAATACAGCTTATAAGGTATTTAAAATAACACTATGACTTTCGTAAATTATATTTTTATCCTAAATATGCGACAAATGGAGGGATTTTTTACAGTTCTAAGTAAAATTTTGTAAAAAAGGAGGAATATAATTGGACAGTAAACACGATCATACGTTTCAGTTATTTATAATAAAGAATTTTTGTGCCAGAAAGGATGACAAAATTTGTTGTAAACAGTAAAAAATGCACTGTATCATATACAGTGTTGACCAGACCAAACAAATTTTGCTACAGAGAGAGAGAGCTCTCTCTCTCTCTCTCTCTCTCTCTCTCTCTCTCTCTATATATATATATATATATATATATATATATATATATATATATATATATTTAGTTTATTTTTAGCATCCGTCATACATCCAAGTCAGTTTGGATTGGGATTGGGTTCGTAGGCCATCTACAAAATATTTTCTGTTCCTTACATGCTAGGTCTTCATTACAACATTCATTTTTACGTTTCTTATTCATTTCAAAGTGAAAATAATTATGTACGTACACCTACATAAATAAAAAAAAATTGTTGGACAAATAATCTCAAAGAAAACTAACCATCACAATAAGAACAATGGAAGTTCTAAACAGGAACGTAATAACTACACAAAATCGCCATATCAAATTTATGGTCTAAGAAACCAATGTACGAAAGTGTGAATTGTACGAGTGTCGAATGTCCTAAAGTAGAGGACTGCATATAGAAATTTCGCTTCACTTAAGTTTTATGGAGTTATTAAAATATAGCCCACCATCGCTTCGCCCCGGTTTTATGGAGTTATTGAAACACTTAACAATATAATTGGTTTGAAAATTGTTACTTTATTATCGGAAGTAGTTTTATCGTCGTGTAAGTGTTGGTTGTTTCGTAGTACAGTAATCCCTCGCCAATCACGGTATCTTGAACTGTGGTTTCAGTTACGCACGGATTTGTTTTTGTAGACCTTTTCTCCAACCGCAGTACAAGTTTCTATTATCTACGGTTTTCAGTATATGGATCACTAACCTTTACTCATGTTAGTGGTCATGCATTTCTCAAGCTGCCATCATAGACTTTGACATTTGTTGCCTCCAGCAGCATGAAGCAATAAATTACTTCATACCAGAAGGGGACACTGGTGTATTGTACGTAAATGGGGAGGGTGATTTGCAGGCCGGATGAGTGAGGATTCTATGTCCTAGTCACATGCCACTGCTTCTGCCTTACCTTCCCTGTCTTTTTTCACTTCCATTATCCCTTCTCTTTTGTTGTAAAAACAGCAACACATTACAGATTAGTTTCTTAATCAGTATACGTATGTCAACTTCAAATTTAATTCAATGTCCATTTCTAAATTATTATTTTTTAGTTTATGTGAGCCCATGCTTACATAATTTGCTAATTTTTTATGGTGTGTAATTGTTTTTCTCTTGTGAAGTCAATTTTATGAGTGTAAATTGAATAAAGGTAAGTGCGTGCAAATTAAATGTGTTCTTATGTTACCATATTTTGGCAAGTAAGGCTCTGTGCGTGAATAGGCAAAGTCAGAAGTTTTGGATGAAAAACTCGGGATAATTAATATTTCAAGTAGACCGCACAAAATTTTTATAATCATGGAAACATCGCCGGGCGTCATTGCGCCAGTACAGAGGCCAACAAGCCGCCTACGTTTTGTATAAATTCAACACATTGACGTGAATATCATATATCAGAATGTTTTCCCAACGCGGGCCGCTGTTACGAAGTGAACCAGCTCTGTAGCAACGGCAGTGCGGCGACCGGGCGGCCACCGCCCGCCAGAATAATCTTGCAGTGACCGACCGACAGCTACCTAGTCCGAGGATCTAGGACCGAGCTACACCAGCAAGCCATAGTGACCAGCCGAGCTGCAGAGGATCTAGGCGCTCGAGCAGCTACGTACACGCTGCAATGTATTCGCTGCCAGCCCCTGTATGCAATTGATTTAATTTTTAATACGTATCTTCATATCTATTATCAATAAATAAAGTGCTGTGTTTTGCTTCAAACATATGACACCTCCAACAGTGTTTAGTTACTGTCTTGTGTGTAATACATCCGATTTCTAGTAAAGAAACACTAAATAGTCTGCCGACTTAACCTATACCTTTTTCCCCCATAAATGCCGGTATTCTTCTACTGCAGTTTTTTTCAACCGCAATGCTTTAAAAAACGTACCCCCCTGCAGTTGGCGAGAGATTACTGTATGTTGTTTTACTATGTTTTTCCAAAACATATTATATCTTACTCTATGATTGCATATTATATCAATGATTTTAAAAAAACTATTGTTTCAACAATGTTTTTGACAATTGTCAATAAACCTTCTGCAAGAAAATAAGATATAAAATATAAAGAAAATTAAACGAAAAAAATGAATTCACTTCATAACCATTTGATATATTGAGATGAAATAAAGAGCAGATTATAAATAGAAATAAAACTCTACGATATCAAAATTGATTCAGCCATTTCAGAGCCTATTCTGGACAAACATACAGACAGACAAACAGACAAAAATAAAAGTTATTTATGTTTCTACATCGTTAAAATAGCATATTACGCTTAGATACTGATATCAATTTTGAAATAACAGAGATACACTTCAATTTTATTTATTAGTATAGATTATAAAGTGAACCCATTTTTTTTACACTTTTGAAGGAATCAAAGAAAAATGGTTGCAAAATGCAGGAAATTCTATAGAACAGAAAACTTATGCTGTAAAATATTAAAATACAGACAGTATGTATCAGGAGGTGTAAAAGAGGGTTCTGCTGTAAAATGGAAAATTTAATGGCGTGAGTGAGATGTAGTGTGGGGGGCGCTCGACAGCGAGGCCATTAGCACCCACAGTAACATGAATGGAAAAAGCTAAAAAACCTCCATGAGACAAAATAAAAGTCAGGTAAAAATGGGAACAATCTCCACACGAAGCAATAACCAAAATGCTAAAAAAGGTAAAAATTTAAACAGGAGGCAGGATAGTCACAAAAACAATAAACAAAACTGGACAAAATACCACACAGGAGCAAAACCACAAGAATGAAATAACAAATCATAACACATTAAAAAGACCTGTCGCATGTAAAAATGGGAATACGCCACACACACACAACATTCGTCTTAGGCCATCAGGAAGATTAAAGTGCGACGAGCTTAGCCATATCTGTGACACTCCAACAAGATGTGACGCAGGCATCACAAGCAGGAGGGGGTTCACCACAAAGCAGGTACTTTGTGCGTCAGACAAGTGTGTCCAATGTGAAGGCGAGAAAGCAGTCAATCTTTCATGCGGGTATACGAAACAGGACAATTACAAACAGGCAAGTCTGAGATCGCCCGTAACCTGTTGGACAGCAGGAGATAAGTCCATTCACGCCGCCGAGCATGTCAAACAAGGCCACGGACTGCATGCAGCACATCGCATACAGGGCCACAAAGATCACAGGGTGGAAGTCTGCATGCCTGCTTAGCCGCCATATCCGCTACTTCGTTGCCAGGGATGCCCACATGCCCTGGCACCCACAGGAAGACAATGCGAACACCAATCTGCACAACCCCCGCCAGCTTCTCCCGGATCATGGGAAGAAGCGAATGAGCTGCGGAGCCAGATCGAATGGCTGTCAAGGCACTCATCAAATCGGAGCACACAAGGCATTTACGATGAAACCCCCTACTGATAAAACACAGAGCCTTGAAAATAGCAAAAAAGCTCTGCCGTTAAAATTCTGCAAGACGGATGTAGTACAAAAAATGTACTGAGAAGCACCAATCACAAAAGCTCACCCAGTTGCGATAACCATTTTGGAACCATCCGTAAAACAGCAAATAAAACCACTGAACACAAAAGACACAAGATCAACAAAAAGACCCTTGTAAACCAAAGGAAGAGTGGTCAGCTTAGGAAATTCCGCTAAGTCAAGGCACACCTCAACCTGCGTCGGCAGCAACGGCTGTTCATGGCGAGGCAAAGGCAAAACACTTAAAGGCAAATCATACTTTGTCAGAGCATGTGCAAAACGGACAGATGCTGGCTGAGGAGAACCCAGGTTAGTGGAGTACAGGAGTACAACCGTTCATTGGGCAGATGGAGAAAGGCAGTGTGGAGTAGGTGTGAAGAGTCCGAACGCACCCGCAAACCATAGGAAAACAACATTTGGTCACACCTGTATTGGAGGGGAGGTTCACCAGCCACAGCACAAAGGCTGACAACTGGGCATGTGCGAAAAGCCCCAGTCGCAAGGTGTATACCAACATGGTGAACACTTGCCAATAATTTGAGAATAGATGGCTGAGCAGAAGAATAAACGACACTGCCATAGCCGAGTTTGCTGCAGACTAGGGCGTGATAGAGCCGAAGAAGAATGACTGTGTCAGCACCCCAGTCACGACCACTCAGAGTTTTCAATAGATTCAAGTCCCTTACACAGCAAGACTTCAGAGACTGAATATGACTCTTCCATGTGAGTTTACTATTAAAAAAAACCCCGAGAATAGGAAGCACCATTGCATTGAGAAACCCAGAAGGTAAGGAAGTACATAAACTTCTGTATGAAACCAGGAAGATGTCCACGAAAACCCTAAATGGACAGCTGTCTCAAGATACCATGCCACCATGTTGTGTCGTATGCCTTCTCCAGATCAAAGAAAACAACAAGGAGGTGCTGCCCCCACAAAAAGGCAGTCTCTATGGCCTCCTCCAAAGGGACAAAATGATCTTGGCGGAAACCGCACTGGAGAGGCGATAATAGCTGCCAGGTCTCAAGGCAGTATATCGGACGTGCATTAACCATACGCTCCATGGTCTTACAGACACAGCTGGTGAGGGAAATAGGACAATAGCTGGAAACTTCCCCTTCGACTTTCCCTGGTTTCAAGATGGGCACAATAGTTGACTTGCACCAACTCAAGCGGATAACACCAGAAGTCGAAATATTATTAAAAATTGTTAGCAGAAATGATTCACAGTCAAGCGGGAGGTGTTGCAGCATAGCATAATGGATATTGTCGGGGCCAACAGATGTATTCTTCGAGCGTGACAAAGACTGATCCAACTCGAGATGGGTAAAAGGCTGGTTGTAGTCCTCCTCATCCGAGCCACCAAAGTGGACACCCACTGCTCGCATGTCTCCTTGATGGCTCAAAACGAGAGAGTGTAATGTGCACTGCTCGAAACAGCTGCAAAATACTGACCCAATGCACCTGCTATGTTTGTCCCCTCTGTAACAATATCATTGTTGACCCAAAGCACAGAAACCTGCGTTACGAGAGATTGTCCGCACAGCTTCCGAACACTATCCTATAAACTTACTGGTAGCATGTACCGTGAGCGACGAAATGAAGTGTCTCCAGGACTTCCACCGGCTGTCCTTGATGACACATCGGGCGCAAGCCTGATAGACATGAAAGAGCTTCAGGTTAGCTTGAGTGGGGTGAGCACTAAAGCGCCTGAGCACACGTCGTCGAACACAGACAGCATCCCTGCAGTTGTCACTCTACCAAAGAACACGCCTACAACCATAAGGTGAAGCTTGAGGGATAGCGGCCTCCCCAGCTGACACGACAATAGAGTTGAAGAGTTCCACTGCCACATTCATGTCGAGAGGAACATCAACAGGGAAGTGGAGGGAATGCTGGATATGCCCAGACTGCTTTCTTAGGCACCCAGTAAGGTGGTGTGGGTGATACTGCAAACGAAACATGATCTAACAAGATTGGAAAATGGTCACTTCCACAGAGATCTGGATATACAGACCAATCAAAGTGGGTGACCAAAGCTGGGCCACAAAAGAAAAGGTCGATGCAGGACGAAGTGTCAGTATGGGAGGTGAAGTGTGTACGAGTACCATGGTTCAACAGGGCAATATGTGAACTGGTGATCCAAGACTTAACACACGACCTCGCCCGTCCGTATGGTCTGAACCACATATCTGATTGTGAGCAATGAAGTCGCCAAAATCAGAAATGGAGGTAGGAGCTGAGATTAAAGGACCGCAAAATCAATGGACCTTACATGCTGGTTGGGGGGTACATATACGCTACAAAAATACTCAGGAAAACCCTGACCGTTACTGCCTGCAGAGCTGTGCGAAGGGCAACCGCTTCATGGTAAACAGAATCCTTCACCACAAGACAGACACCGCCACAGGCAGTACATCAACACGTTATCCAGGCGTTAGAACGTGTGACCTCGAAGGGAGGTCTTATCTGTGGGACGAAAGTGTTTCCTGAAGGTAAATGACTGTAGGGGTTATGGAAACTAGGAGCTGTTTCAGTTCTTCATGGTTATTGACATACCCTTGACAGTTTCACTGCATGAAGGACACAAGTTACGGAAAGAAAGCGTAAAGAAACATCTACTGCAATTTCCCTCTATGTCTATTTATCACTGGCGTAAAGCCCTCTGAGCCTTCACCAGTGTTGTGAGAATCAACATCAACTGCCATCACAGACTCTTGCTCCGAGGGGACAGGACGGCAAGGGCGCAAGCTGATGTGATCCTGCAAATCACGGTCACGCACTGGAAGGGATACGAGAGACAACATCCTAGGTTTGTCTATTCTCTTCATGGCAGCCTCCTGATGAGATTTAACAACAGAAGGTTTGGAAATCTTAATTTCGGCTGGCCTACACAGCGTACTGACATACGTAGTCCAGGTCATCTGGACTCCCTGTGGCTTTGGTGTACTCACAGACAAGTCAGTCTGGGTAGCCACATCAACTGTCTGTGTACATGCATCCTTAACTGCTGGGCGTGCAGTGGCAACAATGTTGTAATGTAAGGCACAGAAGGCTTCAGCATGGAAACGTTTCTGTGCCTCAACAAAGGCAACCTTATCTGTGGCCCGGATCAGTTGAACAGCCTGCTCCTCCTGGTACACAGAGCACTCCTTCGACCAGACCGGATGACCTTTGCACAGTTCACACACTTCAGCGGCTCGCTACACTCAGGAGTATCAGGACACTTCGGACAAGCTGGTGAGTTTCGACATTTTGTGGAAGAATGACCCAACCGTTGACAGTTGTAGGAACACATAGGAGAAGAAATGAACTGCTTAACACACACACATTTAAGTACCCTACTTTGACAAAGTAGGGAAGATCATGCACACCAAAAGACAAGATGAGAGTAGCGGTAGATGAATTGACACCATCGGTTGTCTTCAGTACATGACCAACATCTGTGACATACTGTGTTTGCAGCTCACTTAGGATCTCTTGTTCTGCGACGTGAATCAAGTCGGGACACCAGGTAACACCCTTGCTGGAGTTCAGGGACACATGGGATTTGACCTCAACAGGGAACTTTGTAGTTGCCCATTAAACATCTTCATCACCAAGAGTCCCCTTGACTGGGCAGCATTTGATGTGTCCACCAGAAGCTTGCGCCTTTCACTGATTCGCTTACAGTAGACAACCGGTCCACCAGCTGCTATATTAATTACTTTTTGCAGTTCGAAAGACGACACCTTGTCAAAAATGAAATGTGGTCTTCTAGACCTCGGATGACCAAAAAACGTGGTGTAGGTAATTTAACCATAGGATACTGCCGTTCTGTAGAATTACTATCTGAATCACTACCAATATCATCACGGCGTCAATTTAAGTGGCTGTTAAAAAAGGGGCCATCCTTTTGAGAAGTACTTTTGGGAGCCCTGATGTAGGCCCCCCGTACTAGAGCTCGTCGGTCTCAGCCTGCCATACAGGGGGGGGGGGGGGTACGGGGAAGAAAAGAAGCCCAGTTAAAACATCTCACGGGTTGCACCGTTAGGCGAGGGACCAACCTCCCACAGACTTAAGCAGTACATAGGAACAGCTATCCTTCACTGCTATTCACTGCAAATTACAGCCCCAGTAGCACATCAAAGTGTACACCAGGGCAAACCAGAGGCAATTCATACATCCTGAGCGAGGCTGGTTTTATTCCCCTACCTGGGAAAACATCCCAGGCTCCCCACTATAGACGGCACCCTTGGGTGCCAGTTCAGGGGACTTGTGATTGATTACACCGGCCTCCTCCGTACAGCAGTAACACGTCTTCCTGGCAGGTTTGGGCACATGGGCTAGTCGGTCATGACACCCCTCCTGCGAAGACGGCACCAATTGGTGTTACGTGGACATCGGCTCTGCACCTAGAATTGCCTGCTGGGCCAGTGAGAAGGGTTCACTTGACCGTCTCTAGCAAAGGCACCTCGTATGGTCACACAATTTGGAGGCAGCACTCATTTGTGAGGACAGACCCTCATTAGGAAGGACATCACCCTGGCTTGAGATGATGCTGTAGAGAAGGAAGCGACAGGACCTGATGAAATAGAAAGAGAAAGGATAATAAAAGAGAAGACGAAGAAAGAAGCATGAGATGATGGTCCAAACAAATTGCAGATCCCGGCCACATCCAGATTAGTCGCCTCTTACGACCAGCACGGGGTGGCTGTGGTGGTATTCTAATACCCTGCCACCATAAAGGGGAAGTTAATGGATATTCACAATCTGTATTTACCATTTTCTACAAAATTCAGTTTTATTTGTTTGGAATTGTAACCAACCCGCAATACTGGTTACATTTCCAGCATGCATAAGGTCCCAGCAGAAACTAAAATCACTATCCTCAAATAGACTCACCGGTAAGCGTTTGCCATTCAGATACACTTTTACGCCTCTTGAGGAAGCTGCAACATCAAAAGCACGCCTTGACATGAGATCAATGATATCTTTATCAAGTTTTTCAAGTTTGAACTTTGAAAGGTCTGGACAGAAAGTTATCTTCGTGAAATCAGAACCAAAGAAGTCCTTGATTTTGGGCTCAGATGTCTTGGTCATGTTTGAACCCCAAACCTGAAATGAAGCATGTTACATTTTTCTGATAAAAAAATGAAAGCTTACCATGAACATGAAATGCAGAGAAAGAAACCTACAGGAAACTATACATGCACAATTAGTTACACTTAAGAGCATAAATATGTTCAACTACTAACATTACTTTTACATTAAAATGAAATATCTAGTACTGACAATGGTTTAAACAACCATTTCAATATTTCTCCCATTTACATTAACAAACCTTGAAAAAGTATCTTACATCTATTGACACAGAGATTGCAAACATTCCAAAGAAATAAATAACTGGCTGAGAAGACTGTCACTAGTTGGAACACTTATAAAATAATAACTTAAATACAACAGAGGTGAATGTTACTAGTGGAACCTCGTTAGTAAAAGTTTGGTTATAGCAAATAAATTGTTAATACAAAGTGATTTTGCAGTCCCTTGAACCTGTGGTATGCAATCCCCAGGTGTAAAAGCTGTTTAAAACAAAATATGGATAAAACATGTAACAAAGTATTTTTTATGTCCCATGTAATTATAAGCATCAAATTCCATAGGTTTAATACAAATACATTAAAGCAACGCATTAACCAACTTCGGTTCTCGTAACAGTTCAGTACAACTAACCTCCACATTTAACAATAAATTTCTCGTAGTGCCATTATCAGTCTTCCGGGAAGTAATTTAAATAACCACGTTAATGACAAAAAATTCTTTCCCAGCAAAAAAATATGCTTTTGGGTACACACAGCAGTTTAACCATGCATGACAGAATACAAGCCAGGAATGCTGTAGTCAAGAATATACAGTCTCAAAGCCAGAAAATGCCATCATCGAATTGAGTCAAATAAAACAGGACAGTAAGCTAAATGCGAAAATCTAATTTAATACTTATATACACACAGAATCCATAGATAACATGGACAAAAGTAAATGACCCACAGAACGCTCTTACAGACACAATGACGCCCACGCATCCGGTGGCCTTGAGAGCTATACGCAAACAGCAGGAGCTACGCACGGCCCGTCTAATATTAGCAAGGGCCATGCTACATGGCATCCATTTTGAGGTTAGGTCTGATTCAAACTTGCAACTTAGTGTATTCATAACTGATCAACCACTAAATGGATTTTAATCATCAAACGCCATTAAATCACAAATTCTCCATGAATGAGTTCACAACTATGTATCACTAAATCATGACACTCACCCTTATGAAATTATGGAGTTTCGTTAGGAAGTAGTCTAACATGCAAGTGGCCTATGTTCACATATATTTTGGAGGTTCAAGGGGGTATGTATTTATATATAGCTTATTATTTAACCCCTACTTATCCCTGCAGCACCACGTTGTAAGTAACTGCATGTTTTGACTGTGATCACATCATGCCTATTTAGAGAATATCTTGGGCTTAGAAATTATAGCTTCTTTTTGACGTAACTGTTTTTGTTGATTTACTATATAAATGTTATATGTATATTTGCTGTGTCATTCATTCTGAGTATTATTATATTAATCTTATGTCTTCACCTTTCTTGGTTTAAAAGTTATGAATATATGAAGTTACGAGGTTTCACAGTATTGGCAATTAAATCATTTGTTACTCATTGCCCCAGTTCGAACACCAAATAATTTCTTCTGTAATGGCACTGACGCATGCCGGGTTCTCTATCAGTGAGCATGGCCACAGTGGTTTTGACTTGCGCGAGACCAAACACGCAGTTGTATGGGTTTCACTGACTCAGCTTTCGTTTTGTGCCAACCACACTCGCTGGGTACATAAGTTGGCGACTGGGGTAAAATTACGTACTATGGTACGGTAACTGGCTTTTGTTACAGTCGGCTTGGTGCAAGGTTTCCCACATTGGGATAGGCTACCGGCGTCAATTGTCGGGAAGTATCAGGGATACCTGGTTTACTCAATGAGACTTCGGCGGTTCTGTAGCTGGTATCGGCTGGCAGGAACTGGTGGTGTAGGCAGTAGGTGGCGAGACATTTACACCATGCTGGCCAACACTGTACCGTTGATTCTATGCTGCTGACTCCTGGCTCCAAAACCTGGGTCTGACTACCCCGTACCTTACCTCAGTACCCTGTAACAAACCTTGTACAACCGGGTGGTATTCTCTAGGAATATGTACGTGCGGTGGAAAATAAATATACACATATACAGGAGACGTAGGTCTCTGTAACAGACGGGTTAAGGCTGCACTGTCCCAGGCAGCTTGCCTACTAAGAGTATGAGGGGCTAGTACTCTCAATCGTCTGGCGTTGATATAGGCTGTCCTTTGTTCCTCCCTCCATTGTCCGTGCCTTATCTTAAAAGGCATAGACGTGCATTTACCACTTAATGTTAGTTGCTGTGTGTAGTGAACACGAGACAGTTCCCTAATTCAGTGTATTCAAGCAGTGGCTGCCGGCACGAGCTCTGTGCACCAGAAAGCCCCCCGCCACTGGCGGGAAAGCTAGAAGTGTTGAGCCATTTGTGCCAACTTCCTGACACTACTGGCTGTAGGTCGCAACCAAGGCCAGGCAGTAAAGCTCGAGCAAATACCCCCGCCAGCACCCAGGTGCTCCGGTAGGGATACAACTCGAGAGTGCCGTCTCTCCCTGGTTGGATGAGTTGCTAGTGGTGGTAGCTCTACCGTTCTCACCCGTGGGGTCTATAATGGGTGGCCATCGAATGGTGTGTGTTTTAGATGTGTGAATTCCTGATGGGGATCCACTGTCCTACTCTAGGTCGTATAGTTATGTTCAACCCTGGTCTTGGTTGAAAACGCACCGGTGGTAATATTTCTAGTGGTCACAGAAAATCTCTCTAGAACAGATACTCACGGTGAAGGAACAAATCTGTATTTATTAAGAATTCAATAAATACAGTGACGCGTGCTATCTCCAAACCAAGCGAGTGAACGTATGGAAGTATCCTACGCTAAAAAGGTGTAGGTGACCTGTTCCTAAATTACCCACGAAGTCTAGTGACGTTGATGTCTATAAAAACCACTCAGTCACAGCCAACTATATCCAAGAGTGTCTAGAAGAGATAATTAAGAAAAGGGATCCACTACTCTAATAGTAGGGAGTGTAGTTGTCTCTACCAGCAAGTAGAGGAGACTGCTCATAGTGTGGTAAGAATTCAAAGAGTTTCTGGTAGATGAATGTGGTTGTCGACAATGAAGCCCCTGGGGAACTGTGTGGCTGTCGACAATGAAGCCTCTCGTAACAGTTGGCTGCAGAAGAGCTTCTGGTGATGGCAATGAGAGCAGCCTCTGGTGGCTATTGAAGACTGCTGCGAAGTCAAAAGCCCAAGCACACGTAGTGGAGGAGCCAGCTTCAGAACAAGACAATACTAACTTGCGAGCCCAGTCCCGCGTGGACTTTTACAGTCCTAAGGGCATATGAAGCACTGGGCCACTGTGGGAGGTGTGAAGTCGCCTCATGACGTCCCTAGTGTGAGGCCGGGGTGGGGGCAGCTACCCTCTGCCCAGCCGCTAGCTTCGTGCATAATTGGCGGCACTCAGTTTTGCCCATAGGCGATTGACAGCTTGTAGGTTCTTCTTGGGGGGGGGGGGGGAAAGGCCGGCATGCATGCTGGCTTGCGCAGCCTTTGTTTCCACGTGTTTGGAATCGCAGTCCAGGTTGTGGCGAACCAAGATGTCCTTGACCTAGATTGGCGGGGCTTGACTCTCTCCCGGGTGAAGTAGGAATACTTAGATGAGCCGTAATCATTTTAGTATAGTACATGAAAGCGGCACGCATCAGGACAATTCTGTTAGATTTCACAAAGACCCCGTAAATATTAGTGGTATTAGATTATTATAGTAATTGATTAATGAGGTTGATTATGAAGTTATTTAAAGTGCACGACTTACTCCAGATTCGTAGAAACATGCAAGAGGTACAATAAAACTGTTACCAATATTAGAAGTAAGTAAATATTAAAAATATTTTGTGGGAATAAAGTTTGTTTGAGAAACTTGATTCGGGAGAAAATAGGCGCAAAATTAAATAATGAATAACTTACAAGCTATCATTGCCCATGTCTAGCATTCAACATAACTAACAATTTTTAAGCATCACTCATGAAAATCAAACAGACAAATCATCAATTCATTAACCTTTCTAAGAGATAGTTCAATGATAAAAAAATAAGTCAACTGACAATCTCATACCCAATCACCACATTTCATTATGCATCTTGTTGCACAGCACATTAATTTACCATGGAGCAATTATTAGTAGGCAGTCCATGTCTGTCAAATATTATATTGAATTATGCACACTAAATGTCAGTCACAGCAGTGTGTCAGAGCGATGGGACCAAAAGAATTTTCGATCCATGTAATATTCAAAAAATTATAAAAGTAGATATATAGGAATTTTGTCAGGACCTCTGAAAACTTTTTGTCGGTACCATTTTTGGTACATGCATTTTTGGCACAGAAAGCAGGAAACAAAGTAATCTTGTCAAAAGTCAAGATGTGATCAGTTAACAAAACAATTAATTAAAAGGGAAGGTGTGTTTTTGTTCCAATTAAAATATTGTTACCTAAAATTGAACATAAGCTGCATGTGATTGGTGTAACCAACTTGGATAGCTAAAATTATAGTGGATGTTCTTGGGCAGTTTTCAATTTCTTGACAAAGTGAAAGATTGATCACACAAACATGACTGCAATTTTAAGCAACAATGTATGTTACATGACCCAAGTGTGTGTACTCAATTCAGGTAGTTCTTTTATTCTTTTTGTATTTTTTTTGCTGAAATATATACTAATTCAATTACCAAAAAATAAATTCCATTTAGATTTTATTGAAAATGTTATAAAAACAACACATTCATATTCTAACACTTTTGTGAAATAAAATTTGACGAAATGAAAATATTTTCTTTATGAAACTTTCAAGCCCTTATGCTAAAGGAGACAGAATCTACCTCTTTTGCATAACTAACAGATTCTTTTAAAACATTTATGTACATAACGAGAAAAAAAAGCCTTGATAAACACTTCGTAACAATACCCATTTTATCACTAATTTTAAACAATATAAACATTGAAAGTGAAATTGAAGTAACGCAAGACAGACAAATGTTATAATATGGCAAATACATAAATTCCAAAAAGAAAATTAACACTTTTATACCAAATCTACTTCGGCAAAAAGTAATTTAAAAGATTGTCAAATATCTTTCTGTAAAGTGTCTGGGTGGCATTACATTCAGAAATATATGTAAACTGCAATAGATAATGCTAACTTTTTTCAAAGCGATACCGTATTTCGGTGTGTATAGGCCGCACATTTTAACATAAAAAATTACTACAAAAAGTGGGGTGCGGCTTATATACAAGATATTGGCAAAAAAATTTTCTGCCCCTAACACGTGTTTATAAATTTGTCAACATACAGTATATTTTAATGTATTAACTTAGTTTCTAAGGAAGGAAGGGAAGAAGAAGAAGAAAAAACTTTCCACTACTGCAAATTAATTGTTCACTCCCGTTAAACAAAATAACCTTCATCCCGCACATGTAAAATGTCAACATGTTGGATCTCTGCCATAGATGCCGTACCTGAGAAAATAATTTCTCAGCTATACCAGAGAAAGATATCTTACGTAGCTCGCACGCCCACCGCCACGCTACAAGTACACATTTACAAGATGCCATTTTGTGTAACATGTTGCAGTGGTTTTGCTTTATCAATTAACATTAACATCTGTGGAACAGTAACCACGTGATGTATATTTGTAAATATTTCAACTTATTACAAATTTTCTGTCAGAAATGTTTTGTAGGGGAGAAATTAAGTCAGAATTTATTATGTTTGTATGGAATTGTGACTTAACAATATTTACAAGAATACAAAAAATTAGTGCAGCCTATATTTGAAATATTAATTATCCCCAATTGTTCATCAAAAAATTCTGCTGCACACTACACACGCCCAAATACAGTAATTATTCATTTCACCCTGAATCCATTAAGGTACCCACCTGTTTGAAGCTTCTCTTGTACTCCACTGATGCCGTCTCAACCATAAACTTTGTGCTAAAAATGTTGCACAACTTGGCTCCGTAGCCATTCCTACCACCAGTAACTTTCTCCTCTTCATCATTGTAGTTCGAAGACGTGAGAAGGTGGCCAAAAATCATAGTTGGGACATACATCTTCTGATCCTTGTGTACCACCACGGGAATACCTTGTCCATTGTTCCAAATTGATACTGTATTCGACTCACTGAAATATAAATATTTAAAAAGTTTTTTATTGCTTATACACATGGCCATTTAGCAAAAATATCCCCATAGAAATAAAACTGTAATTCAGAATACATGAGCAAAAAGTGGGACTTTAGCAAGAAGGGTTAAAATTCAAAATTAGATAAGGTAAACAATAAATGTAAAAAAAGAAACTCGTACTCATTACAATACTTGTAACCACAGCCTCAAAAATATTTTAAAATATAGCACTACAGAAAACTGCATCCACTAACATCTTGTAGAGAGACACTGCACTCTACAACCAGTTTATTTCTGAAAGTGTTCCACCAAAACTTATGGAAACAGAGGCACCCAAACCTGCACATCAATCACTACCAGGGGGTTACAAAAAGGGGTACTGTATACAATTTATATAATATTCAAATTAAACCTCCATGCCGAGCTTCCTCTAGACCCCAAATTTTAAGTCAGTTTGACTCTATGAATGTTGAAGAGTCAAACAGGGTTGTGCGAATGACTTTTCCAATATATATATATATATATATATATATATATATATATATATATATATAAAAAATACGTTATAGACTTTCGTTAACAGAAATGAAAATAAAAATTAACTTCACAAGAGCTCAGTCTCAATGAAAGTTTAATGAATTTCGTAACATTTAAGCAAGTTGTACATTATAAATTTGATATATAACCAAACCAAAAAAATGGGGTGTGGCTGTATTGGGGACACAGCCGTGTTATTGCATGGATACATCTACGTTAACAAGTAATATTTTCTATTTCATTCGATCATATGGGGTTTCATGGATGCTCTTTCCAACTGCATACAATTTCTGTATTTTGACTTGGCTTTTTGATGAGTATAGGCCGACATTGTGTTAAGTTTTCTTTATTTTTTTACATTAAACTCATACAATTTCACCATAACCACACCACACAAATGTTTTTATACATGCAATTGATTGATCTTGACGAGAGCTGTCAACTGAAACTTAAACGAGCTTCATAACTTCTCCTAGTCAAAAGTTATACTATGCAAAAATTATAAGATGTGGCGAAACAAACTCAAAATGGCGACCCCCCTCCCTCCAAACCCTGCGCGCAATGCTTCGCTGTCCTCACTCAACGTAACATATTCTTTGATCCTTAGGCAATTGAGTGGTGTAATTAAATCTTGAATGTAGATGGTAGATTCAGAGCTGCGATGCCAAACTGTATCCCCTGATTTTGTTATCATCTGATTTTCTGGATTCCCTCCAACTATGGTCACAAATTTAAAGACGTATCCACGTCAAAAATGGAAGATATAGATTATATACCAATGGAGTTTTACTTAAATTTCTATGTTATGGAGTTATTTAATTAGTTAAAATAATGAAAACAAAATAAGAAATTTTCAAAAGGTTGTAGAACGATACCCAGAAATGTATGTAATGTAGCTGGGCCAAAATTTCCATCAGTAGCTTTCCTGAAATCTTCATGATGTGGCGGAGGGATAACCGCAAACATGCAACAGCAAGAACGTTTTATCCTGGTTAAAGGTGGTATCAACTATGACAAAGAGAACTTGTATGAACCAAGTTTGAATAAAAGAAGTGTGTGTGATTCATGCTGGGTTCAAATGCATTTTGCCAGAACAAGATATGCGCAATTCCATACATGATAGATAAGGAACTTACATCTCAGGATACTCCGATGCAATCTATTAAAATGATTAAGCTTAGTTTGGTAACTATGGCATGAGAACATCAATGACTCATAAATTTCCTCTTTTTGACACTCGGATTATGCAAATATTTAGTATACCAAAAATATTTTAGATCCCAAGCAACTACATGATTCAAGAAAATGGCAGAGATTAAGAATGAGATAGTGAAAAACACAAGTATTTATAGATCACAGCCTGCACTGGACTGTTAGTTTCACACAATCTTTTGATACAGTGAAGAGTTAGTGGTAATGTGTCCTAGTATTGCCATACCTATGTACGTACATACGTACATACCTACGTACGTACATACCTATGTACGTACGTACATACCTACCTACCTACCTACCTACCTACCTACCTACCTACCTACGTACATACATACATATATATCTGAGTGTGTGTATGTATAGACATACACACATACTGTCATGTGTACACTGCCTTTAAAATAGTAAGATGGGAAATACACTGCACAAAGTCTACACTGATTAACACAGCACTAGCTAAGGTGCCTCAAATGCATGCAATGTGGAATCAATCCCGGCTCACATATGTGTAAGGGTGAAGGCCGATTTTCAGACCGACTTCGATCGGAGCCGACTAAAACAAGACAGGGTCGAATGATGAAGACAGATTATATGCATCAAAACAGTCATTTCATTTCAATCATGGCGTTCAGTTGTGAGGATGCATTATATTTACTAGATGCTACTAAAAATGTTATCTTAAACAGGCGTCAAGGTAGTCATTTTCATTACCATCAATAGCTTTACGGATAGGTTAAGGGAAGGAGAAGGGAGCTTTTTTTCCCAAAGCTTTAGCTTCCACAACATCCTTCAAAAATAATAATGACTTCTAGTAAAGCCACTTTGGTTCGTAGATCTAGCCATCAGAATCCCCCTAAACATGGTGGTCTTATCTTTCCAAATTCTGTTCTAACTTTGATCCCTGAGGTACATCCACTTTGCGTAGTACTGAATTTAACACCAAAGTTAAATCCCACAGTGGTGCTAATGTACCATTGTCCTACCATTGTGAAATTGCAACAAAAATTTTTCCCTGAGACAAATTAAGATATTGATTCTCATATTATTTCTCATTCCATGGGCACAATTTTTTGTTGTTTTTTTAGATAATTCTCACATTAATGGATAGGTAATTATTGTAATTATTTGTGTTTGCCTATCTGGTTTATAATTGTATGTATAAACACCCATTTCCTTCGCAATATCTAGCCAAGAGTCATCTACAATAGCACAGTTGAAATAGGCTTTATATCCCCTGTCCTGAATTTTGGGTTTTAGAAATGTTTTTTGAGTGAGAGCTCTCTCACCCCGACGGGCGCGGCACAACAAAGACACAACCAGCTCACCCCCCCCCCCCCCCAGGCGATTGTACAGTTGGATAGGGATGAAACTTGGGATGAACAATATGACTAATAGTTTGTCACACACTTCACCCAACAAAGCTCTCTCCCTCACACATCCCCCCCCCCCCCCCTTTTCACTCTCATCTGGTAAGCCAAGGAACTCGGCGCAGCGCACAAAGGCGGAATAGTTTCTATCTAATGAGAGGATTTTGAACTATTTGGTCTGCTCCAGCAGTAGGTCTATTGGCCACATGCATTGTTAATTTGTAGTTTAGTTGAAGCAAGATCTCTCATTTAAATAATTACCGTTTTCGTCAACTTTCTCAGACTGCGAAAAATTGAGTATATATTTTGAATAGAGCATTGTTAAGGTTAGTATTCCAGTTTCAGCAATACTTAATGAAAGGCTGCTTCCAACTAAACATATGGCCCAATGTTGTTTACAATAATCTAAATTAAAGTAAAAATTTTTTTGGCATTTGTTGTTTGATTTGATTTTTCACTTGAACGCATGATGCTTTTTAACAATGGTTATTTAACAACTTCAACTCAGTACTCCGCATAGCCTTGCATCTGAGTCTCCCAAAATTGCATTACAGTTAATTTCGAGTGACGCGATTTTACTGTTTTTAGAATCAACGTTCTACATAGCCAGATTGTTTTATTCACAGGCCTACCATAACTATGCATCTCAGACAATCAGTACTTTTATCCACCACTAGATAGCACCTCTAGTAGGATTTTAGTTTGTCTTCACTTTTCATCCTCTAGCCGGCCGGTGAAGTCGCTTCAACAAGTCATGTCTTGGCCACCCCCTCGCTCTGCAAACACCCCTCACCATCCCCCCACTCAGCAAACACCTCTCACCCTCAAGACGAGTCAGTTTTCAACTCTTGGCCAGTTTTTCACTGAGCAGTCTTTAGCTATACACCTCGCTAGTCGCCAGGATACCCTGATCAGTCTGACCTCTCATCTCACTGCACTAGCTGCCAGAAATGTTATCCTGCCTGCCGAGAACCGTTTTCAGTTAACCACTGCATTAGCTGGGGGGTTTTCTCTTAGCTTTGATCCTCACTCTTATGCTCCTTCCTTAACTGCATGTACATGCCAGAAGAACTCCATTCCTTTAGCCCCAACTCGGAACTTATTCTGCCACACCCAGCTTAGTAATACAAGCACTGTACCAGTTTCTCAGCAGTTAGTTATCCAGCGCTACACACCCCCATTCCCTGCTCATTCTACACCAGTCGCCTCTACCGGAATCTACGCAACTCAAACTTCCCAGCAATAGTTCATTTTGATGTAGGAGTGAGAGTACGTCACCGCGTGTATTTCCAATAATACGTAAATAAAACGTGTGCCAACTGAATCCTTCAGTACCAAACTTCCTGTAGACTTAGACCTAGTTCCCGGTCGACTCCACATGTGAAGGGAAATGGAGGTGATCCCGGGAAATTACTCTGATGAGCCAGTACACAGCGTTGCCAACCCACAAGCACCTAGTGTGGCCAACCTTTCTATCTACGTCGTAGGTAGAACGGCGGAGCCCACACAGGTACACTACTCCTGGACCAGCTTGTCAGCTTGGTACTCGTCCCTTTTTCACTGCACCTTTGTGCCAGAAAAACGGGCGTTCCCAGAGTTGGGAAGACTCTGCTAGGACATCATCCCCATGCTGTGATGTTAAACGGTGAGGCGTGATCAGTGCGTACAGCACATCCGTGTCAGGTACTGAAATAGGATGTCCACTTAGTCGATGGCCCACACGTCGTCGACATGCTGTTAGAGTCACAAGGAACCTGCCTTTGCCTCACGGATGTGAGAGGGTGTTGTATGTACCCAAATGACTTGATTCCAAAATCAGTGGGCTGAAGGAAAAAGTGGAGCAGACTTTCTCCTCTAGGCGTCTGCACGAACTAATCCCTGCCCTAGCAGCCTTCATCGCCAAGCTCACCCCCCAGGGAACAGGCTCAAGCTCTGAGACACCTACAGGACCCAGCCACACCAGAGATACCAAGGGAATTATTTGCTGAACCAGTCCACACAGGACCAGAAGAATTCCCGTGGTGGGTAGCGGGCCACCTCAGCCAGTCAGATCGACCACTCACCGAAGAAATCACGTATCTCATCCCAGCGGTCCTGTTCCCAGCTCCACGGCCCGCACCTCAACAGTGTCCTGCGCCAGTACCTACTGTACCTCCACGATCTAACCCTTAACCCATTGTTGAACACCAAATCATTGCAGTACTTCACCCAGGTATTCCTAAAAAGGCAACCAACCTTAAGCGCAAGATTGTCTTGCAAGAACAAGACTTTGTGCCCTGCTGAAAAGCTACCTGGCCTGTCCTGTACAACGGGCATGCACCAGTGCCCCGCCAGAACTAGAACCCCGTCTAACAAGAAGCTCCCAATCTAGCCTCGAACAAAAACCAGTCTCACTTGCGTGTAAGTATCCATTTGACAGTATGTCTAGCGTAAACTTATAAAGACGATTAGAAAAACTTTTTTTTACCATTATGTTGTAGGCAACTAACCTTGTTGCAAATTTTGCAAAACACATGATACCAAGACACATTAAACCAACATGTGCTAAAAGAAAGACGTTTCAAATCCTTTAAATAGGCCTACCTTGAATGAGTTCAATCTTGTTTACATACATGTATAAAATTCTGACAAGACAATTTTCGCCCTCGTTTATGAATTGAATGACAGTAATAAATTTTCTTAAAATGCGACACTACTACAGTATGTGCTCATAGAAAATATATTCTGTGTGTCATATCCTAACAGCAGTATCTGGCACAATATGTGTTAAAAAGTCACATTTTAAAAGTCTTTGGCTGTAACTTTTGTGGGCTATCAGAAATCACAATATCCAATTTAAATCAATTTGTCAGCAAACTGATGGCATCACATAATACACATGCCATTTTAACCTCTTTTTTCGAGCCTTATTCCAATACTCTTGAATCTCGCTTGTCAAAAATCCATACGGCTGTGACTACTGCAATCAGAGTTTTCAAAAATTCATCTATGAATCCACAAGTAGTTTATACACTTGTTGAGGCATTTTTTGAAAATGAGGTTGATTTTTAGTGGTGTTTTCGTCTGCTTTCAGACACACATTAATATAATTTCACTCAAATTTTAAAGTTTTCATCTCCCTTTTTGTAAAACTCAACGTCTGAATTATTTTGGTATATTGTGGAATGCTTAAAAATTACAAGTTGTAGGTGTTTTTAAATTTTATTTTTCAGAAACAGGATTCAAAAATTTATCGGTTAATGTTTTGGTGCATATCCACCAGATTTCCAAGCCGGTGGAACCGATGGATAAACCAGTTCAACCAAACTCAGCCAAACAATTAATTTTCTAATGTTTCGTGTACATTGGTGGATGCACAGGTGAATTTTCAAATACCCAATCAATTTCTCAAACCAAAGACTTTTCACCAACGCACAAGGTTAAATATAATGTTTCTTTACCAATATTGCCTATTGGTTTATTTCATGCAAAAATTTGAAAAATTATGCTAATATTTATAATTTTGTAAATTGAAAGAATATTATTTGCAACACTTGTTATCGTAAGTATACTTTAAAAACACATGCAGGAAAACAAATTTTATAAAACTGAAAATGTAAAAACCAGTTTATTTAAGTAACATCCATAATTATGTAGCAAAGCCAGGTAAATCATACAAATTATGAAAAATTCATAATACTTGGCATCTCTGTGTTTCATAAAAACAAAATGTTACTAAGCTATACACACACACCAGCACTTGTAGTATAATACCTACACGAACAACACTCAAGATTTAATACATTTGTTTCACTGCACACAAAGTTTCATGAACAATGTTAATAACTTGACACAAAAACCAGCCATTTTGAAACAGTTTCATTTTCAATAAAGTCTACCAGTGACGCCAAACAAAAATGTACAATACCTTGTTTTCGTACAAGATCAGCATTGGTAACTGGATACATTCAGCTGCTCTCATCACAATTACAATTACTAGTATGGTACTATCTAACCAAAAAAATTGTGTAGTGGCCAGAATTACAGTATGCACATTTCATGCTAAAAAATACTTTGTCAAAGAGTGTGATATACATACAATAGAGGTATATGGTATTTATACTTTATAGACCTTATTTCAATATTGTCCATTTCATATAAGTGGGGTAAAATCTGACAAGACAATGTCACCAACATACACACTATGTAAACAGTAAATGCTCTCTTTGTACAATATTACATTTTCTTGGCTATTAGTAACTGGAATTTAAACATGTATAGCATTTATGACACGTACGAACAGTAAATGTTTCCAGCCAATGGCTAGGCATGTTGATGTTTCCAGACCAATAACCGGCCATTGTGCACGTGCTTTTTTCTCATAGTGTGTATTACACGACTATCTTGTTGGTGTTGTCAGAATATTTAATAGGTAGTTAATTATTTTTTTTTAGTTGCTTTTAAAAGCATAGTTGCTTGTAGGTACCGTTGTGGATTTTCTTGAGTGAAATGTAATATTAATCTGCACATGTTTTCCGTGTCCCTTCCGCCATTTTCCTTATCGCCTTCCCCAATGAAGTGACATGAACATAATTTATGTTTTAAGTTTGCTTGTATCAAGAACAGTGCGCAGTGTTCATTTTTCTGAATGATTCTGAAAATAAATGATTTAATGCTAGTGATGAACAAACGTGATTTTAGTGGAGTAAACTTGGCAACGATTGCCATAAAAAATGTGTGTTCAAGATATTGCAACTATTACAAACAGTAAGTTTGCGTGTTTTTAAAATGTATTTGTAAATCGCTGACACAATTATTGAACTGCACGTGGCCTGAAAAAGCAGTACCTTCCACACTTTTGTACTGAGTGAATAATATTTGTTTATTTGTTATAAATTCAATGTATACAAAATTAACTTCGGTCAAAGTGTATGCGTGTGTATATTGCTGCATCTGTACGAATACGAACAGCAACGTATGTATTGCGTCTTGATATTTCATTAAAGTTAAAATTTTTGAAGTTAAATAATTCAAATGTTAATTCCATAATAAGCAAAATTTTCCATTGCTCCATCAAAACCATATGCAACTCAAAATGCCACACACTCGTACGAACATCAAAACAATGCCCAATGCCATCTCACGAAAGGTGTGATGAACACAACCACAAAAGTAGTACGGTGATGTTATGCACATAAATTTAAAAAATGTTAAAAATGTGTGTAGATCTAGTACCAGAACACTAAAAAATAGTCATATCACTTGACAGCTCCCGTAACTGAGGTTAGCTTGGAGCATGCACATGGGTTAATAGCAGCGATGCGCAACTGACAACGAATGCTCTATATTCCACTGACCTGGTGGCTTCGTAGTTACGCAGCAACCACATAAAGCCACCCTCAGTAAAACAGAAGTTGAATGTATTTAATTTCATAACTTTTATGTACCACCAAAAGCTAAATGAACAAATGCCCCATCAATTCTCAAAACAAAACAGAAAAAGCAGAAACTCACACATCAACGTCAATCTTGATGCAGTCCATTTTGTTGTCGCGCTGCTTGTTGTCCGCAGCGTTCACAAGGATTTCGTCAAATATTTTGTAGAGGCCAGGAACATACGAGATCTCCCTCCTCTCCATGCGTTCCTCCTCTGCATTGTAGACCCACATAATTTCTTTCAGCAGTTCCACAGATCCTGCAAGGAGCCAACATAACACAGTAAACAGAGCTCTGGTCCTGCAACTGGAGGGAGGGGCACAGCAAAAACAGCCGCAACTACCTAATACCTCACTCACAGACGATTAACCTTTGTTACAACAGGGGCCTACTTCAAAAACTATAAGTCACAATTTAAAAGTCAGATTTTTTTTATTCTAAATGGAAATGTGCCATAACAAATGGCTTAACTTGTGAAAGTTGGTTACATAAGTAGAGTTACAAGTTCACAAATCATATGGATTTGTTTACATCAGTAAAGATCATATATATAGCTAAATTCATGGGAAATATATATATATTTAATGAGGTTGACAAATGTGCATAAGTTAGCAGTTGTACAAAAAAATTGACAAGAACAAAGAAATATAATAAAATCATGGAATGAAATTCATAAAATGTAAATTCATAACTTAAGGGAGGGAAATCACTTTCTATGTGAAGAAAATATTTTTTATCTGGGGAGCATTTCCCTGTCTGTTAATTCACATCGTGACTACTGTAAATCGATGCATAAAAGTCACACTATATAATTGCAAACTCGTCCCAAGCTGAGTTACAGTTCCATAAGCTGTTCACAGCTAATTGGGCACTTTTGGAAGGCGTGTTTAAGATCCTTTCTCTCCCAATTTTGAATACTACTGCCATATGTAAAATTTCCATTGTCATGGGCCTATAATGACTATTCGAGCATCAGTCATGTGAAAATGTTAAATTATTAAGAACCTAAATGTGAAACTAGTATGTACTGTAGCGAATGTGAATAAAAAAAACATAAACTTAATATACCATAAATTTAAACACTACACTCATAATATATCAAGGCCTGGAACTATTGTCTGTATAAACTTTATAAACTATACACAATAATTTCCCATGTGTAATTTATGTTAAGGTTGTAGGTATGCGTGTGTCGTATGTGTACATATACTTCGTTTCACTTGCAAAACAAAGCTCTTTACTAAAGAATAAATGTCTATCACATTTAGCTTACCTGAACTCTGGAAAAATATTTGAAAACCACAAAACTTTAGATAATTTAGTGGCACTCTTGGGAGACGTGATAAATTTGCAAGTATTAAAAGACGCTCAAGATGAATAAATCAAACATATTCAAACACATAACATGATGCAAGGAAACATTCAAAATTACTATGCTACGTATACAAACAAGACACTATTGATTTTCAAAAAAATTCAGTTTTACTGAACGTTGATGGAAAATTTGTAAAACATCTCGGCAGTTTACCAATTTCCCTATGAAGAAAATTACTTGAAATTAACAGATTGTGAATGAGTCATAAAGTCTTGGGAATAAAATGACTTTAAATTAAAATTTTCCAGGCTAGCTTTCGGTTAGCAGTGGACTCTGTCTCCACCACTGGTTGTCAGCAAAATTCAAGTCAGTAAATTTCTTAATTCTTGAATGTTTAAGAAACCAAAACAATAGAAATAATTAAAAGGACAGTTCCCTCCTTAAATTATTACTGCTTCAATGGTGCAACTACCATCACCCGGAAGTAGGCTACGTCTGCGAAATCAAAACGCTAATAAAAACTATTAGCAGGTGCTGTTGGGCATTTCCTCATTGTGCCTGCGCACATTTAACAACTCGCATACCTCTCCTACATGAACTACCATTATGCTAGAGAAGCATTTACTTAAAAAAACATCTTAAAACAAGGGCACTAATGCAACTGCTGCATTGCATGACCAGAAAGAGAGTTACAGAATTGGATAATTGGCTGGAAATCTTAGATAAAGTGTTTTAACATCACACTTAAGTAACATTAATAGTTTGCAATGTAAAACCTCCTGGGCCAGAATAAACTGCTCAGCACTATGACTCAATTTGGCTATGGTTAACAATAATTACTAGGATAAATAAAACATAATTACAGAAATTTAAAAAATCTCATTGTTATTACAAAGTCCAGAGACAGCTTCACATCAGCCGAAGAAATTTCTGTGATTTTATGAACACCTAATCGCAATACAATGAAAAAATATCTTGAGATGACAATTTTTGGGAAATAAAAATGCATTCAGTCATCGTTCTACCTATATGCTGTGCTTCCCAAAATCATCAATCCGCATCATTGCAACAACATGCCACTTCGACAGCCAGAATCTGTTCTATTGACTCACGCGTATATTTTGCAGTGAGTTGCAACACCATCTGGCGACAGCACAAAATTGCACTGAAATATACAACAATCATAAATTGTGAAGTAGATGTTTCAAAACAAGTATAAACAAAATGTTACCATCAAAAGTTAAATAGCTTATTTTTTATTAGTAGAAAGTACAATTTAGAGTGTGGTAACTCGAGGGTAGTATATAAAATTGTCAGTGTCTTTTAACACTATGTTGCATAGTTAAAATGCCCTGTGTTAATTTATCCAGAAAAAAATTGGTTTCATTAGTCACAACTTTAAAATTGTGAACCAGTAACTCATAAACTGAGTATTTTAAAAAATATAGTGGTATTTTCATAAATGATATCTCTCAAGTAATGAATGTGACAACTTACAGGTACATTTGTTTTTCTATCAGTTTCTGAAGCAGAAACTTACACAATAACTTTTTTCTTTAGTGTGTGTCAGTAATATTTAATGTATTGTTGCATACATTCTAATAAAGTATTTGCATAAGCGTGCATGCTAATTTAAACATTTTAAGTTTATGTCATACTAAGAGTTCAAATTAAGAGATAAAACATACCTACATATAAAAACAGATCAAGCATTAAGAACCACATTTAATAATGGAAAAATGAATGGTCAGTGTTATGCAGCACATACAGCCATCTTCAAATTGGTTATCGTAAATATTTTACTTAATTTTAACTACCTCTTACGGCATTGGGCCTGTTTAGTATACAAACATTTGTTGTGGTTCAAAATGAACCTTCCCCTTCAGTGAGTGCAAGTAAAGAAACTGAAATCCTTGCTTGTATAGAGAACATGTAACTTACACCTCAGCTTTTCCCATCCTGTGTTGATAAGTATAAATGGTCGGTGTACGGCCGTAGATACATGTGTGCAACAGAGCGTGCAAAAGCTGCCATGTGGATTTGATTCAATATAACTAAGTGCAGCCTTTCACCTCAAACCAGTACTGATATTTTTCAAGGACTGATTTCAAAAGTGCCCACTTTACAGTAAACAGCTCATGATTATTCGGCTGCCAGCCTCTCATTGAATGTGGACAGACAAGCGACACCAATATGCCAAAATAAGTAATTCTGTCCAGCTGGTCACTTGATAGCGTTCACAATCCCTGTAGGTTTACACTACAGTATTACACAAGCTGCAGTTGTTAAGTACTACTAAAACACACAAGAGTTTTACAAGAAGAACAAATTTTTTCACACATAAGAACATCAAGTTTGAAACAAAAAATTACCAATGTAGGTATCCGGCCTGAGCAAAATATGCTCCAATTGTGTCACTTTCTGGTAAACTTTCTCAACCGTCATTTTCTTTGAAGTTTTTTTAGGTGCAGTATTAATGTCCCCATTGGGGATCACGCCATTCTCAGCAACTTCCATTTGTGCAGGATTCTTCAGCAACGCGTTACCACTGAAAAACAAAAATTGTAAACACTCAAACCACATGCACAAAATTCCATAAGCATTCTGTATTTTATTGTTACAAGTCAATACACACATAATTTATATACTTTTATATTGTATAATTTATTTTGTTTCCACATTTGTACAAATCTATTTACCTACCGACTTACTCCATGTGCTGTGTGTGCGCATAAGATTTTAACAGGGTACCCAGAGTATACTGCCCATGAGATATCTGCACGCTTGAGCAACATTACAAGAAGGACTCAATGACGATTCCTGGAATCAATTAGATAAACCACAAGAGGTAGGAGTATAACCAAGCAAATTAGGGTCTACCTCATTGTGCAAAGAAAAACAGGAAACCTTGTTTGTGGTGTCAACTTTATGCTCATACCCCTTCTTATTTTCACAGCCATCCACCACTGTCGTCTCTGCCTTTACCAGAACACTGCGTAGATTTACTATCATTTTATACAGGCCCATATATTTTGATCTTTTAAAACGAACTGATCATAGTGCTGACCTCATTGCAGGAGTTAATATTTTCCTATCCGTTAGTAGGAAGAATCCCACCCCTTCTACGTTCTGTCACATTACACACAGGCCATGTTCAAATTAGCAGATTTCATTAACAAAACGGTAATGTGAACCGTTTTTGTATACAAAAATTAAGAACGTTTTCGGAAACACAAAACAAATTGTAACCATCGCTGAACTAGCGACAATCAACAGCTTCCAAATTTGAATCTAACTAAACCTCAAATTACAAAGATCACCAAACTTCAATCCTAACACGGCCTCAATATAAAATTGCAATAATTTTAGAACACAACTATATTTTTAGAAGTTTCATAAAGCACTGCATTGCACAAAAAGCAAAACCAATAGCCACATATATGCGGTAGATGACAGGCTTAGGTTCGTACACCTCAAAATGTCAGCATCCTTAAGAGTAAACAACTTAATGTACTCTTCCATTTTATGTAAACAAGTGACAGGGTTTTCAACTCTGTTTGCCTGAAAAATTAGGAAGCCCCTCCGACCATTGTCTGGCAATACAGGCATTGATTCAGAAATAGAATGTGAAATAGGGGTAGCATTTCTGACCTCATTCAATGTAGTTTCAAATTTATAATCAGCCTAATCCAGTTGAGCAGTAATGGCGTGAATGTGTTCTGCATGAGCCTTAGATGACAAGTTGATTTTGTTGTTTATGTTGCTACTAAATTGCTCCAGTTCAACTTGCATGTGTGATACACATGAAAAATTAATTAAAATAACGTAATAATATGTCTTTGAAAGAGACAAAATAAAATTTAAGGTTAAATAATTATTTAAATTCTAAACCTAGAATAGGGATAGAGTGGATTGCAAGTCTCATCAAGTGTTACATTAAACAAGAATAAAGCAAAACCCATGAGGTGCAATCAATACCAATTATTTAAAGTATAAAAACATTAAGGGCGGTATTCATAAACATATCTTAAGCTCTAACTTCGTCAAGACAATCTTTATGGCGTCTCAGTCCGTATTTACATTTCATGAACATCGCTTAAGCTTGTCGCATGCGCATACAAACAAGAAGATGGACTTCATGAAGACTGTCTTATTTTTGAGCATGTTACAACTGAATCCGTACTGTTCCATAGTCACTGCTTCAGATTGCGATTTCGAACCATGTTTCGTAGTAATAGAGACCTTGCTTAAGACAACAAATAAGCTTTTCTTCACCGAGTCCACTGAAGAGGTGACTTGAGACTATGCTTTTTTAAACGGCGGATGCTGATTGGACAACTTCGTAAGTCGAACTAGCAAAGATTTCTACAAAATGGTGATAGCAAAATATGTGATAGATTGAGATTAATGATTTAATTACCCATTTTTACGAAAATTTAAATTGTTCTGCTCTAAGAAAGTTTTAACAGAACTGTAATTGTACAGATAACGTTAATTTTTTTACGTAATTCCGATAGTAGAATTTTAAGTTCCACTAATTACAAAGTAGGAAATAGATAACGTTAAAGGCGATACAACTTGTTTAGAAAATAGTTTTTATTTTTAAATGTAATAGTAATTTACAATAAGTGTCCACATACGTAACCAGAAACAAAATATAATCTATTATACTGTGTCTTGAACTGAAAATAAAAGTACAAATTTTGTACATATAAATATATTTTACACTGACTATTTTTAATTAACACATTATATAAAATGTCTTGGCCCTATACTCGCTCTTCATCATTTCTGTTCAAAACTGATGCTCTTGATAGTGTGCATAGTTTTCTGCCTGCTCATGGTAAACAAATCACATTATTCATATAGTTTTCTTTACAATCTTTTACACCCATCCGCAACATTTTCCTAAGTGAGAAAAGCAATTTAGTTATTTTTCACCATATTTACGTCACTTTGCTCGTTTTAACAATGTTTTTATGTATTTGCAATACTTATATATAATTTAGAATACTTTATTTTTTAATTTGCATATATCATGCATAGGCCTGCATTACGAAGTGGTGATCAAAATTGTGTATTTATTTCTATTTTGTGTCTAGCCACCATGTTTCATTTTAATTCGAGACTTTGCAGCACGCCTTAAGCCCGTGCCTAACCCAGCCGGAAGAGGTAAAATATAAGCTATGCCTTGAGTACGCTGCCTTCACGAGTATCATCTTGTTTGTAGACTATGAAACGTGGTGCGTTTGTATCAGTCTTGAGAAATAAGATGGCCTTGACCAAGTCTGGCTTAAGCTCAGCCGTGAAAGATGAATATGAATACCACCCTAAAAGAAATTGAAAACCAAAACAAAACATCAATATTTACTATAAACAAAATACTAAGAAAAATAAAAACAATCTACTTTTTTTTTTTTCTCAAAGACTAGTAACTCGTCACTAGGTTTTTAAGTGTACTTGTAGAAGGGTTAACTGAAAATCTTAGACTGTGTCTGAATTCATCTGAAGTACATACTTATACATATCTGTCCCCGGAAGTGACATTAGTTCTGTAAGAATTGCAAGTGAAGTATGCAAATATATAAATAAACAAAGTTGTATACCTACTTCTCCCGTACTAGCAGAATATGTACCGCCATTTTCAGAAGCTATTTGTAGGCTACAACTGATTTCCAACAATTATTTTATTTAAATTTTTAATAGGGCAACATTACTACTTCGTAGACATGCCTAGAACTTTGAACTGAGTAAATAATTATCGCATAGTTCAGCTTAAAAAAAGATCTAAATAAATTTATATTAGGTCTATGTTCGTAATCTACAGAAGCTAATATAAAGAAGCAATCCAAATTGCAATTACAAACAATAATGGGAGACAATAAAAGTTATGTAAATCAAATTTAAATACTATTTAGGCTGTCTCCCAATTCGCCGAGAGTACTCTCTCGCTCACTCTTGACGTCACAGAGAGTCCTCTCTGCTGTCCCAACTCCGAGGAGAGAGCGCAAGAGGGAGAGTGAACAACGATGTACACTCGGTACTCACTCTCGCACCCTCTCTGGCAGTAATGTTTTTTTCAAGTCTAACCTCAAATATCCAGACATATATTTTGTTGTTTCTAAAGCAATGTTAGAAATATTTTAATGACTTGTAAGGGTTTGCCCTTACAGTAGTTCCAAAAACATTGTTCTTGATTTGTTTATTTACTTTGATGCCAGTTTATGTTTGAAAAGAAAAGTAAATATTTTTATTTACCTTAGTTCTCTGCATTATCACACTTTTTCAAGGTTTTAAAAAGAAAATGAGGAAAATGGATTTATGATAAAAATTAGCTGAATTAATTATTTATATTTAAACAAAGATTGATTCAGTTATTTTCAACACCTTTATTAATATTTTCATCAACAAATTGAAATTAGCATTTTGATGGTTACATATAAGAACTCATTAAAAATTTTCTCTGTTGTCATAATTTGCCAACATTACCAGCTAGATGACTCTATAACCTTAGCCAGCTTGCTAAGAGGTTAATATATTTATCTATGTCAATTACCGCCAAGTTCAAATCTACAATTAAACTTAAAAACTGTATGTTGTGAGGGAATGTTACTAAAAAAACTAAGGAGAGGAGATCAAAAGAGAGAGTCTGTTCTACATAATGGAGGACGGTATGCTAGTGCAATAGCTCTGAGAGGACGCCTGGTTATCTATGAGGACAGACGACAAGATGATGTCTGATGGACATAGCAGAGGTGCGGGGCCCATGACTGGAGTTGTATTATTCTGAGGGGAGACGACAAATGGGTGAGGTACCGATATCTCTTCCAGACGTTAATGGCGGACCTTCAGCCATCTCAGTTTGCTGAATCATTGTCAAGTAAGGTCTCCATTCATTACCAAAGGTGTCTGCTGCCGTCCTGTGTAAATGAATGAAAAGTAACTTTCTTATCTTCGGCAATTTCTAAATTAAAAGCTGTACTAGTAATGGAACTGACCAAATCGTGACCTGTTCACATGAAAGAAACAGTATGTCCCAGTGGCCTGTAAAAAATTTAGTTTCAAGCTTGCTCTTCCGACGAGTCAAACCAGAAGTATAAGTAAAATACAGCATTAATTTGGACCCTATTAACACATTACCATTATGTGGTCTGGTCATACTGTGTTAACTGTGGTGATCTCTTAGGTAGAACCTAAATTTATGACACTGGCGGCAAAATACTAATATTGGTAAAATAATTTAATTTTTATTATAGTTTAACTGAAGTGCATATGTTCTGCAGTGTTAAGCATTATATTATTTTATTGTTTCCCTCGCATTATTCCCAGTAAATGCTTCAAAGATACAGTTTTGTTTTCCTTTTTGAAAATAATTACTTAAATCGCTATATTTAAGTAGCAATCATAATCTTGGAACGATAGTATTTGTGTGTTCATGTCCGTGCATGATTTACAATGTCTGGATTATCTTTTGTGCACGAATCTTGCCGAGGCATTATCACACGACTGCAAATTGTGGCGACATTCAAACAATACACCCACTCTTACATATTTTGACAGTAGAAAATGAGTTTACAAATTTAATAGTCTTCTAAAGACTGGCGCCCAAAAGACAAAATATTGTAAAAGAACTGATCCCATCTGAACTCATACACAATATACACCTAGTTGTCATCAGTTACTAAAGTACTATAATTCTAGTATTACGTTTAAAGCTAACCTGTTATTATTATTATTATGCAAAGCAAGAAGAGCAGTCTATCTTAAATACTTAAGTTAATTACGATTGTAAAATGTGTAATAACATTACGTTTGATATGGAACATAACCTATTATGATGTTATTGTGTCCATGTTTCATTTAGGTTAATTGTGTGCATATTATTAAATACTGTTATTTGCACATAATTGTTTTTAATCATGCAAAAATGTAACAATTTAAAATAATTTACTATTTCATCAAATACTATACATTTATTCGAGGAAAGTGAAAGGCCAGCAATATTAAAATTTTTACTAAATATTACCTTTCCCACCAGAGAAATAATACAGAAGGCTTACAGAGGGCACAAGTCTCAATTGGCTAAAGTGAGCCAGTGTGTGCCAGAGAGTGGCGAGTGAGCACACTTTCAAGTTGAGACAGCCTAAATACTTGATTTAACCCCTAAAACTTTCGGCAAAAAAATTATCAAATTCTTAGTCGAAATAGCTACATGTACATTAACAGTGGTTAGCTGGCTAATGAGACTGCCTGTCAAAATTCATAAAGTATGGTGCCAAGATTAAGTGAAGGATCCAAGTATGCCAGTATGATACACGTATATACCAGAATTCGGACACAGCCTTAGCACATGTATGCAAGATCTAAAAAAAAAAAAAATCTAAGTACCTACTATGCATACTCAGGATTTTATAACATGGATTTTAATATTTTTTTCAGACTTACATACAAGATGTTTAAGTGTACTTGTGGAAGTTAACAGATACTCAGCACGAGTTTCCAAAATTAAAGAAAAGATTCTAGTAGTTTATTTCTAAGGTTGGTAGTCACGAGGTAATTATGTGTTTTTCTGGACAGAATGAGATTCGAATTTAACTTAACCCCAGTGCAAAATGTAAAACGTTATTCAGAAATGAATTAACACTTAGTTGCGTGACGGAAGTGTACAATACGAAAACTGCAACTTACAGAAATAATTCTACTAAGAGATATTTTGTCTAAATTTATGCCCGGATTACCAAAAATATACTCGTCGCAAGTCCACCAAATCATAAAATTTAACACAATTGACATTACTAACTCAAACAATCCAATTAAATTTAAATGAATATCATGTTTGAAAAGGTCCACAAATAAAACAAAATCAAAACTGGCGCCGTTTGGTTGCCGCCAAGAAACCGACAGTAGAAAATGGAGGTCTCATTAGCTACCGAAAAAAACCAACCATATCAAGTTTAAAATTATTTAAATATGCACTACACCAACACAGTTCTTAACACAAAAGTTACAGTCCATCAGATAAAGAATTAAAAGAAAAAGCGCCTACTGTGAGGTCAACAAGCAGCAAATGTCACTAATCGTTACTTACAAAAATGCCACTTAAGACTTTTTGAAATTATTTCAAGCTAAGAACGTCTGAGACGTATTTGGTGATTTTAAACGGAAACTTGCACCTCGTCAAACAATTCCCCCATTATTACTCAAACATAATTTTCCCTTCACGCTCCAGCAAATAACTTATAAACCACAACCGTACCGTACATCACACACAAGACATCATTGCCTCTGACAATAACTCAAAGGTATAATATCGACTATCGAGACAAAATTACGATTTTTTAAAAAGTGACCGAGGAGTATCTGAAAATTTAAAAAGGTTTGTATCATTCAACTTTAAATCTTGTAGTATAGTGTAGTACAGAAATAACTTATTTCTATCCCGGTGTAAGTAAACACGCACAATTAAAAGAAAAAACGTTGAGTACTATGATGCAAAAAGGGTCTACTTGCCAGGAAATGTCAGTGTGATAGAAGATATGTTGACTCTTGTGGATCTCCGAATAATCGACCGAATCACCAAGGTGACTTTCTCCAAAGTGACGGTAGTACTAAACAAAAAATATTGCAATTATGCCATTTGTTAAACGGTGGCCTATTTGGGATAACCACAAACGCCCTAAATTAATGAGAGATATATGGAGCAAAATATTAAACTTAATTGAACACACAAATCACTTAACTGCTAATGTTACAATTTTGGTGGGACATTAAGGTCTGCGCTGTTAGGATATACAGATTATGTGAAATAACTATTCCTTGATCCACTGCAATACACCTAACTAAAGCTGTCGGGTTGGGCATGTCAAATCCGTAAGGATAAATTCCAGTAGGGAAAGTCTTACACATTAAGTTTTTAGTGTAACATGGTTTTAATTTAAATAAGGCCGTCAGACCTTTTCTGTAGGAAGTGTGGCCATAAAATAATCAAAAATAAAATATATATTACCATGTCGAGTAGGGACTTAATTTACCTAACAATTGTAGGAAATTATATGACTAGGTCGGTGGTACATTTAATAGAGAATCCAGATATGTGATAATTTTCAATATTTGCCTCATGAGTCGTTTTATAGCTTTGCATAAGTGCCAAGTTGTCTGCATAACAGTGATTGCAAAAAAAAAAAACATTGAGGTAGACGCTATGTGTCACACTTGACCTTATTTGATGACAATTATGAGTCAATTGACACTCATAAGTAGAAATAATTATTAGTTTGTCAGAAAACGTGTATATATATATATATATATATATATATATATATATATATATATATATATATATATATATTATATATATATATATATATATATATATATATATATAATATATATATATATATATATATAACACACGAGAACCTTTTACAATATTTGTTTACATTCAGTCTTATGGGCTCACACATCAGGGAAAATAGATTTGGCAGACAGGATAAGTGTTGAGTTGCCGGACTCGAAGAACATGAGTGCTGCAGGGAGTCGTGGAGTCGACAGCCCACGTGGCCCTCCGTGATATCCTCCATCAACTGGAGATGCTGATACTGAAGAACTGAATCCAATACATGCATGGTCTAGTAGTTGGTATTTTAGCTCCCCCAAAGATTCTCTCACTCTCGACAGGTTATTATAATAATTAATGAAAAGGGGTTAACAAGCCGAGATGCGGCTATGGAATAAATACAATTGCTAGCTGATATTTTTATCAACACATTTTATTCATTTATTTCCTTCTGAGAGGCACAAAAATCTTAATACCCTCAGTTAAAGTTTGACGTCAGCTAACAGCCAGCGGAGCGAGAGCCCATGACGGCTCTCACCACCCACGGGTTATGGGTACATGCACGTGCACAAAGAGGCCAATATTTTTTTACATTCACATAAAGAATATTATTTTGCAGCGTTAAATGTGTCTTGTATTTTTATTTTCAGTGTTTGATATGTCTTACAGTGTTTAAAGTGTTTGTTGATATTTTTAAAATATCTGGATATAAAATTCGAAGTGCCTTCTGCACTGAGATTAAGAACACATATATTCCAAAATGAACAATAGAGACACTGAATTATTACAGAAAATTAATAAGAATATTATAAAATGTTAAACGATGATTAATTATATTTGCCACTTTTATTTTCAAAGTATATCAAAGTTTACTTGGCGTGCATAGCACTTCCGCTAATGTGAACCCCGTAGGTAGCCATAGTAGGTCCGTACGATGCTTGCCTCTGGGCAGTCTGTCTAGGGGAGCTGGCGAGTTAAGACACTGTCACATATGCACTGCAACTTTATGTTCACTGATGTAGATTTCAATAGAACTTTTAGTATACTTGTTAATCTTGTTTGTGTACGTTTTGCCATACATTTCCCTAACATTATGCTTCAGATTAACTAATTAATTTCGCCCTCGTGGCATTTTCAACTCAATCGAGAAGGAAGAGAAATATCTCGCAGATGTCATGCGACCCGCGGACTTGAATCAGGAGCCATTTGCTTCTTAAAAGGCATTTGCTAGTAATTTTAGTATTATTGCTGCATGCAATTTTAAGGGCTTAAATTCTATATATGTATTTGAGATTATTTTTCATATTTGAATATTTTATGGCAACATCACGTACAACTACGTGGCTAATCGCCGCCAAATCCAAGTCCTCGCCATCCTTGCAGTTTGATAATTTATTTACAACCATGTGCGCCATAATTTATTTCAGGGTTCTATGTCAATTTTATTCAGGATTCAATTTCATTTTTATGTGATTAATGCTTTTTGTGTTTGACAACGCGGTCAAGTTAATGTCAGTTTTTCCGCCATCCATTATGCTACACACCTGTACCCACAGTAATCGCTATGAGAATAATTTACTCTAGAAGAATAACATTTGGATGGAAATTAATTTGACGTTTCCACGAAGACATATTGTAATTTCACCTTCACCACGTGGTCCACTACGAACTTTATCCAGCAGCATCCATGCCATATAAACTTGTTGTTTATTGTGACTACTCATCTCTCGCCCCATTATATTTTAATGGTATTTGTGAAATTTAAGTAATTTTGAATTTTCTGTAGGATGATATAACTTCCATCTAGCAGGCTATGTATATAGGCAGTCACCGCACTACCAATGTGCTGGAGGGCGAGCCCAGACGAGTTTGCATTAGTGGTACCAAGTAATCACACCTGTTAACGTTTCATCAAGTGTTTCATTATGTAATTCGCAGTGTCCTGTCTTCAGGGAAAATTCGTCAGTCCATCCTAGTGGCTGTCGACTCTCTTTCCTTGTGAAGATGGTGTTTTCTTACACCACAGTGAGAACATTCATCTAGGCATACGCTAGAGTAATTGCAGGCTGCGGAGCACCCAAGCAGAGTTAACTAGACTCGACCGAATGTATTATTAATTTCATGGCATGCTGATTTGTACAAGCGGTATAAATAAAACAGGTATCACAGTGAACAGTCTTCTTTCATTTGTAGTAACAGTCTCCTAGCCACATGTGTTTCTTTTTCAAAGTATTAAAATGTTTAGTAAAATTTTGGTATGACCAATCTGTTTGTAAGTACGCTCGGGTGAGAAGCACATACAGAACCCACAGCATCCCTGAGAACCCGGAGTCTCAACACAGCGGTGATTGAGAAAACACTGCTGGGGCCCACATTATTAGTAAGTAATTGTGTCATTGTTCGTCTTGTGTCTCACCCGACGGCGTCAAGATAGAGGGTACTTACAATGAGAAAAAGGCGCGAACACCTACGTGGTAATTTAAAATGAAATCGAAGGTCTTCCATGCACAAAACGGACCGGACTGTGGAGCAGCCCTATCTCCACGGTCAAATGAAACAAATTATGGTTCCAATATTAAATATTCACTCTATTGAATGCTAATGATCGGTGCGAAAAGTTTATGTGCCCGGAGAGGCTGACATGACATCCGCTCCACTTGAGAAAAGTACGACTAGTAAAGATGGCCGAATTGAAGACCGGCTGCCAAGTGTAGCATTCCTGCATGACGTGATTAAGAAATGGAAAATATTTCAACATAATGGATGTAAAAAATTATGGTGCATGAACACTGAGGCTGTTACTAATAACATGCATAACCCTTTCATAATTTAATTTAATCAGACACAAAAAGAATTATTTAAAATTAACATATTAAAAGTCTAGACATATACTTAAACCTAACAAGCTGATGCAGTGCGGTGGCCAAGGAAATGGGTTAATTAGATTTTGTGGGCGGTGGAGGTGAGATCTGGAATGAAATTACCCTGCTATATGCCAGGCGTCGGTAAGGCGACACCGAGATGGTGGATGATGCTGTAGCCCGACGACTCTCGATGACTTCAGGATTATGGGCTATACTACCAGACAAATCTCCTATCCGATGAAGTTGTTGACCTCTGCCCAAATGATGCTGATCCAATTAAGCTGTATTGTTGTTGTTTGCTAAATGGTAGCCGGTGGGTCGCCTAAATACCATGCTACTCAGTCCTTTTGGTAGTAAAATTTCACATGGTGTTATCACTTGCATATGAGGATTGGTAGGACTATACACACCCATAAAAAATAGAAAAACCTGATAATACATATGCACTAGAAAAGACTGAATATAATCAAGAAATACTGACATGATATGAGCACGTATTGTTAGGACCCATCCCCTTAAACACACAAGGTTGTCGAAATAACTTACGTGTTGCCCAGTTCACAGCCATATTTAATCGACAGCAATACACATACCTTTCAGGGAAACACTTTACATGCGAATGATAGTGGATACCACAACACCGGCCACTGTGGTTAAGCTGTAAATATGGTCTTACAACACACAATGAGTTTCCGGTAAAGTAAAGCTTCCCGGGGCGATGCTATTCCGATGGGAATTGAGGATGGTGTACCAGATGGCTAAATGAAAGAAGGTTCCAGAAGAATTAAGTATATTGTAGCTTATTGTCCATGCTCAAATGATGAAGGCCGTCCTGCACATGGGAAACGCAGGAGATCGCGACACACACTCCACCCTCGTACGATGTTATTTGCTAACTAACTCTCCCGCCTGACTTGTGGGCAGGCCTTGGCTGACCCACGTGCCAGAACAGAACTACTTTCTGTTGCAAAAAATACATCTCCTGCTTGACATCATAATACCTGCCAAAATTTATGTCAAAAATTACTTGCAAAACCCTAAAATACAATTCACTAACAGATGATGAAGGACATAGCGCTAGATGAGTGAAGAAAAGCAATACACATGATGCATAGACATAAAAATACTCTGGAAACAAAAAGAGGTAAACAAGCAATTAATAAATTATTAGCAATAACAGAATAATTAACAGTGTGGACTCTGGCCCTATAAGTCCAGTTATTGAGGGTCTACATTCATATCACTCTGGCATAGTCGTTTTCGGCAACCACCGACTGTGCTGCACTGACATGCCTCCATGTTGCACTACACTACTCTGATGACTTGCTCGCGCACCAGCGCCCCGGTGTGCACTCCACGCATCCATAGAATACGCATTACTGCTATGGTGGTGTTGTGTGTCTTGGCCGAACTAACAGTCTTAGGGGTAAATGGAACATGGTACATGTCAAATGCCCTGCCCCACCACCTTTTTCCTTTGCAAGATAGTTTGTAGGGCGACAGATGTCACTGGCAGCAGCTGCATGTGCAGACAGGTCTGCGTGTCCGCAGGTGGGAATTCCATTCCTTTGGCCCTGCTGCACTATGTGTTCCCAATGGCTTCCACTTCCTGTTGGGAACTCCGGCTGCCTTTACAGATGACATGAGTATGGCAGTTGTACCAGCTGGCATGAGCGTCGAAGGCAGAACGAACGCTCTGATCCAGACGTGAGCCGAGCACCATCACCCTTTAGACTGTTTGCCCGCTGCACTCTACCACGTGCAGTAGCTCGTGGTTGATCGGCACAACGCAGGTGCAAGTGAAGTGCAAAGCGGGACAGGTACAGTGACCAGGCATACACGTTCTCGTGTGCACATAGACATCAGGAAAGAGTACAACAGAACATTAATTTCCATATAAAGATGTAGCAGGGCAAGTGTGGTGACGACAGGTCATGTGCGAGGAAAGGGACACCCGCAAAACTATTTTTAATGCCCTACAGTTCTTTTCCAGTGTATTTACAATGCTTTCATAAGTTTATCATTGTCATGTGTAATCATCCCCACTTCATTTTGCATGATTTATAGTGTTTATATGATGTATGTTATGCACGAGAGTTATTAAGCATGTCAGAGCAGTTTTAGCGAGATGAAGTATTTGTTTAGCAAACTGCCATGTGACAAAGTAGTTCCATGTGGCGCGCTTGAGCAGCAATGCCGGCAGGCACGCTATGTTAGAACTGCAGTGGATGCAGAGGACTTCGTGAGGCAGGTCGCGTGTACCATCAGTCTGCGCCCGAGTGGCATTCAATTCTAGCACTGGTCATTTCATTTCAATAGTCTGTTTTAATTCAACCAGGCACTTTATTGTTAGCTGCCTGGGACACCACTTCTCACCTTCCCCAGTGTTTGCATTGTCAGAGGAAGCTTAATACATTACTAAGTCAAGCACAGGCTATCGCACCGTTTTTTCTGTTTAACCACTGTCAACTGGTGAGTGTTTGGGCCGCAAATGTAAAGTGTTTTTCTTATATGAAATGTAGTCAGGTACCTAATAAACATCACTATGTTAAACAAGTGCTTTTATTACGGGAAGGCGCAAGGCGCATCAGAGTATGGGCCGTTATAATTTCCCGCCCAAATCGCACATGTGTTTCATCTTTCCAGTCAGTATTATTGCATGTGTTTTACAGTGCTGTGTAACATAATATGGGTATGTTCATAGCCTTAATAATTCACAGCATAGCATGCATGCCGTTTTTCTACAATCTATAAGAGGAGTGACACAGAAAAGGGGAAGGATAGCTGTCAGTGGACGTTGGCCGGACGACCCTGAGTAAAGGAAGAATCTGCTCTACCACTTCAACGGCACTACGTCTGGATATTGCCTGACACCCGAGTAACAAACCTAATTATAATCTCCTCACTCCAGACCTCAGCACTCCTCAATGTTCTATTTATCAATCTGACCACTGGACCACCATTCGCTGGCCAGCTTCATACACATTTATTAGCCATGATAGTCGTCAACCCCCTGCCTTCGCTATCTCCCTATTCGCTAATGCTGTATACTGGCCTACTTTGCTATTTCCGGGCGTGACCTGGCTGAACAGCCCATGAAAATGCTTCCTCGCCTTCTACATTATGATCCTGCATTACCTCTCACTCTTCCTCCTGCACCAGCTCTCCTCCCTGCTCATTTTCCTGTGTCCGGGTGAACACACCAGTGCTGGTGTCCATCTCACCCTCTTCTAGCTTGAGGCGCTGTGGATGCCCTGAAGGGCGTAACAACACTGGGTGACTCCTGCAAGCTCTGAAACCTCCCTTGCGCTTGCACTTGCTTGAGGTACTGATGCACCATCTGACTCGCTCCCTTGCTCCTGGAGCTCATTGGTGGTTTTCCCATCCTGCATCACCTCTGGTGAACTGCTCGGTTCGGCGTGCAATGGTGAGTCTTCTGTGGGCTCTACCCACTGAAGTTCCACGACACCTCACATCTATCCAGACTCCTGCATTTGCTTGTCATGGTATTCGCCATTGTAGAACCGAGGCACACCAAGTCCGACATCGTAATTAAAGGCACCTGGATGTCGTCACAATGCACTCGTTCCTTTGCATCTCTCCATCAGGACGGTGTATGTGATGGGTCCATGCTTCTGTAGCACACGATGTGGCCCACTCCTATATGCTGCTAATTCTGCACAGAAGTCCTTCCTTGCTGCCGATTTTTAATGTGCCTGCATGTAAACTTCTTGCCCTTCATGCAATGCGGGCAGCTGTCTTGTGGTGACCGGCAACCATCTTACTGCGTATCTGTCTTGCTGTTCCCTTACTTATCGTAAACACCTCCTGGACTGCATTCCGTGGGGTTACCCCTAGCATGGTAAATGGTGTTTGAGACGTGGTTGACACCCCACTTCGTGAACATATCCCTCCACTTCCGGCCAGTGAACTGCGTATCATTGTCTGTAACCAATTTCCTGGGAAATCTCCAACATGAGAAGAATTACTCCTCTAGCACCCTTGCCAAGTTACCTGCGTGTGCTCCACTCATGGGGTAAGCTTCTGTCCATCTTGAAAAATTGTCATTCACAACTATGAGGAAGAATTTTCTTCCCCTTGTCCTCGGGTAAGGACTGATCAAATAGATGCAAACTGTTGGTCGGCGCATACAGTCACTATTGTTGTATCCTGTCCGATTGCCATGTTTTGTTTAAGTGGCACTTGTGGCACTTTTGACGAACTGTCTTGCATACCGATTAAGGCCCGGCTGGAAATAAAGGTCACATACATTGCGAACTGCCTGTTCAATGACTGGGTGTCCAGCCATGCGGTCACTGTGTGAATAGAAGAGTACCTGATCCCTTGCACACGTGGGGACATACACCCTCCATCTCCCTGGCTGTTGAGCAGAACAGGTCTCAAGTCTGTCATCTATGACGTGCGATCCATCCACTTCTTGTGGTCACATTGCCTAACTTTCCCTTGCGTGAACATACAGATTTTCTGTTCTTTCGTGATCTCTTGGTACAAATCACTGCTGGGTCCCTCATTATTAGTGATGGTTATTTGTTATACACAAACCTCGTATACAGGATCACACGAATCTGGTGGCAAAATCATCTCCCACTCTGCGTCGTCTCAAACAATTGCCTCATTATTAGGGTTGTATGAGAATGCATCGGCCAGCTTCTTTTCCCTACCAGACACGTGTTCTACTACAAAATCGTAGGCCTGCAAATGTAATGCCTATCCCATCAGCTTGCTTCCTGCCTCCTTCATGTTATGCATTTATGCCAGGCACCACTTGTTGGTCCGTAGAGTGAACATTTGGTATTCGAGATACACCCGGTAATTTTTGACTGCCTTATAACTCCTAAACATTCCCTTTCATTTACGTCATAGCATATTTCCGTTTCTCCTAGCTTGGCACTTGCAAAATCAATTACGTGTTTCGCCCCGCTATCGTCCATCTGGTACAATACTGCACCAATCCCTTCTTGACTTGCGTCAGTTTGGAGGTATATATGCTTGCGTGCATCATAGTGTGCGAGTGTTGGGTATGCTCGAAATCGCTCTTAATGTCCACGAAGGCCTTTTCCGCTAAGCCTGTCCATTGGAATCGCTTTTGCGGCGAGAATAATTCCGTCAAGGGGGCGATGATTGTTGCAAAATTAGGAATATGTTCCCGCAGCCAATTAATGAGTCCAAAAAACTTACATAACTGCTTACGTGTACGTGACTGTGGGTAGCTGTCAATGAGATTCAATTATGTCAGGTTTGGCCTGTTCCCTTCCTGGTTGATCACATGACCCAAAAAATTAATACTGGGTTTCCCTACATGACTTTTCTCCACTGAGCATTTTAAACCATTAATCGCTAACCTTTCCAGGACAACTGTTATATTATTTGTGTGCTCCTCCCAAATGTTTGACCAAATAACATCATCTAGATAAGCGAGTGTATACTCTTCAATAATGTCATCGAGCACACATACCATCATCGCCTGAAAGGTGGCGAGGGCACATTTAAGTCCAAATGGCATTGCGCCGAACTGAAATCGCCGACTGTCTGGTCAGTGAGTACGATTTTTGGCCTATCCTCCAACTCGAGAGGTACTTGCCAATAACTGCTTTTAAGATACTGGAATGTCCAAACTTTTGCCTGCCCCAGCACGTTGAGAGTGTCCTTCATGCTAATATAAGCCAGAAGCACGTTTCACGTAACCTGATTCAATGGGCAAAAGTAGACGTAGGATCGCAAGGTTCCGTCTTTCTTTGGAACCAAGGAAATGGCCAAATTTAACTATTATATTACTCCAGCGTCAAGCATTTACTGAATTTGTGCCTTAATTATTTTGGTCTGATAGGGCAAATATTCATGCAGATAAGTAAGTGCAGGCCTCTCCTCTGTAAGTAGAATTGCATGTTCGGCAAAAATAGTTCTCTTTAACGGATCGTTTTTACCAAACATCTCATGGTATTCGTCAAAGATGCACTGAATGTAGCCTTATGATCTGGTGGGACTTGAATGTCAAAATCCCCCAACTGCACCTCGGGTAGGCTACCCATCGGATAGCGGTCTAAATTGTATAAGTGCAACTCTCTTTCGCGCCAAAATCGAACCACCTCGCTGCCAGTTCTACAATAGTGTTTTTCTCCGTAAGCAATGGTATACCCAAAATTACTTCTTCCCAGATGTCTGGCATAACAATGATCGAAGTAATGGTTTCTATGCCGTGGACTTTAAATGACACTACTGCCTATCCTACGGCCATACTGGAATGCTCATTCGTTGCCAGTTGAATAATGTGACTGTTAGGTGTAATGTCCTGCTTGTGTACAAGGTGCAGACATATGAAGTTGTGTGATGCCGCGATATCAATAAAGGCATGGCATAGCTGACTATTAAAATAGCGACCGAAATATGTGTGAATGATATATAACTGCTGCTAACTTGCTGAATTAATGTTTGTTGAAGTGTCAATTTTGAGTTTTGGATCCAAATTCTAGTGGGCGGGGTGTTGAAAGCATCTGGCCCCTTCACGCCTGCAACCTGTTTCCCTGGTTGTAAGAATGTAAAAATTCCTTTGAAGCGATATTGAAAATATCGACGGAACTCCTCCCACTGAAGTCCATAGTGGTTTAAGAAGATCCACCAGGCGTGCACGTCTCCATGGAGGTAAGCTCCGACACAGCTGGCACATTCATCCCTGTTAACACAATACCTGGTAAGGCGGGATATGCAATTCTCCAGGCACTCTGTCGGGTGCTCTGTTGGTGCCCCAGCAAGAGATGGTAGCATCTGTGGAACTTGGATGATGGTGTCTTATGCCCGGTTGCACCATCGTGTTTCGAAACTCGATCTGAGAGTGGATCTAACATCAACACAGATAACGGTTGCGCCATTTGTGTTCAGAGCTGGACGGGACAATTGCGGATCCAATAAGTCACACGACAATGGCAGAACACACAATACACCACCGACCTGCTGGTATACGACAGCCTGCGAAGATACCAACCTCGCCAATGCAAAATTGTTAAGGGTCAAATTGCTGATATGTTTGAAGGTGTAATTGAACCCTCCAAAAGCAATTTCATTTTTGCCATTACGATAGCGCCAAAGAAAGACAGTGCTTAGTGTTTTTGTGTGGACTTCCGGCATTTGAACCGAATCACGCCTTGAACACCTTGGGAAATGCCGAAATATTCACCACTATCAATCTCAGAAGCTGCTACTGGCACATTCAGGTACCACCGGAAGACCACCACAAGACGGCTTTTACCGCACCTGATGGCCGATACTTTCAATTTTGCACCATGCTATTCGGCCTTAAATGTGCACCATCAATTTTTAGTCGATGATGGTGGAGATGTTGGATGGTCTGGTGGGATAATGTGCATTAGCTTGCTTAGATGATGTTATTGGGTGGACAAATTCATGGGCAGATCATATAAAACACTAGTCTTTGGTACTCTAATGTCTCGCTATCAACTGTCTTACTTGTGCCAATCATAAATCACACATCGACAAAACGAGTATCCAATTCTTATGGCCTCTTGTATATGAGAATGGAAACCAGCCAACATCCGAACAGCTGTAGCTGATTGACAGGTACCTCGCTCAAACAAATCGCCGAAGCAAGACCAGAAATTCTTCAGCCTCATCAATTGGATTAGTAAATAAATTCCGGAATTTGCAACTGTCACCGCTCCACTTATGGAACTCACTTCCATAAGCGTTCGATTCAAATGGCAGCAAGAGCAAATTGGCAGTTTCAAAGAAATAAAATGCTGCTTAAAAAATTTCTTATCTTTGTCCCATCATGATCCGACACGCCATATATTGTATATATTCAAAAGGACACGAGCGAGAAAGGATTGGGTGCAGATTGCAGACAATGGGACGCTTCGCATAAGATGGAACACATCGAATATTGGATTTTGTAAGTGCAAAATTCGACCCCATCGAATGACGCTACAATGTCAATGAGAGTGTGTGTCTTGCGGTACTGTGGAGCATGAAGAGGTATCGACAGCTGTTGGCGTATCAGCGATTCACACTGTGCACAGAAAACCACTGCCAGCTCTGGTTACACAATACCAAAGAAAGCCGCAGTAAGCTGATTCGCTGGGCACTACTGCTGCAGGCTTACAATTTTGAAGTGCAGCATGTGGTAGGGGAAGAAATCAACTAGCCTACTATCTCTCTCGCACACCAGGCGAAACAGTAGCAAAAGACAAGGAGGAGTGGGAAACTGTACTACAGCCACCCCCCTTCCCGGGCACTACGCGAACATGCTATCAACAACATCAGTGCATTGTGCCAAAATCATGGTACTGCCTGCTACACCAACATTGCTATAACTGCAAGACTACATCGCCATTTAAAAATGGTGAAACACGTGTTCAGAACAAATGGCCAGCCAATATTGCATGATTAACAGTTGTGATAAATCCCAGGCTAATGTAAACAGTGATGTGTGGTGCACGTTCATGCCCGCTACAGTCCGGGAACTTGTGTTACAGTTCGCACATGCGCATCATCTTGTGGGACATCCAGGCGCAGTACAGCCACGCTGCTATATATTAGCAAATTTTCATAGGCCCGGTGTATTAACACAAGTAAGAGATTTTGGGCGAAACTGCATCACTTGCAATCGGGTCAAAAGCTGACGAATAGATGGTACTCAACAACAGTCACGCCTGCCAACCGAGCACTTCGAAATGGTTGCATTCGACCTAATGGGCCCATATCCACGCACACCGACCAGTAAGCATTTAATTTTGGTAGTGACTAATTTGTTCTCGCAATGGGACAAAGCCCACCCAGTTTCCAGTGCATGTGCTAGGACAATCGTAAATGTTCAAGAAAATGAATTCTTCTCACACTGGGGCTACCTACATGCACTACTAACAGATATGGCACGCAATTTGCCTGGTTGCATGTGGCGGGAGTTTTGTACCAAGTGGATTGTATGGCATTGTACTACCACTGTGTACCACGCTTGGGCATATCCCAAAAAGACAAGGAACCAGGAACTCAAAACACAACTCTCTCTGTGTGTAGGAGAGCATCATGTGTCGTGGGCGGAACAGCTGCCTGCTGCTCTGTTTACATTGTGGACGAGAAGAACATTGGTAATGGGTAAGACTCCAGCCCATCTGCTGCATGGCTGTGGCCTACCCCTCCTCGGCGAGTTCACGAGCATGGTGAGGGAGTATGCCAGCAGTCCCGTGAAGGGTGCAAGCAGGGAGGAGAAGCGAGAGAAAGAGTTGCACGAGGTGCGACAGAATCGAGCCCGCTATGTGCAGCAGTGGATACTTGTCACCACCCGACCACTTCTCCAACTGCACACTGGCTAGAATGTGTGCACTAAAACGTGTCCACAGTCAGTTGACCTGCGAAACTTCTGTGCTAGGTTTGCAGAAAAATGGAGAGTTCTACATGTCACCTTAGAGGCCTTAGGCGAAAACTGCTTCAAAGTTCGACTCAGCACATGCCGCACTGCAGTTTCACACCGCGATGCCCTGCGCCTCACCAGTACCAACATAGCGATGCCCGGCATCGGAATCCCCTCACCACGGAAAAATGGAGGCATACGACCACCATCATCATCCACCGAAACCGAAAGCGTCACATCCAATCAACATGCTGTCAGGACCCGTTCGGCCCTGCCCTCTGCAGCGATGCCTAATGCTACAGCATCAACAAGGGCTCACGTGATTGATGCAGCCCTGGAAAGAACTGAACATCCAAACGACATCCAATTGCTGACAATTTGTGATGTCACGGTCGACGAGCCTGAGAACAGTCAGGATCGCCAAGTGTGGGCCCTCATAATGGCATCGCAATGACAAGGAGTCGGAAACTTTCGGCAACAACATCATCAGCAAAATCAACATTTATTAAACCATCGACCAACAGGTTAGGAGGCACACCTAACTTGTGTGTCGAGGATACCCGTGATCGTACTCTGCGCCATCCACATCATTATATCTGTTCCTGCAGTAGAGACAAATCCGGGGCAGAGGAATATGGAATACTCCCCCCCCCCCCCCCCCCGGCCAAAGTCAAAACCAAGCCGGCTCGTCTAGTACGGCACACTTTGTGCACGGCATGTGGGCACTGACCAGCGCCCATCGCAGTCGCCACGGCTCCACCATCAACGCAAACAGTGCAGCATCCACTCCCACTCCATCAACAGCAGTGGTCCAGCAGGTACAACCTGCTGCCCCGGAACAAGTTCCAGCCGCCAGTGACCGGTTGCATGGATTGAACGGAGCAGAGCTACGGACTCATAAACTGTCTCAGAAGGGGGAGGGCATTTTTGATGTAGCACGTGTCCGCATGCTTAAGCTTTTCCACATGTCGTCAGAACTAACACACATGACCTCCTTCGTCGCCACGTGTCAACAACCAGAAGCATCAGCTAGTGTTCCACACGTGTGCACGAAGTGTCTTTATACTGTTCATCAGTGTGTTTGTGTAAGTGTTATTTTATTTCAAGGGCCTTTTAAATTATTAGATTCATAGTTGAGTGCAGTGGTTTTTTAAAATGTATTTTTAATATTACGTGTGCAGTGCCTCATGTTTTTATTTATTTATTGCAATGTCACGTGTGCAGTGCAAAGAGCCTAACATGAGTTTTGTATCATGTGTACAGCAGATTGGTTAAGCATTTTATTTTTATTATTATTGGAAATGGTCTTGTTATTTATTTAGAATTTAAAGAACTGTGTTATTAAGTGATTTTACATTTACTAATGAGTTTAAAAGGATTTGTTTACATTTCACGAACCTAGTGTAACTGTCATGTCAAGCACATGGCAGCATAATAATTTACTTGCCTATCGTGCATGCATTAATACTACAACGCAAAACTAATATAAACTAAAGAAAATTTTATAAGGACAAGATTTCAGCGCACAACTTACATGAATATTTTATATTTTAATAGAAAGTCAGTAACATCCCTTTTCATGGGCAGTACTTGTAAGGTACACTGAGGTTAGTAATGGACATACTGCCACAGAGCATTTGGCATTATGACAACGTGGAATTCCTGGCCTAAAATTTTTTATTTTAATATTAGCAAGTGTTTTATGTTTAACGAAGTGTATGTAAATAAATATCCCATTCTAGTGACCATGTTTGGATAACAAGTTTTGTAAATAGTATTTTGCTCACATAAAATTATAACTTAAATATGTGTTTTAAGGTTAGGCCTTAAGGAAAAGGAAACAGCGATTAAAAGTTCAACCACTGAACAAGTTGTGTTTTATAATTTATATATTTAATTATTTGAATCAAAGTAAAGAGTTTTCAGTTTATCACAAGTCATCAGCACTGCATAATCACTACAAATTTAATTCAGCATCATTATTTGTATTTTAATTTGCACTTTTTCATGTTTACGTGGCAAAGTTCGGCCAACCAGAGAGCTCAGTGACAAGTCAATTTCAGTAGCATCTCGTATACTCTGGGGGGCGGACAGAACGTCGGACCTCTCTGGGTTTTCAGCCTTTGTATCAACCATTTAGTCATCAATAGTCATCTTTATTCAATATTGGAACGTTTGTGTGCATTTTTCACCCAGAGAATGTGCCGCTGCACAACCCTAGTTAGTTCTTACATGACCGGGGACGTAACTTTCCACGTAACATTATGTAAGCCTTTGTGCTGTTTTCAACTGTGTTAGAGTTTGGTTTGCCGAGCTATTGTGGTAACCAGTAATTGTTCGTACCCATTTTGCTTACAGTGAATAAACAGATGTGTAACATCATTTTCATACTTTTATTTACTTGCATCTCGGCTACATAACCAACTTATGACAATGTATTTTCACTTTATTTATTTAAGGGTGTAAGGAGGCCCATAACATCCTGTGGGAGTGAACATGGCGTATGAGGGAGGCATACAGTCCTCACTGGTCCAGGCAATTGGATTTTAAGTAAATTATCTTCATCATCGGCACATCAGACCAGTGACGCAGGACAGCAGGGGAGGCCATCGCATCAATTGTCCGTCGGCAGAGCAGTCTCTCCTTCGGCGCACCACTAAATCAAAACTAATCGCTATCGGGTCTCTTCTTTAATAGCCATATGTCGTGCTGCACCTAAGAACAACTCTCTTATGCCTAACTATCCTAAGTTAGGATGGTGTACCTTTTAATATTCGTCGAACTGGAGATCCAACACCTATGTTTGTCCATATCCCACCATGGTACCTAGGGGAGTCGTCCATATGGGGTTCAGTCAATAAAACCATTGTAAAAATCGGAAGTCCTAAGTGATGTAATTCCCTCACTGACGTCACAATCAGAAATGTCTAGAACATAACTCATTCCTGATAAGCATATTCCTTCACGAGGTAAACAATATCAAAGCAAAGAGATCACGTAACTGTAATTATTCTAACACTTATTATTTATCAGCTCACTGCCAAAATCAAGTAAACTTAATAGAAGTTATTGAACTCATCACAATGTTATCAAATTCAAGTATTTATGTGTAGTATTTTCCAATATTCTTAAATGTAACTCAACTCATGTGCAAGTGTTTTGTTTCATGTATACAAATAATGTAAAGTAATTTATAACAGCGGGAGAATTTCAAGGTAGGATGATTAGATGTTTTATAAATATTTTCTGCAAGTGTGTGACAGAAAGAAGTTCCGGTGTGGCATGCCAAACCTGCCAGCAGCTGTATTCTGTAACTCGTAAGCTGTGATATAACAATCGGTAAACTCTGTTAACGAGAATGTCACTGAAGAGCAATTCTGTAACATCTGTTTTCCTACAAATGTCGGCACAATATCGAACAATATCGTTAACTATGATATGGAGAACCGAGATATCTAGTAATCGAAACGAGGGGTACGATACCCCTCGGTACCCCTCCGATTCGTTTCGTATTGCTGAAGTCCGTAAATAAGCAGTTGTATGTTGGGCAAATCTCCTACATGCTAAACTAAAACTAGAGTAAAGTGAGCCAAATTAGTGAAAACCAGTGAAATAAGCTTCTTTAAAACAATCGCAGTCAACGATAGATGTTGTGTGCGCTTCGTGTAATGTTGCAAAATGGCGGTTATACTTGAACCGTTTTAACCTCGTAAGTTGAAATGGCGGGAATACTTGAACAGCTTTAACCTCGTAAGCAGAAAACCCTCGAATTTAATTTCAAAGAACAGAAGCAATATGTCTGTAACTTAAGCTAGCTCTTACACCTTGTAAAGTAGTTTTATGTACACCGAATGCTAATTTGATTCCGAAACACAAAATATTTTGATGTAGAAATAATCTTAAGCTTAGTTACTGGTTTTTTTTAATCGTACGTAGTATGCTCTTTAATTTTTTTTAAATTAAATATTATCACTGAATTCTTTTGGATTAGAACTAAAAGTTTATAATTCTATCAAATTTTTAATTAGCCACAATTTCTAAGTTAACCGTATCTCATGTAAGAGTGAGGTGATAGTTTTGCATAATGATAAGTTGCATCACATTTCACTGCGTCAAATGATTCGATCTTAGATGAATTGTTAATGGTGTAGACGTCCATTACAAATCATTTCTATAGCCAAAATTCCTGCACATCACTGCGGGACAACTTCCTTTTAAATATGGAACACTCCAAATTCTCAAGTTAAAGAATGCCTTTTGGAAGGAATCATTTTTTAGCCATTTTTCAATAGAATTCTTTCATGGGTAAATCAAATATGTGTACCTTGAAAAGAGAAATTATACACCACAGAGCTAAGCTTGTTAAACTCGAAAAAAATGTTTAATAATTTACCCACGTTTAGGTTTGTGATTGGCTCAAAAAATGTGAATTATTAAATATACCAATTATTTTTTTAATGAAATAATTATAAACAGTGCCAAATAATGTTTGCCTACATCTGGAATGGTTACAAGACAATTTAAACGAAAATAATAATTTTCACAGCAAGAAATAGACGACTGTAGCAGACACAAAGTTATGCAAACAAACATGGGCCAATCTGTTTTATTACAGCATGGCCATGGTGAGTCTAATCCTACGACTAGGCGGATCGTGACGCGTGTCACAAACCCAGTAGGTTTTTTAAAGTGCAGCTTTAGGAAAAGTGAAGCGAGTGCCACAATCATATAACAGACTGCCAAGAAGTACACAGGGATTGTCTTCAATTAAAGAAGAGGGTCTGTTCGGGCTATAAACTGAAGGAAGAGATTAATTTATTTCGCCTACCGCGAGTAGTAGGGTCATGGGGGTTCTGAAACAAAGGGATGCCGCCTTTCATTAATCGGATTATCGATTTGATATCAAATCGATCGGATTAATTCGTAATCCGATCCTAATACTATAAAAATGTTTAATCTGTTAATCTTAATCCTAATCCGATGAAAACGGATGAAAAATGTGATTGATTGATCAAAGAAAGTTGATAAAAGTTTTTGCATCAATTCTGTTTGATCAAATTTCTTTGATGGATTTTTTTAATTAGTTGTGTATAGGTTGGTGCAATTGTATACTAAGGGTCTTATTTTTATTTCTTTTTTGGAGAGCGGCATGGTAGGTCCTCACCCTCATGGCTCTGACGTTGGTAAATGGGTAATAGTGTAATATAAACTTTTGGAGAGCGGCTCTGGTAGGTGTTGCACCTCTGAGCTCTGGCATTGTACATTGTACTGAGGTGGAACTGTGGTTGGGAAGGTGTGTGTGTGTGTGTGTGTGTGTGTATGTATATATATAAATATATATAAACAAAAGCGGAAAAGCATATTTAATAGAATTATTATGTAACAAAAGTCAATAAAACGAAAAGAGAGTTGAATATGATTTACATAAAAAAAATTAATGACATTTCGGGTAGCAATATATAAATTACACTACTTGAATTAAAAAGAAACATGTGATGAAATCGTACAAGCAATAGAAACATGTCTGGTCGGCAGCAAGTTTGTTGAATGAATTACATAAGTTGTACTAGTATGTTTTTCGGCGAAACTATATTTTATTTAAAATGAAATCTACCCCATCCCGTCTGATTATATGTGCATTTCGAAATTAATTAAATGGTTGATATTAGAGAAGTATAATGAATGGACTCATAACGAGCACAACTATGTGACACCTGACCTTAGTATAGGATTTGTGGAGACTTATCAGCATGGCTAGAGACGTGGAGCGCGGTCGCTAGGCAAATGAACGAAATTGAGTTGAATACAAAACAACTGTTTCCAAATAGGTAATATGCCAAAAATATAAGGAATCGGCCAGGAAATGAATAAATATATATTTCAAACAGCAGAATGAAGTGATATAAAATAACTAATCAATTTGTCAATAAAATGCCATGTTTACTGGATTATATTTCCCAAGCAAGCTAGTTACTATCCACAAAATTTTTTATCGCATCTTCCTCAATGTAAAAAGGAAAAGATATATATAAATGCAGATAAAAAACTTACCCAGATTTTTAACATAAGCTTCACTTCCCTGGGAAAAATTAATTTCACTATTGTAAGAATAATCAATTTTTAACACAATTCCCATCGAAGCATAGGGATACTTGGATTGCGTGAAGAAGGGCTTAACCCCACACTGCTTATTTAAAAAATGAATAACTCTTGGAATAATTTTAGTCCAGACACTTGGTCGAAGAAAAAACGATGAAATCAATACCATGTTATGTTAAAAAATAAATATAGATGTACTACATTGAGCCGAATAATTTTAACACAAATTCTGTTAAGTCTGGGAAATTCGTTGCACTAGTTAACGAAACTGTAGTTGAAAATCCTATGAACTTTCGTAGACCGAGCTCAGAAACTTACTTGACACAATAGAAGCTTATAAAAAACAGACACACTATATCGGCTTAACACACTAATAAATTTTCCCAATAAATTAATTAAAACTTGTAAAAATTTCGCACTGTAGTTTACGAATACTGTGAACGAGATCTGAACCCCAGAGCATATACTATTCGAAGAAAGCAAGAAGTGAATTCCAGTGTATTCTGGATAGAAACCTTGGCTATGTAGATAACTTCAGCCTTGATTGTGTCACGACTCTCCTCTAAGCGTCGTCCTGAGTGGTGAGTGAGGTCGGAAGAGCAGAGAGCAATGCTCAGTGAAGTGTATACAGAGAGAGCTATAATTAAGGCGAGGCTTGTCGTCAAACTAAAAATGGCGCAGGCTAGCCAGCACAGTTGAAAGTTCTTTTCCCTCTCTCCCGACCTCTACCATCATTAGACCAGAGAGTATGTTCGGGTATGCGCACCCTCACCCCACCGCCTCCAGCCGCTAGACCAGAACGTTTTTTCGGCTAGCTGTAGGACTGCCTGCCTCGGCTAGGGACCCCCTTGCACCCCCAACCAAAAATGCAACTTTGTCCTCCACGTCAGGGACTGTCTACCTGCCAAACACACCCTCAAGACATCAATTTTGAACTCATCCGAAGGTGTCAACCTGTTTGCAAAAACTGCCCTCCTCCCCAAGAAATTTGAAGTGGACTGGTCTGCTAATCTCTCCTCTCTGTTCTGCACCTCAAGCCTTTACTTTCACCTGGCTGTTAACCTGCTCAGAGGGAATGGTTTCTTGTATTCTCTAATTAAAGGGATGGTTTGTTTGCGCTGGCTTCGAAAATAAAATGCTTCCCAAGTCCCGCTGATAAAGTTATGTCCCTGAAGTTAAAATGAAGTTTCATCCCTAAACATTCCAAGAAATGAATTTTAATCCAATAAACTTCAAGTTTCAAGTATGTTTTCCCAGCATTATTTTAAAATCTCACAGAAATCCGGGGAATCTATGAAAAATATTTCATACAAGAGATATTTTCATAGAAATCCAGGAAACTATGTATATTTTCGTAAAAGAGATATTTTCACTTGCTAAATTTGTAAGTATTGAAAAAAAATCACTCATCATTCGATTTAAGCCATACATGAGTAAAGGTTTTAGTTCACCTTTTAAAATATACGTTAAAACCAAATGTCTTTAAATTTTAGGATAATGTAAAACATACATATTCAATGTGTTTCAAATATTTGTGCGCATCACAGAAAAATATGTATTTCACGTGTAGATTTCTGCATAAGCTTCCATGCGAGATTTTCGATTACACCATCTAGCATAAAATGTGTATATTTGACTACATATAAACTTATTCTTACTAAAAAAAAAGTACTTTTTCGAAGTAATATCAATGAAATACCTCGAATCCAGCCTGAAATTACTGATATCGAAGATGGAATCTTATATTTCGCGATATTTTCTAAAAGGTCCAACTTTAAGCAAATTTAAAGGAAAATGTTGGCAATTTTTTTAACATAAGTTTCGTTTAAAAAAAAAAAAACATTCAAAGCTGTTTATATTTGTGTGAAATATGAGTGTGTTTTAGCAGCATGTTAATTACCAGCAGTTGTAGTAATCTGTTTTCTGTGATATATTTTTGTTAAAAGTCGGAGAACTCAGACTCTCGCTGCAGTAGAGATGAAGGTCACCTAGGAAGATTCTTCTAGTTATGGCACTAAGACCTCTTATACCTGGCTCTGAAAACGTATTTTTGTCAAACCACTTTCTCTTTCTTGTGTCCTCATTGTGTTAAGCTTTGTCCAATGGAGGTTTCCTCAAGATGCTACAAGTTTCCTCGTTTATTTTCAAATTCATTCGTTTAGATGTCCGATTTTCTCAAACACTTTTGTAATTATATTTCCCCTTCAGTCCTTCAAAGATTTCTTATTCAATTTTCTTAATGGAATTTGTGGTTTCTATTATAAACAAATATTTTTCTCCCTCGCAAAGACTGAAGCAAGAAACTTTTTTTTCCATGAAATTGAGCTAGCAGGCATGCTGCTACCTGGGAAATAATGTGAACTAACAGCTTAACATAACTGCAAGTCACCCAATGGTTTTATGTTTATTAATTTTTTTTTTCAAACTTCTCTTTAGTAACATAATATTTTATCCGCTCCTCATTCACAAAATGGCAGTGCTGTAGGCAGTCTCGATGTCAGAGGAAGCGCTGCAGTCGCTCTCGATGCCAGAGCCAGCGTTCCAGTTGCTCTCGACATTGAAGGTGGCGGTGTAGGTATTCTCGATGTTGGAGGCGGCGCTGCAGTCGCTCTCGATGCCAGAGGCGGCGCTGCAGGTAGTCTCGATTCCAGAGGTGATTGTGATACCCCGAAGGAGAGCACTGACAAGAGCAATGGTTGTAGTGTAGGACCACTTTCGACGTCGTCGTCCAAAGAATCTATCAAACTTAAAACTAAAGGACCTGAACCATTAAATATTTCATTAAAATAGTCCCAATTAAAATTTTAGAATTCTATATCAAAGTCTTGGTTCGATAAACCAAACAAGTAACCTTCGTAGGAACGCGACATCGCAATGCGAACCGCACAGGTTAACTACTGGAAATAGTGGAAGGGGGCCTACATACTAAACCCCTATTTATAAAATTGTTCAAATTCCCAGGTAAACGGTCAAGAAACAACAGTTCTCCCTTCCAACCAGAAGGTCAGAAAGCCAAATACCCCCTTCCCTTTCCTTCCCCTCCACCAAAATACCATCGACTTTCAAATAACTTCGACACCTCATCCCAACCTCTGAGATAAACCTCTCTACTAAGTTTCCTCCTCTAAGAAATGAAAACGGAATCCATTTCAATAATAAATCAATCATTTATGTTTCATTTAAAATAAATATATAACGAAATAAATTTTGGTGGATTATTAACAATGTCATTAAAAGGACTATAAAAATGTTACATATCAATAAAGGTATATATAATTTATATGTTGAGGATTTACCAGAATTAGTGCCATTTTTATTTTAAAAAATCGTTATCGGTATATGATAATCCCTCTTTAAGGTTTTCTAAGGTTAGTTTTACCTTTTAAATTTAACAATTTTTTTATTTATTGATTATTTTTTAAAGCTGCAAATGTAATTACTATTTAATAGCATGAACTATTACGTTGCGTATTATTAACACCTCACCCAATATTTCTGTAAACCTCAAAATAAATTTTTCTTTACCCCTGAACTTATTGAATTCAACAAACATGTTGCAAAGTATTTTAAGTAAGTTATGTTCCCTTTTTCTCATTGTGTATATTCTTATTATTATTTGGGGTAAATATGTACAGATATCTTTCGTTAATTTACATGTTCATTTTTCACTATGGTTAGAATTATATTTTATAGGATAATATTTGTAATGCTTGATGTGTAAGTGGAATAACGAGTATTTTCATAAATAAGAATTTGATATAAGTCTAAGTATTTTTTTTTTATTTCTCAGTATATTTTCTATAGGCTGTTCACTGTAAAGTGAGCACTTTTTAAAGCCCTCCCAAAAGGCACTAACCCCTAATAAATATATTTTATTGTAGTCTCAGATGTTAACTTTTAGGAGTGATGAAATGTATACACTGTGTTTATTAGTCATATTGCAATATTTACATTAAAAAGTGGCAGAAAGAAAGAAATTAATTTAAGGGAAAAATCTTACAGGGCCTCAAAAAGTGCTCACTTTACCGTGAATAGCCTATAGTGTAATGGAAGCTGTGAAGTGATTATAACTTTTATTAAGTAGAAAACAAAATATATTGCTCGAGAGTTTCCTTTCAAGTAAGAAGACGTTTTCGTCTTGGTATGCTCTACGGTTAAATCGTTGACCTGAGCTGAACATTAGTAAGGGGACTCCGGGCGACCTTGGATGTCTGCTTCATGAAAAGCTAGGCTTGGGACATCTCCAGGGTATTATAAAACTAAAGTGTTTGTTGGACTCAGGCGTGCACCCTCTGTCATCTCGTATTGTGGTTAATAGCACTGGAAAGATGTAAATTTAAATTTTATTGCTTGTGAGTCTGCTCAAATGTTGGTAGCATTGGTAGGCTTGTACAGCTCTAAACGTTATGGTTTTTACACGTCTGAGACATTTGCAAACACTATAAGTTTACCACTTCGAATTGAGTATAAATTATTCAGCTAACAATGTTTCATGAGAAATATTGCTCGCTATTCATTCAGATTAAAGTAACTCTGTATTTTTCTTTACAACAGACGTTCGATAAAACAAAACATATTTCAATTTTTTTTTTTTAATCTCTCCCTGTTGAGATAATTTCTTTTATCACTATATAATTATTTTCTTAGGAAAGTAGGTCATATAAAAAAAGGATAGGTCAAATAAATGTACGAATGAATTCATTTTAAGGCATGTTTATTGATATAAATATATACAAATACAGTTTGTTTACAAATTTAGGTACATTTCTTTTTTAATAGAACGGGTTTTAAACTGTTAAAAATTACTTCTTTCCTAAACAAATTTGAAATGATTACTCGAATGTGTTAATAACTTGCTGATATTCAATTTACACTTCGGTTTCTGTATGCACGACCAGGTGATTTCGTTCTCTTGTTGATTCATTTTCAGGAACTACTGGATTACATACAACCAAAAACTTTTTATACTAAATTTCAGTCATTAGTTCACAATGGTCTCTCACCCCGAATAGTGGCATATCACTCGTATAATATCCACAGGTGATTCAGTAGAAGAATCATCATAATCTGTTTCACTCCAGTCAGATATCATTGCCCAAGATAGCATTAATTTAGAGTTTTCCTCTGCAGAGAAGAATGTTGAACTATATCTATATGTTTGACGTAATAGTTTGAACGGTGGGCAATTGTATTATTTTTTAATATCTTTTACTGTCCCATTCCACACACTTTCGAAAATACATTTGACGCCAGCTGCTTCCTCCCAAGCCCATTTGCCCACCGTCTCTGGCAGCCACTACAGAAACCACCACTCTACCGGGCGCTCGTGCACACCGGTTGGGCAATGCACCACAGCGGATACACCAGAGAAATGCCAGTTATGAGTGCTACCATGGGGCCAAATGTAGCGCTCGTGTCGTTTGTGAAGTGCAAGGAAAGTGTAGTACATAAAAGACCACGGGCGCCCGCGCACACGTGTACAGAAATTAGACCCTGTAAAACGGCCCGTAATCAAAACGGCAATATTTATTAAACACTCATGGATGCCAGTCCATGTGACTGTAATATATGGAACCCTACACCATTTTAATGCTATTAAAATATGAGAACTGATTTGATTGTATATTCTTGTGTTGATAAACAGCTGATTTCTTGTTTGTCATTGCAACTTTGCTGACTTGAGAAAAAAATTGTAAGAGTGACGTTTTTATCAGGTGTAGCCTTGTATTGATTTCCGACGTGATTTGCCTTTAATGCCCGGCAAAACAGCTATTTTACCACGAGGAAACCTAAAGGTTATGTTTAGAACATGCCTGGTTCAGCGTTGTTCACATTTTTGTTTACCTTCAATCTACAAACTTTCACATCCTTAGCTACTAATACACGAATTCCATAAACTCTTACACTGAAATAACAAATCGGAATTTAGAAAAATACGTATCTGCAGTTCTATAAAAGTGTCTGTACCTCTAACGAGACAGTAACTTACAGGCCGGACCTTAAATGCACGGCAGGTTAGTAATCGCAACCGCACTTGCGAAAATTAAACACGCTGCGGCTCATACGCATTTTCATCCATTAATATTAGTTTTCGTTCGTCGTCGAATAAATCAGATATAGATAGTAATTTTAGGACGTGTTTACATGCCAAATTCACTCTTCACAAACGCCAAAATAACACAAATTTAGAGAGAATTCAGACAACTAGTGAGTTGATATAGCACTAGCAAGGCTATTCATGTAAACAAATTAGTTGTGTGTCTCCAGTATGGCCGCTCACATGTAATCAACTAGCAGACGACTTCAACGACGTATAAACACTGCAATACAACGATGATATAATACTACACACGAGAGTTAAAAACTATTCACGACTCAATATCTGACACATCACCGCCATCTAGTTTGTGCCTTCGACCCATTGAGAATGAATCTAAAAAACCTTTGGCTCGTTTGAAAACTTACGGAACAGATCGCGCATGAATCGCAACTCGCAACTCGCAGCCTTGGCGATAGTATCGAGTTACCGGCAGACGAATGTATCGAATCACTCAGCGCCCACATCCCCATGTCTCCTCACAAGGGTCGGCAGCGGGTAGGCTGTTCACGGTAAAGTGATCACTTTTTAAGGCCCTGCTATTTTTTTCCTTTCAATTAATTTCTACCTTTCCACCATTTTTTAATGTAAACATTGCAATATGACTAATAAACACAGCGTATACATTCCATCACTCTCAAAAGTTAGCAGCTAAAACTGCAATAAAATATATTTATTAGGGGTTAATGCCTTTTGCGAGGGCCTTAAAAAGTGCTCACTTTACCGTAACAGCCTATAGCTGTTTCCCGACATTTGCCGGGTCGCCGGGACTACCCCCCCCCCCCCCCGTCTTCCCGGGGAAAGAGAAAACCCAGCCCTCCCCCCCTACAACGTGAAACAAGAGGCAGTGCGGGCGAGCTTAAGGTGGGTTTACGTTTGACTTAACAGAATAAGATCGCCGTGTGCTTAAGACATGACTCAATGTATTCAAGGGTATTAGTTTATGACTGTCGTGTGCGTGGTCTTGACGGGGCGTGTGCGTTTTTGGCGTGACTTAAGACATCGTTATATTTTATACCTTAAGTGCAGCTCAGGACGAATTAGCCAATCAAGAGACCAGCTACAGTTGTTGTTGGCCGGAAACTGTATTTACAACTTGTATTTAGGTTATGTCATCTTGTGAAACCGTGTGAAAGTAATTTTTTTAATCGAGCGACAGTATCCTCTTAATTTAAAGCACAGTTATTGGTCATATTTTCCTTCGTGGAAGAGGTTATTGAATTCGCTTTAATTAAACTTTTTGGATTAATTGATGTAAATGCCTAATGTTGGCACCAGCTCCCCTTCTATAATATTTCACGAGTTTTTTAAAACCATTACACAAGCAGTAACCACACATAGTTAAATATATGTAAATTATCCTTTTTTCCAGCTTATTTCGATTGCTTACATCTCCTACGATTCTGATTGGCTAGACTCAACAGTTGCTAACTCAATCATAAACTGCTAATTTTATTATTGTTCATTTTCCGTGTGCTTATCGAGTCATTACGTACAATTCTTAATTCTTCTGTCTTTAATCGTAAACCCGCCTTAAGACTGCAGCCCCTCCTCGCCCACCAAAAACTCCCGAAAACACGAACACACAAATATTTTACCCTGGAACATCTGTTGGATCCGCGGTCCCTCTACGGGTCGTGGACAATGACGCGCAGGACGGGTGGCGAACGGATCCTGCATCACTGTGAAAAATTACTAGTCAACTTCCTAAACTGTAACAGAAGTTCCTAACCTGCACAATGCATGAAAATAATACCATCTATAGTCTATTCGAAGTTTCTTCATACTTTCTGAATCAAACCTTTGGAAAATCATCCCATGTATGACGTGCTTGGTTAATCCTCAAATACAGCATGCCATGTAACAAAAGCGTTAACACTTGTTTCATCATAAAATTGCCTTACATCTGAATAAATTTGATCTCTTAGTTATATTTTATCTTTAAATTAAATTTCATTTATAATCAATTTGAATAAAAACTGGGAGAAAATAGGTGTATTGCTAATGCGTGGTAAAAAATAGTTCTTATTCAAAATATCATTACACTGAGTGCCCACAAATACGGTGTGTTGTCCCTTTCGTATAATTTTTTTTTTTTAGCTAGACTTGGTAAAGCGTTGTTTGCACGAGTCGGAGGGATATCATGGAAGGATGACTTCGGTAGAGCTCCAGAAAAGTTGGAAGTAACTGTGAATGGACTACAGATGCAAATATAGAAACGTTGAACGTCGTTACTACACAAAGATGGTAAGTCTCCTCATAGACTAAAGATGAGGTAGACCGATCTCGCTGGCTGCGCACGACCAATCAATCGCCTTGTCCCAACATTGAACAGCTTTTCTGCCAATACCGCGAGCAAAAACGAAGTGAATCGGATCTGAGGTTGGAACACTGTTTAGTAAACAAGTGCTTTGAGATTATTTTATCCTTTCTCTAAACAATTTGTAGAGCAGTTTGACTAAATAGAAATTGGTTAAACTATTTTATTGATATAAAAGTACCTGTGATTTAAAAATTAAGATATAAAAAGACATTTTCATCACTGTTGGCGGTGCGACTTTGACAGTTGTGTTCCTTTGGGGTAGGTCATCAATGTTGTGTACATGCGCAGAAGACAATTAAATAACTGTAAAAAATACTTTTAAACCCAAGCTTTTATTTATAAAGGTACTAAAAAGAGGAAAATAATTATAGTGGTTCCACAATTTGTATAACTTGTAAGATGTGATCGAATAGCCGTAATAAACTTTACAACAAATTAATATGTTTGTATCAATTTATATTTAGTATATAAAAGCTTGGCGCAATATAGAACTTATATCCTAACTCATTTGCTTAAGCGTAGTAAGCACATATCTTGCGTAAGGCTCTTGACTATTTGCGCCAAGCTTTTATATACTAAAAAATTTACACAAACATATTAATTTGTAGCAAAGTTTAATACGGTTGTTCGACCACATCTTACAAGTTCTACAAATTGTGCAACTACTATAATTATTTTTCTCTTTTTAGTACATTTATAAATAAAAGCTTGGTTTTAAGATTTTGTTACAGTTATTTTATTTTTCACTTTTTAGATTCACCATTTTTTTTTTTTTTTTGTAATATTATGTGGCAGTGCACATCTCGGGACAAACTTTATGTCTGTCAATGTGCATTGCTACATCATAATTGCTAGAGACCTTGATCACCATCTACAACAATCAAATTATTCATCGAGACAAGTCCAACGAGGCTAAACTCTATACATTTACTATATGGGGAGAGAAATTAATTTAAATCAGCATTTCCAAGACATCAACGTTTCTCATAAAAAAATTTCCCCAGCATACTAAAACATTTATGCAAAATGCAATAGTTACGTAATATATTAAAAAAACAGCATTAATACACTACATAACGACGCAATTCGACTGTGTGTGTACAGGTGCGCGCGAGCACAGCTGATCGGACGCACCAAGCCACCCTGCCTGATCGAAGCAGGCTTGTGCCACCCGCACAAGGGCGACAGTCATAGACAGGGAGGTCCGGCAACATTGCTGCAGCAAGCTCAATTTGATACCGGGAAGTGGTTTAGCATATGTACATACTCGTGAAGTTACATAAAAGCTTGTAACTTCCGACTCCATCATCAGATCAGATCAGTGGTACCTTCACATGTATTGTCATGGGAACTACGCATGTACGAGAAATTTCAGCTCAATTGGATAACGGGAAGTGGTTTAAAATCGACTTGCAATATTCTAAACACACCCACATACATAGAATTTAAATTAAAATAAACTGTCGACTTGCCTAGTCAAATGAGCCCAAACTCGAAAATTCCACGTTTAGCTTTGATGAAATTCCTAATACCACCTTCCGAATCCAGCATCAGACCTTACTGACCATCTACCTCCAAAGGTCTCATCGAGAGCAATCAAATGAGCTCAAACTCGAGTCAAACCGTTGAGGAGTTCCCTCGTGAGGAAATGATCCTGGCTGGAGCACCAGGTCGCTGTCACCATGTTATTGCAGTCATCGGGTTTCTCTCTCTCTCTCTCTCTCTCTCTATATATATATATATATATATATATATATATATATATATATATATATATACATACACACACATACATATACATATGTATGTGTGTGTACCAAGTTTCAGCTCGATTGAATACCTAGAAGGGGGTCAAAATTCACTTGCAAGATTTCACCCGAACGTACAAATAAACTAACAAACCAAGTTAAATAAAAGCTTGTAAGAAAGCGGCCTACCTCATATCTAGTATGTGAGTCCTCTAGGCATATTCCCGCATACAAAAATTTTGTGAACTGGCCGGGGATTGAACCAGGTTCACCTTGGGAGGCGAGCAGACTAACCACTCAGCCACTGCGACCTCCCGAGTCCAAGACGCAGGCGATGTGCGCTCTCTGCCTCAGCTGGTAAGGGTCGTGTAAAGGCACACTTACACAACACACAAACAACACATCACATAAGCTGCAAGCGAAATAACATAAAATGTTAGGGCATTACTCCTACCCATCTTTCCCCTTCCTGATTTTCCTATTTTATATACTCTATTTGCAAAACTAACATATTTTATTCCCTGTGTTCCAGAAAGATAGCTGCCAGCTTGCGGGCGGAAGGTTCAGTTCTGTCTTCCGCCACCAGGGCCGCCCAGCGCGACCTTCTTTGACAATCAGCTCCGCCCTCACTCATTTCACATCATTCTACTTCAACTCATACATATTTTGTCTTAGTTATCTACTACCCTACAACTACTCTACTTTTTCTAACAACTTTCTCTAACAATTACCCTACTTTCTTTCGTCCTAGTACAGGAAAGGACAATAGCTGCGCGTCCAAGGTCAAGAAGCGAGGGAGCGATACGGGCGACACTAACACGCACGCCTAGCGCCTCATCGCTCCTACGCGCAAGGCGTGCAGTGTTTCCGTCCTAACGCTTTACTGTGCAAACTAGATATGTAACAGTGGGATTTTATTACACGCGATGAAAGTACACAGATCAAACTACCTGCGTATAATCGTACTTTTCTCTTACCGCGTAAAGAAACTTCATAGGCAAGCTTTAAAAATGAGATATTTGACCACTTTCACGATATTTTTTTCTCCATTATCACACTTTTTTTTTTAAATATCCTTTCTGGCAAAGCTTCGTATTTCCAGAACATTTGTATACCGAGACACGCGTGTAGGCGCAAACAGCGATTTCACAGAAAACGCTTCAGTACATAGGAGCCTTAAAGGAACATACATTTTTATTATCCGCGACTGCCTACACACATTTTCCCCGTGCCCTCTCTGTCTTGCGTTGGTTCGCTGTGCCCCTTCCTCTTTCGGTGTGTCCATGAGTACGATTGTGGCCATGGCGCCAGACAGCCCTGCAACAGCCGCGATGCATGCACCCTGTTCTAACATAAGAAATTCGACCTATGGAGTATAGGCTTTTACCCTGGGATTAATTTCATGCGCCTACCGACTTACATACTAACATGCATGCTGGAGAGCCCGTAGAACTGTGAAAGGGCTCACGCTGGCGTAGCGGAATTTGGAGCTCGCTAGAAAAAATTCTTGAACGGCCATATGATTTCCGTGCAGACAATGCAGCCAAGCAAAAATAACCATCGGTCTTAAAAGTAGCGTTGGGTGTACGTATGTAGGTTCTCGTAAAATAATGCCTCGGAAAATCGGTGTCCAAATTCAGATCGTAGGTCAAACACCGTCATTCATTTGCATGCAGTATTTGTACGTGTGCATTTCCAGCGTTTATTGGCACAAAATGGGCAGCTGTAGCGCCATACAAAAGACAAAAGACGACCACGCCGCACAGGCAAGGGGGGAGGGGGGGGGGGTGAAACCATTTTCCATATATTAAAATGAACCGAACCAATAAAGTGAATCCGGATCGATGATCCCGGTCACGTGTAAAAAAAGAGGCGAAAGTATAAAAATAGAAGAGATGAACTGAGATCGCTTTGTTAAATGCCTGTTGGCAGTACAGACAGCCAGGGATATATGAGCAGAGCAGAATAAAAAAAATATTCGTCCGCAAAAAAGTTACGTAGCCACAGAAATGGCAACAGTAATAATGAACACGCACGCAACAGGAATTGCGCCATTCCACGCAATAAAAGTTTGAACCCACATAAGGCGACTATTTTTAACTCCAAAACATCACACATTCAAGAAAATGCTGCAAAATTACCTCCTGAACGAGTAATAAAGCAGAAAATTAGTTCTTAAATGAAAATATCACGCGAAGAAATTTTATTTTCTGTGCATTTTTATTTTACTTTTATAAAACTAAAAATTAGTTGTATAACTTTATTAAAAACAATTCTTTAGTTCGATAGTCTTTGTTTTGTTGCTGCAAATTGTCTGTAATGACTTGCAACTTTGATGGTAATATTTATGGCACGCACATACTATTGGTATGTACACTATAAGAAATTAGTCAGACATTTACCATACCAGTGTATACGCTTAGTGAGATAGTGGGAATGGTAATTGTTTTCCCCTATACATTCATTGTAGCGTTCCTAAATTTGCTCGGGAAACAGTCAAATGCGTTAGGGAAGTTCCCAACTTTGTATAGTAGCGACGCTAAACATTCCTATATATGCAGCTTTATTATTTCCATTACAGTTTAGGAAGTTTGCCATACAATTTTTTACAGTGTAATTACTGTGAAAGATGCGCATGCACGAACATGTTATTTCAAGTGGAAAATTACAGACAGACGTTAATGCCAGGATATTGGGCTCAAAGCTGGGGAAAGTTTACGTTATTCCGTGTTTTAAATAAGCTCACGATGAAAACAAATTTCGTATACAGTAGTGATGGGAAATATAGTCACTAGAATGAACTAGGTCGTTCCGAACTAGCCACATTTGAGAACAGTTCATTGGGAACTGTTCTTTTGAACTATATAGGTCACAGTCGAATGATCACGCGTACTGGCGAACTGCAGAGCGCAAGTGTAACCCGTGTAACCTCGGTACGAGAACTAGATACGTCTTTCTCTGTACCTCGGCCTCGAGAACTGGATAGGTCTTTAACTGTTTCTTCTTTCACAGTTCCATTTCCCCTCCCCAGAAGAATCTAAGCAAGCGTGGAACGGAAAGAGAAGCAAGTAAGTGATGTTTCTTAATTAATCGCTAAAGAATTAGTGCTTTATTGTGTGTAGTTCCCGACCGAATTGCGACTCATGTCACTATTGAACTAGGTAGGTCTGCTCTGCGATCCCTACAGTTCGAGGCAGTTACGAGCTAAAACAAAGATACCGATAGACAGAGGCAGATTGATAAGAATTATGCAAGTTGTGATGTGTTTGGTCTCGTTTGATGCTGTCGGGGGGGGGGGCATCAAGAGGGGGGGACAGCTGCAGGGAGCGACGAACGACGAAGCATGCGCAGTGGCGCGCCTGGCCCTAGTTGCTGATACTAAGAGAATGACTGACCGATATCACAAGAGACTAGTTCTTTTTATGTGCGCGGTGAACTATGCACCTAGTTCTTTTTCAAGACTAGTTCAAAATGAACTGGTAGTTCGTGAACTACCCATCACTATTACACAGCAGAGCAGTGAACTGGTGGGTTGGTCAAAACTGTATCGACGAAGAATCAGTATTGCTGTTACGAAGGCGAGTGTGATTTGTTATCGAAATATGAATTTCGTATAGTAGGAAAATATTGTCTCTCCAGCTACCTAATTTAATCACAGAAAATTCTTTTTAAAAAGTCTCAGTTTAACGCACGCGAAATTTCATCACGCTAGACCCATGCGAAACGTTGAAGTTTTTAACGACACTGTGTTCTTCTGCGTGTTAACCAATACGAGACCAGATCAACGTAAGACTTGTAGTCATGAAAGTTAATTAAAGGCTATTCGTGATAAAGTGAGCACTTTTGGAATCAACCTGAGTGACATGCGCGCAGTAAAGTTTGTAACGATGGAGGGAAAGTAGTTCCATAATTTAACGTCGAATAAAAAAGTGTTATGTAATCATTTTTAATAACATAAATTATTTATTTCGCTTTTTATAAGTTTTCAATGCTCCGAAGACTAAAAATGAGCATATTTGTAAAATACTTACGTAACAATTTCACAGTTTCACTCGACCGACGCATGAATAAAGTGTGAGGCCCATGACAATGCTAATTTTAACTACGATGTGCATGCAAGAAGATCTTAAGCAGGGCTTTCAAAAGTGCTCAGTTTAACGTGAACCGTCTATAGATAAATACAGGCATATTTTGGCGCTATGGTTACAGAGATGTATGCGCTTGTTAAACTCAGTGGCAGTCGTTGATATTGTCTATGCGCGGTTTCTTCGTCCTGTTTGAATCAAACCTTTCAAAAATCTCCCCATGTATGACGTTTTAATTATTTCCAACATATGCATATATCACTTGTGTTCATAAAAGTTACTTTTTTTTTTCTGTTAAATTGAAATGTTATTCATATTTTATCTATAAATTATAATGCTTCATTTGTAAATAATTCGAAAATGAGAAGATGTGTGTGTTGGCAGCACCTTGTGAGAAATAGTGTTAGACTTTGTCCCTTTGGTGTAACTCCCTAGACTTTGTTAGGCTTAGTTTGCACGAGGCGGAGGAATATCCTGGAAGTAGAACTTTGGCAGGGCTTCAGAAAAGTGCGAAGTAACCGCGAATGGAGTATAGTCGTGTAGTTTGTTCTCAAGGAAGAAAAGTAACCTCACAAACCATGGACCTTGACCTGGAAGCCGAGATTCACGCCCCGTGATCGGAAAAGCGGGCCCCGTCCACGCACGAGTTCGGCTCGGAGAGCTTTCCCTCGCGAGCCACATGCCCGTGTTTCCAGCCACTCGCGAGAAGAGCAGACTCCAGGGTTTGCTCGTACATTCCAGTATCCGAAACTGCGCTTGTCTAAGCAAGTCGCACCCGCAGTCGTCGTTCTGGACGGATGTCGTGTGTTCGCGAGGACGGACAACAAAAAGAGGACAACGCGAGTTAAAAATATGATTATTAAAAATACAAAGATTCACACACTTGAATCTACTTATAGGCTGTTCACGGTAAAATGAGTACTTTTGAAAGTCCTGCTTAACATCTACTTGTATGCACGTTATGTATTCTTCCGCCTTATGTAAAATTAACATTGTCACGGTCCTCGTGACTTTATTCACGCGTCGGTCAAGTGAGACTGTGAAACTATTTGAAAAGAATAATTTTTACAAATCTGCTCATTTTTACACTTCGATGCACAAAAAAAAACGTAAGGTACCGATGAGGGTGATTGAAGTGAGTATGGAGCAGCGCCGGAATGAAAGGGCTGGGGAAATGGGAGATCCCCGAGAAGACCCGCCGAACAACGGCATCATCCGGCACGATTCCCACATGGGAAAGTCCTGTGACCCGACCGGGGGTTGAGCCCGGATCACCTTGGTGGGAGGCGGGCGGGCTAACCGCTCGGCCACCGTGGCCCCTGGGTCGTTAGAGACGTGGCAAGTTCTTCAGAGAAGCAGGACCGGAGAAAGAATCGGCCGCGACGTCTAGTAAGGAGCAATTCCAGCAGCATTCGTCTGGAGCGACTTCGGGAAAACCATGGAGAAACAAGTACAGGAGGGCTGGTGCGAGTTTGGCGTAGGTTTCCTCCAGTTCCGAAGGCCTCTAAATGTTCATCACGTACCTCCTTCAACTGTTGGAATTGGGTTTTCGTGAGGTTGTGTTGGATTTCTTGCGTATTGAGGATGGTGGGTGCTTGCAATTCCGTTGAATACGCCCAATGCAGCGTAATTCGTCGATCGTCGCCTAGGTATATTATTTGTTTCCCGTGGCCCATGATGATGCACTTCTGTTGACGTAAGCATGGGTTCCATAGAGTGATATTCTCTTCTATGTCTGGAGTTACGACGAAGTCGGCTTGGGTCGTTATATGGATCTCGAAAGGAAGCATAATGCGGCCGACGACTGTGAGTGTGCATTCAGGTCTTACCATCCTCACGGCCTTGGTTTGCGGTTGCAAGTCTGCTATCTGTTTGTCCTTGAGTACATTGCGGCGAATAAAACTATCCAATGCCGCAGAGTCGAGCACGGCCAAGAAATTTCTGTCATTGATTCTGGATTTAGTGTAGGGAGCTTCAGGAGTCTCCTCATCCTCGTCTAAGAGCTTGCCGATTTGCCCGTTTTTGGCCGACACAATCGCCCCCTTTGTAATTGAATCACCTCGCTCGCGGTCCGGCATATCCAAGAATCGAACCCGGGACCTTCGCTGCTTTAAATTATAGTAGTATAATAACGTTACTTCTGCTGCAGGGTCTTCGGGCTGGGGACAAGGGCACTGGCCGACCGCCATATTGGATATCACCACAGGGAAAAATTTCCCGTTTTCCCCGATTTCCCACGAAATTTTTTTTCCTTTTTTCCTCCTGCTGTGATGATGCAATGCCGGGCATGTAGACGTATGTCTACCTCATTTTCCGTAAGAAATCTCATCGCGAAATATTTCGGGAGAGTTTCCGAACAGTCTGTATATGTGCATAATTTGCTAGCTCATATAAGTTAGGTTGTCCAACGTAAATATTGAGTTAATGTTTTCAATTTCCTAATTTGTTTAATCTTTACAGCGGGAAACTGTAAGTAAAATAAATCATAAACCTTTAGGACGCTTATAGGTAAGTAATACATTACACAACCAGCATTTGTAAATTTCGTGTACATAAGAGAAGAGGTTTTCTGGGACATCTAAACTGGAACTGTTTCACAGCAACCGGTTACAAAAATTAAGTGTTACTGGAACATATTGCTTTCTTTGAACTGAAACTTTGGAACATGTTACGTGTACTGTCGCTTCCGTAAAGGAGAAGTGTGGTAGAGAGCTCGTTCTAGCTGCGCATTGCTACACTCTGTGTTCTAGCACTCGACTGCTTTTCTGCCAATATAGCTGTCAAAAACAACGTGGATATGGCTTGTTTGCAGACTTTCCCTATCCTAAGTTTTAACGCAATCAAAATATAATGAAGTTTGTCGGTGTATTTTATTAGCGTAAAAAAGGCGGATCTTTTGAAAGATTCGAATGAAAACAAACACGTTCATCACTGCATGCTGACCGTGCGACGACTTGGGCAGTTGTACTGGCGTTGGTGACATGTGTGCAGAAGATGTGTGCCTACTTCATCTGTAGTCAATGGTCGCTTCCACACACTTCGCCCTTCCGTCAGTTCCTCAAACCGTCAGCAAGGATGAGTGAGTGTAGTCAGGGGGTCGAAGCTGTATAGGTTTTCCGTGGGCCACTAAATTATAGGGTAGAATGACTTCGCCAACTGTTGAAAAAATGAAAATAATGTTCTTTATTAAAGCAAGCTGTATATTTTATAAACAATATCATTTTATTTTGAAATATACTTGTCACAAGTAAGTTAAGTTTAATTATTCTCATCATCATTCTTAAAATATATAATTGTTATGTAGGCATGCACCGTCAGCGCCTGAGCGTTGAATTGTAGTTGTTCACTTGTTTTGTTTCCGTTGTTATGTTCGTTGCTGGAGAAGGTGGAGTTGATGTTTGCAACCAATTGCAGTAATTGGAATAATTGAGCTTTATTGAATTTTCAAATACTGATTGCCTAAGAATAAATGGTACAAGAGTTATTTATGTCAGCGACAATGCCTTTTTAAAAGAAATAAACATGTACAATTATCATTTTAATAAACGATAATGCAATTAACAGAGGTGCCAACCTATGTATTCTCTACCATCAATTGTTAACACACATTTAGTTCCATGTTACCGTTTATAAATACAGCATTTAATTATAACATTTTTTTCCAAATCTTTATTAGCAGTAACTAAAACGTCTGTCTGAAAATTGAAATAATTGTACAGTTGGCATAAATTCTACCTTATAGCCCAAACATAGAGGAAAACAACGACCCACGGAAATAGCACTGAGCTTCGTCTCTTCATCTTACTTGCTTTGTGAGAGTGTAGTAACGGCTGCTTCCTTGGCGGCAGGTGCGGGCCACGTCAAATGGCGGCAGGTGTGCGTGGTTCGAAGAATCTGCCGTGATGCTCGCCCGCATGCTCATTCGCCAGCTGATGCAGGAGAGAAGCCACGCCCTTCGTCCTGGAGAACTGTGCAACAACCCAGTCACCGCGGTTCCATAGAGGAAGAAAAGAAAGAAAAGCCAATCTAGTAGTAAGTATGAAAATGAACCGGGTAAAGTAACTAGCAAACACTTTTTTTTTTTTACGTTAACTGGTCTTCATTTTGAACATGCCATATATATATACTCAAATACTTCGGCAGCTTGTTATATTGATCATTGGCAACAAAAAATGTCATATACACAAGTTGGCTATGCAGCCCCATTTCAGAGTTAGGTGGGCGTAACTGAAACAAAAAAAACAGAAATTCGAACTACTGAATGTATTTAATGTAACTGACTACATTCACGTTGAATGTCTCACGCGAGCTGTTCAAAATTTGCACCATCTGACGGTAAACAGGCTGCGATACGTTGTAGTCTACCATCGCGTGTTGCCGCTGCATGCCTGCAAGTTCATATCTGAGTTGATTAGTGGCGTCAGTTATCGCCTGCAGCAACTGGTCTCGTGTGTCTGATCGCGGTCCACTGTAAACCCTACTCTCCAGGCAGCCCGAGAGGTCTGGAGAGCGCGCCGGCCATGGGACTGGCCCACCTCTTCCAATCCACCTGTGCGGATACTCAGCTGCTGCACCACGCCCATTTCCGTCGCAGTATCCGTAAACAAACAACATGTCTGCGTGTGTAAACATTTCTGGAATGACAAAGACTGGCCTCCCCAGCCACACTAGCATCCTGCTTACGATCAGTTTGGGCACTTTTGAACAGCTTGTGTGGGACTTACAACATGAATGTAGACAATTGCATTAAAGGTATTCAGTATTCCAGTTTTGTATTTTATTGCATTTAAGTCCCTGTAACTTTGATATGGAGCTGTATAGCCAAATTGTGGATATTTTTTTTTTTTTTTTTTTTTTGTTGTCAATGATCTGTATACCACACTGCCGAAGTTTGTCGGCTGAGTCGCGAAACAACCTGTATATCATTTTTTTTTTTTTCGGGAGGAACTTTATTCGTTATCTGTTCTCGTCCTGTTTGCTCAATGGCCAACAACAGCAGACGACCATTCACGAACAGAGAGGAAGAAAGCTCGTGAATAGCGGAGGCAAGTGAGATGAATAAAGACTCCAGAAGACGAGGTGATGGGATGTATGGGGGAGGGTGGTCGGAGGAGAAGAGAGGAAGAGGTAGGGTAGCTGGCACGCTTGTGGTCGCCATGTTGTGGCAACTCGCCTGCGTCTATGGCAAAAACGGCTTTCATCTTCCATTTTCTTCTTACCCTCCTCATTATACACTTCTCGACGGCTATGCTTGTCCTCTGTGAGCTCGGGCACGAGCAAAATCATTTCGAGCAAGGACTTAAGCAGTTACGTTCTACTGGCAAGATTATTTTTAACTCGCCATCATAACTGCATAAAGTTTTAAACTATAGCATGGCAAACTGTCTACCTCGTTAAACATTTATAATTTTGTAATGTCTGCTGCGGGTGTTACGATTTTAAATTTGTTTACTAAGTACTATACTCAGAAGTTATTTTTGAAGACCGGACATAGTTCAATAGTATTATTATAAAGTACAGTAAATATAAGGTATTGGCGAGTGAGGTTCTAATCATATCCAATATGTGACTAACCTGAATGATATAGTCGCCGTAGGTTGTGTGTTGTGTGGGAAAGCGACGAGCGGCACGCCTAGCTGCATATTGAGGGCTCCGTCTCGACGTCGATTCACACACAAGTTACGGTTGAGCTGTTTCGTTACGTTCGGGTATTCGTCACTACTCGTTACTTCACAACTGAAGACTCGTTACTTTGTACCCGTTACTAAGTTACTCGTTACATTTTACCGAACGGACGGGAAAAAAAAGTGGTGTGCTGTGAACCGAGGAACAGTTACTCCAGTTACTCGTTACTAAAATATTCGTACTCTGAGCATACATTTTCACAAAAAAAAAAATATATGTTTGCGTAACAAACTAGACTCAACCCATGTATTTTACTTAATATAATAAATCGTATATATGTTAATGAACTATTGATGTTGGGTATTTTCTTTTACTGTAGCATAAGTTAATCTCACAGAGTAGGGAGGTAAGTTGATAATACTGTGCGTTAATTTTTAACAGATAGCCACGTGGATTGATTATGTAACCCTTTATTGTCCAAAAAAATAATAAAATATAAAAATAATGTTTATTTAATTCTCATACTCGATTTTCTTTATTTACACATAATTTGTTATTGAAGTACAATTTCATAAACAACTTGTGTAACACTTTAAAGATTACTTTTCATCCCAGAGGTTACATGCATATAATTTTCGTACTAATAAATATATATTCAGAGTACACATAAATCCTAATAAAAATGTTTCTAACATCAATCCTTTCGTGACGAATGGAACTAGGTATTTGAAAACTCTGGAACGAAACAAAGGTTTACCCCTCCCTGCAAAAGACGTAACGACTTCTTCCGCCCTCCATCATCCCCCTGCCACCCCTACAAGCGCTATAGGGCCTACTATATCAAGCTGGTTTGAGGAGAGGAACTCGTTACTTTTATACTGTGCATCTTCGTTTCGTTCTTCTGTACGAATCCTACCGAGCCGGCACAATAACGACACGAGACAGCTTCGTGAATAGGTACTAGAGTAACGAGTATTTCCGAGAGTCGGCACTCGTTACTTCGGATCCAGCACAGTAACGAGTACTAAAGTAACGAATCGTTACTATTCGCCCATCCCTACCCCCGTGCAAAGTGTTGCCGAGTGTTAGGGCGCGTACAAACTTGCGCGCCGCGGCTGCAATGCAACATCGAGCGAGCGCAGAACACAATGCGCGGAGCAATACTGTGGAACTCGAGCACGCGCTGCGCGCGAGGCGATCCAAATGAAACTGACGAACACCACAGTTCACTCGGACATGAACGAAGAGAACTAAATTCTGCTTGAGTGCAGCGGTGTATCTGTAATTGCGACGTACCAATTAATGCAACGAAAACAGAAGCGTCGAATTCGACGATTTGTGGCGTACAAATCTTTTCAAAAATCGTGCGGCTAACGGGTTGTTAGGAATGTGCTGAAAGCTCGAGAAATAAGCGGCTAGTACAAAAATTTCACACTAACGAGCCCGGCAACCTCTGAAGAATTATTGATAAAGGTTGTACCGAAAATCTGCAAGAAGGAAACACACGTGCGAGAACCGATTCCTGTTCAGGATCGGTAAGTGTTGCTTAACAAAAGTCTTCCAGTCATTGTTACTGATGTTACTAATGCCTGTCAACATGTACCTGTCAATGTTAATCGAAATGTGAAATTTCAGGTTTGCAGTGACATTGCGGTTTTTAGCGGCAGGTGACTCATACACCAGCCTGCAATATGTTTTCCGAATTTCAAAGCAAGCTATAGGAGAAATTGTTCCGGACGTCTGCGCAGCATTAGTTGAAGTGTTACAGGAAAATGTCAAGGTAAGTTGAACCAAAGAACATTGGAATATCCTTGTCGCTAAATTCAACATATTTATTTGAAGGAAGTAATGTAGAAGATACAAACACGATGTAAATGAAGTAACACGAGTCCAACCAAAAGACAAAAATTAATTAATTTAGCAAACTTCGCATAAAACACCGGCAAATAAAGCAATGCAGAGTTGTTTTGATTAATGCAATCATTAAATGTATCATATGTAATCATTCAAATCACCGGAGCACTGAGATGAATAGGATAGGGAACTGTGGATTGCCTGCTGCGGCGAAATACTTGGACGTGAACCAGAATGTACGTCTCGAGATGAGGCACTTAGTGTAGTTTCTTGTTCTCCTAAATTTAGTAGAGCCGGAGGCCGACTAAATGGAGAAGACTGTGACAAATGTGGCAATAAAGGCCGTCGTTGTGAAGGAAGAAATGTGGGGCGATGGGATGTGGAGATGGTTGTTGCATATAACGTGAGGGAAAGAGTTACCAGGTGCAGTGGAATGAAATGCATGATCTGGGCCATAGTCAAATGTAGGCTCTTCAAACAAACCTCGATCGGCTTTCATTAAAATGTCTTATACAGCATGCTGAACCCCTACCCTTGTTGTTGTTGTTGAATATGAGCCCATCTTGGAAGCTAAAAATGCCCATAATGTTTTTATCTCGGTCTGTTCAGGATATGTGTTGATATTTCCAGCAGTAGCTTTTAAAATGTTAACAGTATCCGCCAGCAGTGCTGAACCATCACCTTGCTGTCTTCCTTTTGTTCGTTTTGGTGCACTTCGCTGGGCGAATTCTGTGTCATATTTTTGGACAGCCATGTGTTGTACGGGATTCCCTTCAATGACAACCACAGGCTCCTAAAAGGGAAAAATATAGGCAAATAAAGATAAATATAAATTAACACTTGGTGCATGTGTATTAATGTGCCACTCCCCTTTCTAATTAATTTCATTACAATAGTACTTTGTAAATGTTTATCTTTTGTTTTTTCCAAAGTTATGTAGCTACAAATTATTTACGTGTCAAGAAAATAATCAAAAGCCTAAGAAATGTTTAAGAACTGAAAAAAAGGAAAGTTAATAATTATGAGTATTACGCTGTAACCAAATATATATTTGGCATAGTTGTTAATGCGACACAAATGAAATTTAACCTATTTTCACAATAATGCACAATTGTATTTAAAAAATCTGACGTATAAAGCAGCAAATAAAAATAACATGGTTAAAATATGTTGACTACCTCATTAATAAATAATGCACCGACCCAGATGCACAAAATTAAATCAGCAAGTACATGTATATTATATTCTGCAAGGATAATAGCATCGAAGTAACACGAATGCCACAAAATATGAAATTAGGACGATACAAAGGTAAATTAATTTATGGCGATCGTGTCCAAATTCACGGCATAGAATACTCGTGCAGCTAATGGAGAGAGTGAGTGAGTGAAGAGATTTGGGCCGCTCTTAACATCGTGGTCTTGAAAGCCGATGAGGGTGAAGCGAGGGTGAGTATGAAGCAGCGCCGGAATGAAGGGATGAGGGAAACGGGATATCCCCGATAAAACCCGTCGACTAGTGGCATCGTCCGGCACGATTCCCATATGCTAAAATCCGGAGTGACCCGGCCGGGGTTGAACCCGGTTCACCTTGGTGGGAGGCAAGCAGGTTAACCGCTCAGTCACCATTGCCTCTGCAGTTATTGGAACCTGAGTAATAAGTGTATAGTGTGTATAGCTGTTTTGACGTTAACAGTGTACTTTTAATATAAGCCTTTGAAGAAATTCCCTTTCCTGCACATTGTTATGCGGATAACCTGAATGGCATACTCCCTGAAAAGTTGGCAAAGATGAAGCGATAAAAAGTGCCATGTTTGGAATTCGCATTAAAAGTGTAATTTCATTATTTGTGGACACGGGGATTTCTTTCTTTTCCTTTCACCTCTGAAGGAACTGGCGAATTAGAAATTTAATTCACAGCTACCTTCTATCGCCGCATGGATATTGTTTTTGAGTTGATGACAATGTAAATTTTATATATGCCAGAAGAACACAAATATGCATGCATTACCTAGATCCTTATGAGGGAACTCGGAAGTTCCTAGTTACCCTCGAGCTTCCTGTACCAGTGTTGTTTAAACGTGTACATCTTACCCAGTAAGCAACGGCGCTAAGAATACATCTGGACGACTTTTCAGAACGACCGGAAAGCTAGAGGCAGGTCAGTTACGAGTGCGCATGGAGAGGTGGCAACAACAGCAGTTCGCAGAAGACTGAAAGTACAGGGTGAGTATAAAAGAATACCCCAACTTTAAAGGTATATAATATCATAACCAAACAACCTACACCCGTGGTTGACCAATCAAATGAACCGTGGAAATGTGAAGTTTGTTTACCATATCTTCATACGTATTCAATATGACAACCATGAGCGGCCCGAACGACATCTACGCAATACTCAGACTCGCTCCACACTCTTGTCAGCATGTCCGGTGTTACGGTTTGGATGGCATCCGTAATTCTCGTTTTGAGGTCGTCACTGTTAGCCGGCAATGGTGGACGAAACACTTGATCCTTTATGTACCCCCATAGGTAAAGGACGCACGAGGTAAGATCCAGGCTGCTTGAGGTCCAGTGATGAAGAGCCTGGTCACCAGCTGCTCCGCGACCAATCCAGCGTTGCGGCAACATCTCGTTCAGGTATCCGCGAACAGCTAGGTGCCAATCCGCCTCTTCTAATTGAAGAAACAATCACTCTACAAGCATGCCCAAATAAAGAATTCCAGTAACAGCGGGCTCGTGAAAAAAGAAAGGGACGAAAACCGTGTATGTGGATACAGCGCAAAACACGTTCACTTTGGGGAAAGCGACGTTCCTACAAATGGTAAGGTGAACCGGCACAACATGCGGATATGGGATCAGGAGCATCCACGTGAAACCACCAAACACGAACGCGCTTCTCCCAAGGTGAAAGTGTTTTGCGCTGTACCCAAAGACACGGTTTTCGGCCCTTTCTTTTTTCACGAGCCCACTGTTACTGGGATTCCTTATTTGGACATGCTTGCAGAGTGGTTGCTTCCTCAGTTAGAAGAATCGGCGGGGGACCTCATTTTCCAACTTCTCGTGGTGGTCACACTGAATATGAATGAAGATAAGGTAAACAAACTTCGCGCTTCCACGATTCATTTGATTGGTCGACCACGGGTGTAGGTTGTATGGTTCTGATATTACAGAACTTTAAAGTTGGGGTATTCTTTTATACTCATCCTGTATATCACGAAGACACGGGGCAAGTAAGCCCTCGACATCACGGAACAGAGTCGCCATTTGGTCCTCGAAGAAAAGCGAAACAGGTCCCGGAAAGCTCAGCTGTTGACACCGAAATTCGCAGGATCAACGTAAACGTCTGTATATAGGTGGTTTCAGCTCTGGTTGGTACGAGCTGTTATTTTTTACATCTAACCCCACTGATTTATTTTATATTCCTTTCAAAGACTCACCAGAACGACAGAGTTATCCGTCCATGCATAGTCAGTGGACAGCATGGATGAAAACGCTATTGTAGATCTTCAGCACAGCGTTCAGATCTACCGGCGTCTACGCAATGGCATACGTATCAGTTTCAGTTCGTGATCACGTTTCTACGCTTCTCAGATTAATATATTTCACGTAAAAAAAAATTTTTTTAAAATCGTTTACATGAAAGGAAGGGTAATCCTCAATAAGTAAATCTACAAAACAAAAGAAGACAATTTAATCTAATGTTTATGAGAGTGTTTGTCAGTGGGAAGGAGAGGAGGATGTGACACAATTATTCGAAAAATACTACAAAAAAAGTTTTGCACCCAAAGAAAATGATTGCACATGAAGAATGTCTTGTCCTCCCGACCCAGGCAACTGTCATGATGGAGTGGTGAGACGGCCGGGATTCGGGTATCTTCTACAAAGTCTCGGCAGGGTCCAGGCAGGGGAAGCGATGTGTCTCACATTTCTCTTTATGAGAGAAATGGAGGAGATATTTTATTTAGCCATAATAGAACTAGTATAAAAACTTAAGAGTTTTCGCCAGAAATTTAATTAACAAAATAAAACTTTAAATAATTAGACAAGCGTCCAGGCGAATCGCCGCCTTCCCGGATTCGGGGCCCCCCAAATTTCCAAGTCCACTGTAGTAATCCTTCAAAATTGTTAACCTATCTATTCCTGTAGCAATGTTCACTTGGCAATAGTTTCTAGAAGTATCTCCGTTATTGAAATGTAATCACTGATCAAAGTAATATCTACCAATCTAGATAGTAGATGGAGTGTGGATAATAATTATAAACAATAACATAACCACGTATATTGATGTCGTCCGACTCACAAAGACACCAATATAACAGACACACACAAGAACAAATAAACTAAGGAACGTCACCTACACTGTACAACACCCTACACAGACAACATTACACTGAAACCATCACAACATAGACACAGACATCAAACACACGACGGACACCTCACAAAAAAACGACAACAACCGTCGGCCCCTCTGTCTCCAGAAAGGATGGCGGGGTGAAGGTTCAAGGGTGGAGGCAGAGGAATCGTAACTTTTGACGTTTTTAAATTATAACGTTACCTTTCCTTTTAGACTGTAACAAAACATAATTTTAAGCCTCTGTAATTTTAAAATTCAGCCTGTTTTTAATTTTTACAACGCTACAAATTTTATGTTTCTACTATTTTCCAAAGTTATTTTTAATTGAAGTAGCTAAGACCAGTTATAGCCTTCAGCTGGGTACTGGTGCCATTTTACTATGTTCTGTTCTGTTCTGTTCCCCACGAGCCATACCGAAAAACTGAGCTCACGCCGATATTTCCCAAAAATCAAGTGGTTCGCCTATTTTGTACCACTAATTTCTTAGATAATCAACTTGTCTTGATGTAGCAGTACAAAACAATCCAATGTATGAATTTATAATTAAATACGCGAACGTAAAAGTTAATTATATCCAACTCCAGCGTTACGTAAATGCATTTTTTAAATAAATCAACAGGTAGCATTTAAACTGTAAGCCATTTTTCGAAGTATAAAACAAAATTGCAGTCACCTTGAAAATCGTTCTGTAAAATATCGTACCACAATGAAATGAATAAAACAGAGTAGAAACATGACAGCGTCCGGTTTGTTGTCTGTCGCTTATTCAAGGGTCTTAGTATTAGAAATAAGGAACGAAAAAACGTGTTCGTAAACAGCCTGCAACCAATCAGCAAAATTGTAAGGCGGAAAAATTGGCATAGAAGTGAAAAACCGTAGGTTCTGCTCGCTCTGTCTGTTCAACGTTATCGGCATACACGCGAATCCATCTTTAAGGCCGATTCATATTGAAGTTAACATGGGTCTCGTTTTGAATTTTGATACAGAATCAAAGCGAATGTAACAGAACGAGCCTCGAGTTAACGTCTCTTTGAACTGGCCTTTGATGTGGATTCACGTTCGTATCGTCACGGCGCGCGCGTCTACACACAAGGTCCTGAAATAGCGTGCAGTGTTCCCACTGTATCACTCCAAGTGTGGCACTTTAAGCGGTGTCCGTACACTGACAAAAAAGGTTTTGTTGGATCAAACAAGATTTGTTTGGTGCAACCTATCTATTTGTTTGTATAGTGGCAATGAAATATTTTGTTGCTGAAGCCAAATTAATTTTTTTGTTCTCATTTGGTTGTCCCAAAATCTAGGATTTGGGTGGTGCAACTAAAGATTTGTTTGGCTACATGGGCATCAATCAGTTTGGGCCGATATAAAAATTTTTTTACAAGTTCGACCGAGTTTCGAACCTAGATCAACTGCGTCCGAGCTCAGCGCCTTAGTAATCTTTATATATATATATATATATATTTATTTATTATCACACACGATATACAGAGGCGTTTACCCTTAACATATTATATACAGTACACATTCAACCCACAATATAAACAATAACAAAATACTCAATAAAATATCTACACAATTCTTACATAGGGGCACAAAACGATATGAACATTTGGTGAATTGGTTTTACTGACAAAGTCGATGAATACATAAAAAATTATTTTACGTGAGGGGCAGCGCACGACGTACACCCCGACACGTGACACTGACTTATAACACTACCACCTATCGACGATTACTACTGGAACATTAAATTGTACACTTGTAAGGACCGGGGGGTGGGCAGCGCATGGCGTACACCCAACCTCGGTAATACACACGCACTTCCTGTAGGCGTGAACGTCAGAATGAAAATAAAAAATTGCCGTACCACTGACGCAATGTGCCATGCCGCGCCATGTTCCACCTATCTTGACGAAGAAGCTGGACATAGTCTTGAACTGTCACCGGTTTCGAATGGTCCACCAAAAAACCGATCGCATGAAGTATATATCAGGCCGCAGCTCTTCGTCGAACTGAGGGGAAGGTGAAGAAATCGCAGTGAAGCATGTGCGTGTCGCTGACATCTCCACGTTCATCGCGAATTATTTTTCGTACTCGTACGCGACACCACTGTCAGATGGCAGCTGCATAAACACAGGAAATTACCCTATGAAGGGCCGTGTTGGTGTTGCCACACAGCGGGCATGTAGGGTCAGCTGTCAGGTGAATGCTGTATTTACGCTGCTGAGTTGCCACGATATTATTGTAGAAGCCGAATGCTGCAGCTCGAAGATCCGAGGAAAGGTTAGGATCGGCAAGTATTTTCCATGGGCGCCTCCAACGGATGGTTGGGGTGCGATTCACAACAGATAGTATGACAGCCGACGTTTTGGAAGCCCGAATGTACAAATATCTCGCTGATGCGACTGTCCCTTCCGGTAAGTGTTCTACTAGAGTTGCGAGTGCTTCCTTTGCCTGGCGGTATTGAAGTGGCATGCGTCTAAATTCAGACCACATCATTTTCTGTAATGCTGCGTAAATGTCCTCTGGGCGCAAAATTGTTGCAATTGCTGAAGACTGATATAAGGCCTCACACTTCAAAACGTGATTATTTAGACTCAGGCCTCCGTCTTGCAAGGAAAGATAAAGTTGCGGCCTAGATAATTTAAATATATAAGATTTCCACAACATGCGGCCAACAATCTGTAGTATTTGTGCACTTTGTTTACGAGGTAGTGGGAATCTATGTGACACATACCACAGCTTCGCAAGTAAGAATACATTTATTAAAGTAACCCTCTGTATAATATTTGTACGACGATAATTCATTTCTATTTGACGAGCACGGAGTTTATTTATTGTCATGTTCCAATTATAATGCAACATATGAGTGGCGTCTGCGTGGAAGTATATGCCCAATATTTTCACAGTTTCGGCCCTTCGAAAGGGAAAAACGTCGTCAAATGGCTCGCTGGTCGCGCTGAGCTCCATTACGGCAGTTTTGTTAGCATTCGCTCGCAGATTAGAGACACTGCGAAAAAGGTCCAGACATTCTGCCGTCTCTGTAATTTCCCGCTCTGAACGAACGACACATGTGATGTCATCAGCATAGGCATTTAATTTAAAGGACAGGTTCGCTACGGGGAATCCTTGCAAGCGGGCACTGAGCATTCTGCACAAAGGTTCAATGGCGATAGTAAATAAAATCATGGATAACGGGCATCCTTGTCGAACTGAACTCTCGATCTTAATTGGTGGGGTAAGGAATCCGTTAACCAACAGCCGTGACCAAATTCCGGTACACGCCATCCGCACCCACTGTACTGCATTGGCTGTAACATCGAAATGATGCATAACATGAAGTAAAAATTTATGATCGACTCTATCGAATGCCTTATCCATATCAATACTCAAGATGGCCATTTTACTGTGTCATATTGACGAAAGTAATTGAATGTCCCTTAGGGCAAACACGCCTTGTAAGATGGAACGTCCTGGAACAGTACATGTCTGGCCGGGACCAATAATATCTGACAATCCCTTCGTTAATCTGGTCGCACAAAACCGAGCAATTATTTTATAATCGGCACATAAAAGTGTAATTGGCATATAATCTGTGGGTTTAAGTGGACGGGATATAAAAAATAACCAGTCCACGACTCTAACAATTTTTTTTGACATTGTCGTGACATTTGATATTGACGAAGCTCTAGTGAGGCCGTCTTGCTGACAGATTCCCAGCGCGACAAGCGAACTGAAGATCTGCCGCGTCGGGAGGCACCCGGGCGCGAACCCGCGACTCTCCGGCTACGGGTCGGCCACACTACCCCTGAGCTATGGAGGTAGGGCTCTCAGCTAATGTGACAACTGATGACATCGGAAAACTTTTAATTCTTACTGCAAATATTGGACAACGTGTGCAGAGAAATATTTCAAGTAATACAAATTTACCTACCAGTTTCTTGTTGCGTTGTTTTATTAATGTGTTTATACGATTGTTAAGCATCAAAACGGTTACTATCCTAAATGTCACAAAAAAACTCTCGAGCTATATTTTTGAACGAAGGCATTCAAATGAGTGACCAAACAAATATATACAGTTGATTCAACAAAATATTTAGTTGACGGTCTAATTTCTTTTTGGCCCAACGCACAGATTTTGTTTATTCAAACATATATTTTGTTAGACGAGCGAAAGTAATTTTGTTGCTTTTAAAATTTTGTTTGATCAACAATATATTTTGTTAGGGCAAATAAATATATATTTGGCTCTATACAAACAAATATTTTGTTTGATTTTCTCTCAGTGTATCACTTTACTAGCGAAAAGTCTGTTGCACAGTTCAACACATGCCCCTATACTAGTTTTGAGTCTTTCCGACCAGTACTTTATGAGATACGGCAGTGTGAAAAGGCAGTTTTTAGCTATGTTGAAGAGCTCGGAAATAATGTTTTTATTGTGTGTAGTATCTTGGAAGTACAGTAGTATTCGTATCTCGTATCAAGTGTATTTTCTGTTCTTAGATCAATAAATACTAAGGACGTGAAACAGTTCCGTAAAAAAAAAAACGTGTATTTCAAACACTCTGCATCACAGTTTAAGCCCCGGGTGCATAGTCCTATTAAGGTTGTGGTATCCTTTCCACCGTGTTTTTGTTTTTATTTTTTATCACTTACTGTAAAATTTAATATTAAAATCCAAAAACTATTAAATACAGAACTATTTTGCAGAATTTGCGAAACAGAATGATCTGTTTTCAGTCTGTATTTTGTCACGTGAGACAGGAAAAATTAAATAATGAGTTAGCCATTATTATGGTTGCACATACAACAAAAACATCATGTGCAAAATATTGCGGGCTTAAAATTATCCCTTGATATATGCCCTATGTCCTTATAATCCTCGTTTCAAATGTTTTATCTGAATCTGAATAGTTATCTACAGCCTTAACAAAATTAATTCAAATGGGAAGGATTGACCTATCGACGATATACCTAAAGCCGAAAGTATTGATTCAACTTCAACATATTGAGACAGGTGGTCTCATTTCCACGTATTTTCTACCAGCAGCTCCCCTCCCCCCTTTTCCATTCCTGTAATGATGGTCCCATTTCACCTGGACTCGACTGGTTAATTAATTTATTCAATTATTCATTTTTTGTCGTTACAAAGTCCAACACAGACCTTCCAGAGTTCTCAGGAGTTGCAGGTTAGTGTTCTAGCATAAGCGTGTTTAAGTTTTTCGGTGATTTCAGGTGTATAACAACAAAAAAAAATCGTTTCCCACAGTAATATGTCCATGCTAGTTGAATAATGCGTAGTACGGCTTGGTAACTAGTCGAGCCCACGCGAAATGGGACCATCGCTCCGGGGGGGGGGGGGGGGGCGCTGGCAGAAAATACGTGAAAATGAGACCACCTGTCTCAATATTGTAACGTAAAAGTAAAGCTGTTTTATTTTTTAACAAGTAAGATTCAAGGGACGATTGTTTTCTTTTGGTTTCTGCATTCGTTTACACTCCTACCAACTTCCGGGTGCATTGTTTGTTATGTATTATGCTACGATTGCAATAGACGTTGAGTTAACAGTTTCACTGAGCGTAATAAACGGAGATAGTTGATTGTCGATCTTGTTTGTTAGAATATCGTTGAAAATACAAAAGAGTTTAAGGAAATGAGAAGTCCAAAGTATTGAAGTCAACCCAAAAACAATGTAGGCTATATCAGTTTCCAACTAGATGAACAGTATGAAAAATAAAACTTAAAAGTTGTCACGTAGACAACTTTTGCCATGACGAAGATGGGTACCCTAGATTATGTAATCAGGATAGCCAATACATTAATTTATAGCTTTTCATCGTACTGTTACAAGACGTCAGAGTGGTGTAGCCGATCACGTGAGGGATGGAGGTCTCAATAAAAATAAAATTACTAAATTCTAATTTAAATTTTTGATGCAGCTATTATTTACAACATTAAACTATCTATCTCTACTATTATTTTTTAATGCTCATGTTATTCTCTGTGAGCGCTATATTTAATGCCAATCAAAATTTAATTTAAATCCTTCCCAACGTCTGTATATTGGTTATAGTCACTTAATACACAGAACATAACAAAACAGAACATATTAAAATGGCACTAGTACTTAGCTGAAGGCCCTAACTGGTCCCAGTTACTTGAATTTAAATAAATGCCTAAATTTGTCGAAATATAAAATTTGTCACATTATAACATTTAAAAACAAGTTAAATTTTAAAATAGAGGCTTAAAATTAATTTGTTAAAGTTTAAAAGAAAAGGTTACGTTATAATTTTAAATGTCAAAAGTTAAAATTCCTCTGCCTCCACCCTTGAACCCTCAACCCCGCCATCCTCTTCGGAGACAGAGGGGCTGACGGTTGTTGTCGTTTTGTGAGGTGTCCGTCGTGTGTTTGATGTTTGTGTCGGTGTCCTAAATTATTTAGTTTATTTTTAAGTGTATTTATTTCTTGTTGAAATAAACTACAATTATATAAAATATACTCTACATTTTGAATTTCATTAAATTGACATATATTGCTTTCTGTAATTTTTATTTTATATAAATATTGATATGTTTGTGTGTGTTCCGAAATTGTTTCCATTGCTTTTAAATTTACTTTGTCTTAATGTTATACTAAACATTCAAGTCGTAAATGTATTTTTTTTAAGTTTAATCCTGTTGTTGAAATTGTATATTCTTCCTGTAAGTACTCTAATTTTTTTTTATATATTTTTTTTTAATTTCCTTGTATTTACTATTCTATCATATCTATATACTCTCTTATTATTTCTTTGAACTAAATCTATTTGTGTGTTTTCCCAGACCAATTGTTGATTTTTCCTTAATTTTATCCAGTTTCTTGCTTTTGTATCTATTGGCAATTCTTTGGCTATTGTCACTACTATGTCATATGCTAATGTACTTTATTGGTTTGTACATATTGTCATAATTTTTATTTGGCTTGCTTTTAATGTTTTTGCAAAATATATACTATCTAATTTCTTTTCCCAGGCGTGTGGTGATCGTTATGCTGGATCTGCGTGTGTGAGTGATTTCAAATATTTTATGTGAACTGTTTTTATGACGAAGTTATTTATTTACATCTACGTCTGTTTATTTATCACAACGTTGTACCTTTGCCCTGGGTATTTTAAATACAGTAGTATAACGTGATTTACCACCAATCCCAACAAAATAACCAATCCCAGCCCCAACAAATTTCAATAAACCTAATACACAGTAAGTAGCAATACATATAAATATGAGTGGAATAAAAATTACGGTAGGCATATTTGTGTGCATATTCACAGCTATATTATAAGTTTCTATGACAAAAAATGAGCGACACGAGTTGCGTGCTTGATTTTAAAGTCGCTTCTTCGTTGGACTGTCTACTCCTTCGTTATTCGAACTGAGACCGTCCTTTTAAAGAAATAACCCAACACATATCAAAAACCAAAAGTTAGATACTACAGTTCATTACCCCGCAGTTGTAACAGTGTTTACACAGTCGCGGCAAAATATTAACGTGCATTACGTGTAATGTGCTATGTCGTGGAAAACAAATATGTTAATGTAACGTAACCGTAAGAACTATCGTTAATTCAGGCATTTTTAAAACGTCATAAAGCTGACCTAAATAATGCTGTAGGCCTAAACTGTGAATATTCGTACGAAATAGTTTTTGAAATAGACGTAAGGCAGAATTCTTTGAAAAGCTGTAAACAATAAACAACACATTTGGCAAGTATAAAAGTAGCAATCACATTTGAATGTTTATTTTTAGGTGTAGCGAAAGTATACGAACACATTTACACACGCAATGGCATGTAAACATTGATTTTGACAGATGCTACATGGAAATGTTTGTTTACATTTGGCGGAAGGATAAGAAACGGGCCTGCAAGTAGATATTTAGCAGGGCTCCGAGGAAGTTGCTTCCAATGGGGAATGGACTATACACGAGTACTGGTGCCCATTGACGAATATTGTTATGTTGACAATGTAAGTGTGGCGTGTTTGTATTCTGCAGCTCAATATAAGAGTTCGACGCAATGCATATTGCAGTGTAGCCGCCTCTCTCCTAATTGCTCTGTGGAATAGCCAAAACGGCTCCGCGTGCATAGGATTCCTCAGTGTGAATCCACCCTTAGTTTGGAATAGAGGCTACGGTAGTCCGGTCTGTTCGGCCGGGGGGGGGGGGGGGGTACAGGGAGCCGCTCGGCGCGTGTTTTAAATATTTCAGCGGCAGCTCGGCGCCCCAGCACTCTGACGAAGGCTCCGCTCGTCACGAGGATAAACACTCGCCCTAGGGGTTGTTGTATGCACCCGGAGGGGTGCGCGGGGGTGGCAGGCGCCAGTCTACCACAGTGAAAATGTCTTCTGGCGCTTCTCTAGACATTCGATGTTAGAGGGAGAGGTGGGGGACTGTGGCTGACTGCTCGCCTCCCACCAAGGCGAACCGGGCTCAATCCCCGGCTGGTGGGAGGGTTTTCTCTGTGATCTCCCGTCTCCTACGCCCTTTCATTCGGTCGCTGATCCATACTCACTTCACCCTCATCGGCTCTCAAGACCTCGCCGCTGAGAGCCTCTCAAATCTCTTCGCTCACTCTCTCACTCCAGATACTCGGCCGCCTCCAGGAAGCGATGTGCGCACTGCTGTCGCCCTGTGTCGTGAGAGTATACATACGTAGGAAGAGTGAGTACGCTAGCTGCGCATTGGCCACTCTACGTGTTCCGACATTGAACTGTTTATCTGTCAATATAGATATCAATAACAACGTGGATCGGATTTCCTGTTATAAAAATTTTATATAAGTAGGTTGGTACACTTCGTCTAACTTAGTGATATCGCAAGTAGAATATATTTGCATTAGTCAAATTATTTTATAAATATAAAATTATGGGACTGTTGGAAATTCTAGTAAAAACAAACACGTTCGAAATTGCTGACCGTGAGCTGAATTTGACTTTGGACTCGCATTCGGGAGGACCGGGGTTCGAGTCCCAGTCTGGCCATCCTGATTTCGGTTTTCCATGTTTTCCCGAATTCGCTCCAGGCGAATGGTGGGATGGTTCCTTAACGGGCCTACCTACCAAGCCGGCAGCCGCGAACTTAAAATGGGGAATCAATGTTAAACGAAATTCCTTCTCATTACGTCAAATTTAAAAATAACTATTTCAAACAAAAAGTATTCTACGTGCAACTTCCCGACTGTTTTGTTTAATTTTTTTCTCTAAAATGTAATATTTAAATATACATATAACGAAAAAAAAAATCAATAAATAGATTTTTTTTTTTTTTTTTTATATTTTTTTCCACCGATATTCTCTGAGAAAGTCGTGTCAAAATGTTTCATGTTTTAAATAGCTATCGTTAAAATTGACGCAAGGAATTTCATTTAACACTGACTCCCCATTTGAAGTTCGCGGCTGCCGGCTTGGTAGACAGGCCCGGCCCGTTAACAAACGCGATGGCCACTTCCCTCCCTTTCCTCCCCCAATCCCTGTTCCATGAGCAACCTGCTCCGTCTCTAGTGACCTCGCTGTCGACGAGACTTCACGTCCAACTACCTACCTAGCTACCTGAATTTGACAGTTGTATGGCTATGAGAGAGTCAATGTTGGGGGACATACCAAGAAATCGAAAGTCGGTGCACTCCATCTTTAGTCTATGCATGGCATGGCCGTGGCTACTGCGCAAGCGCGTGTTCGAACGACCCACATTGTTAATTTACTAAGTTAGTTTAAACCATTGAGTAAAGATGAGGTAGACCGATTATTCGTCCTCTGCGCATGCACCCGACATTGACCTATCCCAAACCAACACAACTGCCCAAGTGGTGAACGTGTTATCTTAATTTTCGAAAGACGAGCTCTTTTGTACGAATAAGATACTTTTACCAATTTGAATTCGATCAAAACTGCATTACAAATGGTAAGAGGAATTACACTAATATCTCAAAGCACGTGTTTACTGAACAGTGTTGTAACTACAGACCCGAGAATTTCGCGGGTTCATTTCTAGACAAGTTGGAATTCACACGTTTGTACGTTCACGTTACTTCTGTAATTGGTCGACGTGTTGTTTGACACCTCCTGGAGGTAAATGAGCCAATAACGAACTTGGAATAAATTGTGCGCCCGACCACCGCCTTTTACTACCACGACAATCAAACCAATAAACAGTTGATATCTGCCATGAGAGTATATAAGACTGCGAAGTCTAGCGTACAGGTCATTGAACTCGCGAATTTCTCGGGTCTCTTAGTTATAACATTAATTTCTACCGATGTCGTTTATGATAGTCGTGTTGGCAGAAAAGATGCACAATGTTAATGCGCTAGCCAGCGAGATCGGTTCATCCCATATTCACTCTACAGTAAAAACTGCAAAAGTAGTAATTCGACTGTTACTTTAAGTTAGTTTAAAATGTAAAGAATGTGTATTTGTCTACTATCCTAGGTTAGTTGATAGGTTTAGGTAGGCGTTTATCAGCCAGGTGAAGATGAAGCAGTGGAGTTGAGTTGAGAGATTTGGACGGCTCTTAACAACGGGGTCTTGCGAGTCGATGTGTGTGATATGAGGTGAGAATGGAGCAACGCCAAAATGCAAGGGCGCAGGGGACACGGGAGATCCCAGAGAAAACCCGCCGACCAGCGGCATCGTCCGGCACGATTCCCACATGCGAAAATCCTGGAGTGGCCCGGCCGGGGATTGAACCCGGTTCGCGTTGGTTGGAGGTGAGCAGTCTAACCCTTCAGCCACCACGGCCCCTGATTTTAATATCAAACAGCCACAACTAGTGAACTGCACGGTGCAGTTAGTTGGTATTATTTCGTTTAGACAAACGGAATCTAGAAATAAACGTTTTCTAACAAGAACGTTATTACAGCAATAACATATCCCGTAAAACAACTACAATAATCTCATTTCACTGCGGAGTTTTGAACTATAAAATCTTAATCTAGCACGGCGTAGCAACCCACAGAGGTACGCGTATGCCTTCATAACAGACCTAGTAATACTCTCTATACAGATAACAAATACACAGTTTAATAGTTACTTTTTAAAGTTGTGTGTATTGATTTACTACGACAGCATGAGTTATATGAAATGTTTCCCGTTATAGGCTGTTCACGGTAAAGTGAGCACTTTTGAAAGCCCTCTCATTTGGAATAATAGTCAATAAATATATTTTATTTTAATCTTACATGTAAACTTTAGAGTTTGGTGGAACGTACATACTGTATGTATTACATACATGCCAACTGTAGCTACCAAGCTACTTTACTGCAAGGGCAAGCGAGGGAGACAATGAAAACATAGTACGCGTCGCATGTGTACAGATTTTATTCAGAACCTACAAACGGTACACAAGCACAACTGTTCTGCTCGACTGGCAGCTAGGAACTGGCTGTCAGCTGCTCTATTTGTTGCGACAAGCCTCCGGGCAGGAAATACCCCATCGACTTAAAAATGCTTGTGCGTGCTCACGCGCACACACCCCTTGAGTCGAAACAGTCCATTAGTGCTGTCACCACAGTGGTGGCGTGCCACCACATCACCCCCCTGCCAGTGATGGACCCACATCACGTGAAACCACCCTGAAGGCGGTCGGAAAAGCAGACACATCGACCGGACCGTGTAGCTGGTGGAAGAGGCAGTGGTTTGCTGTCGGCGACCTGGAGAGGTGTAGGTGTCCCCAGTTCGGTGGCTGGGATGGATGTGGCAAGATCATCGACCAGATCTTCATTTGTGGTGTATGCCGGCTTGAGGCGATCAATAGAGACTGTGGCCTGTCGGCCATTCATCTGGAGGGTTGCAATCTTAGATGTCCGATGGAGCACTGGGAAGGGGCCTTCATATGGAGGCTGAATACATCCCTTTGGCACCTCGCGATGGATGAAGACTTCTGTTGTTGATGCTAGGTCCTTGAAAACAAATGGCTTTCTTTCACCATGACGAAAGCCACCAACAGGTCGGAGTTCACTGAAGTGCTATCGTAACTCTTTGATAAGACCTGTTGCATCAATATGTTGAGAACTGGGGTGAGCTATCAGGAATTCTCCAGACAATCGCAGCGGTTGCCCATTCGCCATGTTAGCAGAAGATGCATGCACGTCCTCTCTCCAGGCTGCTCTGATTCCAAACAGAATGGTGGGCAAAATGTCCACCCAATACTCTGACATGTGGCAACTTATGGCTGCCTTGAGCTGTCGATGCATATGCTCGACTATACTATTAGCAGCAGGGTGGAATGCTGTGGTCCTCAAACGAGTCATGCCTGTCATGTTGCTGAGATCTCTGAAAAGTGTAGACTCGAATTGCCTACCCTGATCAGTTGTGATTTGTAGTGGTGTGCCGAAGCAAGATATACAGTTGGTGTAGAATGCTCGGGCCACAGTTGATGTTCCAATGTTCTCCAAAGGCACTGCTTCTGGCCACCTGGTGAAGCACTCAATGGTTATCATACAATAGTGGAAGGCTTGTGAAACCGGCATGGGACTAACCAGGTCTACATGGACATGGTCGAAACGAGCAGAGGGTGGCAGGAATGAGCCCACTTGTGATGAGATATGCCGAGAAAATGTTTGCACGCTGATAGAAAAGGCAGGAATATTCCCATCGCCGGCAGTCAGACTTACCTGAAGGCCATACAAAGCATTGAGTGACTAACCTGGTAGTAGTTTTGATGCCTGGGTGCGCCAGCTGGTGAATCACATTGAAGGCTGTCCGGCGAAAGGGCGCAGTGATGTATGGTCGCGCGGTCGGGTTGGAGACATCGCAGTAGACCTCGAATGGCGACTCTTGCAGGCTTAACTTCCTTAGCTGCAGGCCTGAATTCTTCTGCAGGAACTGATTTAATTCTTCATCCACTGCCTGTGAAGCAGCAAGACCCTGGTAATCGAGTGTAGCAGTGACAACATCAACCCTGGACAAGGTGTCAGCGACGACATTTGCTGAACCTGCGATGTGCCGAATGTCGGTCATGAATTGGCTAATGATTTCCAAATGGTAGGACCGACGGGATGAGCACTTGTCTGGGTTCTATCAAAATGCGAAAATGAGGGGTTTGTGGTCAGTAAAAACAATGAAGTCTCTCCCCTCGATCATATGGCGAAATTGGTGGATTCCAGAATAGATGGTGAGAAGCTCCCGATCATAAACCGCATATTTCTGCTGAGCAGGGCTGAGCTTCTTCGAGACAAAGGCTAAGGGCTGCCTACCTCCTGGTACATGCTGCTGGAGCACTGTCCCGATTGCGAAGTCCGAGGCATCTGTCATCGTTGCCAAGGTGGCGGTCGGGATGGGATGAGCCAGGAGGGCAGCATTAGCAAGGCTGGTTTTGCATTCGTCAAATGCCTTTTCAGTGGCAGGTGTCCACGTCAGTATAGCACACCCCTTCAAGTCACCTTTGAGAAGCCCATCAAGGGAGCCTGTGACACAGCAGCATTTGGGATGAAGCAATGGTAGAAATTTAGCATGCCAGTCAATTTACACAGCTGTTTCGCAGTTGTTGATCTGCTGTAGGGCAAGATAGCATCCACTTTCTCTGGGGGAGGCTTGGTGCCATCAACAGAGATGCTGTGCCATACGAATGTCACTCATGGGTTCCCGAAGACACACTTGGAAGATGTTGCTCATGTTCTGCTTCATTATGTGAAGCCACTAGGATGTCATCCAGGTAGGATACACAAAATTCTAGGCCTCTGAGAACTTCATCTACAAATCTCTTAAATGTCTGCAGCATTGCGAAGCGCAAACTACATGAAGGGAAATTCATAGAGTCCGAATGGCACAGTGATTGCTGTCTTGTGGATATCTGCCTCGGCAACAGGAATTTGGCTATGGGCCTTGACAAGTTCAACAATGGAAAATATAGGTTTGCCATGGAGAGTGTGGGAGAAGTTCTGGATGTGTGGAATGGGATATCTGTCTGGAACTGTACGAGTCATTGAGCATGTATTAGTCACCACAAGGCCTCCATTCCTCACCTTTCTTGGGTACCATGTGCAGGGGCAAAGACCATGAGCTGTCAGAAAGCCGAGCTGTCCCAAGTTTGAGCATAGCTTCGAACTCTTTCTTCGCAATTCGCAGCTTGTCTGGAGCCAAACGTCGTGGCCTACTGTGCTCGGGTTACCCAGTGGTGGTATTGATGTGGTGAATTATGGTATTCTGGGCAGACTGCAATGTGCCAGATGGGCAAGTGATGGTAGAATAACTTTTGAGCAAATCAGAGTAGTGAACTCTGATTAAGTGTCCTGATACTGCTGATATCGCACGTGGCCTTGCGGCAGTCGGCGGCCAAAGATGTGCTGTTGTCTACAAGGCGCCAGTTTCTGATGTCCACCAGGAGACCATAATGGTGGAGGAAATGTGCTCCAATAATCGGCTTAGTCACGTCAGCTATCGCAACGCCACACTAAATCTCGCCTGAGTCCGAAATCGAGCTTTAATGTCACAAAGCCATACGTTCCGATAGTTGAGCCATTTACTTCAAACAGAGAGTAGTTAGAATTTGGATGCCTGCCTGGTAACCGAGCACTTGGAAAAACACAAAAGTCCGTACCTGTGTCAACTAGGAACTGTATTTTCGTCCCTATGCCCATGACGAAAAGGCCGCTACTAGAGGTTTGAGAAGGGATCGCTGGCAGGGCTGGACGGTGTCTGAATTTTGCTACAAGCAGAATCTTAGTTTGCACCCTGCCCCGCCCTCTTTTTTACTCCAAAGTCTAATTCATTCATTCCATGAAATCACTTGTAAAAAAAAAGGCAATTTTAATGTGATGTAGCATTGTAGCCTATTGTCGAGGCCGAATGGAATTTGTAAGATGCCTGAAATTTGATACTCTTTATTAAAAATTTCTTTCTTTAGAATTTAATTGAAAGGTAAACAACACTTGTACTAACACAAATATACAAAAAGACATTTAGTAGTCATAACCAGAGACATTCCTATTGTCAGTAGTCATTCAACCAAACATATTTAGATAAAAATGTATAAAACTATTTCAGAAGTAATAATAAAAGTGATTTTATTTATAGTAAATATTGGAATAATTACACAAAACAAAATATTGCATGAATTAGTAATGGTAACATACGGTAAAGCTTAAAATTCTTTGTTCAATGTTAAACCAAGAGCAGTACTTATTAAAGGAAATATCTCTATCTTTCAATTTTACAAATTCCTTCAAAAATTTTGATGTGTTAATAGTTTTAAGTACATAATTTTCTATTGGCAATGCGGCAAGACCACACAATCTTTCTTGGGACATGGTTGACCTTAGTTAATTTTTAATTATCTTTAGTTTAGAAAAACTCAGTTCGCCACTTGCAACAGAGATTGGCGATGTTAACAGTACACGAAGAGGAATAAAAACATTTGGAAATATAACCATAAGATTATTATTTGTTATGTGGTTTAACACATTCGCTGGAGAACTTCCTGAAGGTAGCATGGATGGCAAGATGAGCAATTGTTGATAAAATTCCTGCCCATCTATGTCACATTTCTCACCATCAGTCAACACTTTTACTAGTTGCATGCATTTGGCCTTCAATTCATCACCATCCCATTCTTGAAGTTTACGAATGTCATACAAAAAGCTAAAAGTTTTACAATGACAGTCCATCAGCTCAAATCGTTGTGCGAGTGATCCAATGGCTGTGTCTAAGACAACAAAGAAGAAGTTGACTTTAAATGACTCTTTCCCAGAAGGAACGGGCTCATCCATCCCCTTGTAGGAAAATTTCCTATTCTTTTTCCTTGGGCGAACACCGTCTTCATTTTCAAATTCTGGAATTATATCTAGTTTTTCAGCTAGCTGCTTGGCCTCTGTGATTATGCTGTCTAATCCTTCATCTGATCTGATGCATTCAAGGAAACTCTTAACACTGTGAAGGAGGCTTATGACATTCTGCAGATCCAGACTGACTTTTTGAAGAAGCTTACTGACAAGATTGATTTTAAATAGGATGTGGTGCCAAATTATTAAGCAACAAATGTACTTAAAATCTAACAGTTTTTTGGCTGTTCCAGCCACAGTGTTTCTTCCGACAGCATCTATTCTTTGATCTTCACTTGTATCGTATACTGCATTGTGCACATCTTCAATGTGATACCGAAGTTGTGTCAACACGTCTATTCTGCTTTCTCAGCGTGTGCCACTAAGTGGTTTTATTGTGAGAGAGGTAAGATACTTTTTCAAAGTGTTCCATCGAAGTAGAAGCTGAGAAAAAATTGTATATCTCTTTGACTACACTAAAGAAATTCACTGCTTCACTACACGATAAAGAAGAATCGTTCACTACTAAATTCAGTGAATGACTACCACATGGCCCAAAGAGTGCACGTGGGTTCAAATCAAGGACTCGTTTTTGAAGTCCCACATGCTTCCCCTTCATATTTGACCCATTGTTGTAACCCTGGCCATGCATGTTATCTAATGAAAGGTTGTGCCTTGAAAATTCTTTAAGAAAACTTTTCATGAGTCCCTCTCCCGACGTATCACTAATAGCAATGAAACTTAGAATGTGCTCTCGAATGGAAATATCTTCATTTTTCTCCACTTGAACAAACCGAACTACCATTGTCATTTGCTCAGGTTGACTTGCGTCAGGAGTGCAGTCTAAAATGACAGAATAATATTTTGCCTTTTGCAAATCACTTAGTATGGAGTCCTGTATATTTGTTGAAATTAATTAAATGAACGTGTTTTGTATGGTTTTACTTATATAATGTCATTTACTCCCCTGAGATGAAACCCTTCGTAGATGCTCGGCCATTACAGTGTCAAATTTCGCTATGTGCTCAACTAATTGCAAAAAGTTCCCATTATCTTTTTCGAAAAGATTCTCAGTTGTTTCCCGAAATGCCAATCCCTGGGTTCCAAGAAACTGAACAATGCTTAGCAAACAATTCAAAACAGCGCTCCAGTATTCAGTTTCTCTTTCAATCAATATCTGATGTTCTTTGACAACAGTTTTACCGGAGAATAATCGTTGGGAAAGCTCCCACCAAGAATATAGAAGGCTTTGATATGGACTGGTGATTTTTCATGATGAGAAAGAAATCCAGACATATTTTTCCAATCTGAAAACCCACTTGCAGAAGTAACAAATATTTTTTCATTACTAAAAGTTTGCAGCAAAAAAAAATGGAATTTTGTCGAATGGAGTACTCCCACCACTCCCTTTGGTTTTCTTCCCCATTTGTTAGTTTTCTATAGTAATTGGCGGGTGTGAATCCCCTACCTTTATCATCTGCTGGGAAATTTATATCCATTACTTGCAATGGACCTTGCTCAACTAAGATCTAGAACATGTTGTGAGAAATTCTTGCTGGCCATTCTCCACAATCATTCGATATTTGGGTTGCAGCTGAGGGGTTTTCCTGGGAGTCTTGTAAGAGGAAACCAATCCAGTAGTAAAATAAACATAAATTTATTATATTCTATATTATAGTAGTGAGTGGTCGCATTGGCATGGTCACTGGAAACTGCTAACTACTGTAGATACAAGCATCTCAATATTTGGTTGTTTCGGTGGGGGAAAATATGACTCTGAAATTGCACAAATAATCATGGGAAAATAGCAGGCCATTGTAATTGTTCGTTTTTCTTTTTAAAAAGAAAATCTCTTATTAAATGCTTATTTTATGTATAGATTTTAGCCACAGATTGTTTGTAAGCCCAATAGTAGCCTTAATCTAAAGAATTAATTTAATCACTATAAATAAAAAAAACTTTAAAATTACAACCTACATGCATATCACATGTGGTACCTACCTATCAAATGATGGCACATCCACACTTGGTCAACAATCTAAAAATTTTAACACATTTACGAGAATCAACCAGCTGAAATAGTTCAGTTTGAACCGGAAATTACCTGAAGCAAAGGTTTCCCATCCAGGTCCAAATCAGCAATAGGCGTAGGCATATTAACTTGTATTGTTGTTCTTTCATCTGTTTCAGCTCAGTGTAGTGATGAAGTAATTTGGCTTGTTGAAGCAATCTGGACATAAAAACAGAAAAATTATATTATTAACAAACGATACTATAATAATATTACATTCTTACAATAAGTCACTGTAGACTAAGTGTCAGAAAAATGAAAACATTAATTCATGTGGTATGTCTACACTCTATAGCACCTTACAGGATTTAAAATTTATTGTTCTAAGCATAACTCTTTTCCAGTAACTGACATTTCTTGAGGTTTCAAACTCTCATCAAATTTTGTTGTTTCAAAATGTATGGAATCTGAGCAAAACAGTTTAAATAGTTTAGCTTGTCTCTTATTGTCTTTGGCTTCATCAGCTTTTCTTTTTCTGTAGAACGCCCCCGATGGTGTCTTTTTCTCTGACATGTTTACATTCCCGATTCCCAAGCTCAAATGCCAACTCATTAAAATATCTGCACTATAAATATTCACTGACTGCGAGTGCCCTTGCTTAACGAGCAACAGCTAATGATGCACACGAGTCCCTTCCTGTTTGCTATACTGTAAATCGACACTGTCTACTCTGTGTCACAGTACCAAAGGAATGAACCGTGCGCCCATCCACAAACATGTGGTCTATGTCTATACGTGCATCGCTTCCCCCTCCCCCCTCACACTGCCATCGGCTCCACCGCTTCGCAATGCCACTAGTTCCTGGATGAGTAATCGCCTGTCGTCATCCCATCAGTGCACCCTTCCCCTTCGGAACCCTCCTGGCGCCCTTCCAGGCATGTCGCTCCAAGCGGCTGCTTGTATCGTTTGCACCTAAATCCGGCCCTGATCGCTGGCCACCATCAACGAGTCCCCTGGTCGTTTCCCATGGAGTAAGTACAGGGCATGGTACATTTTCGTGCCTCATCACTGAAGTGCCGATGGACCAGCCGGCTCCAGGTAAACTCCTGCTGCGGGAATGCTGGTGGCATGATGCTGATGGAGAACGGTCCCGACGACCATCATGTCGACCATAAGCTGCGACTGCTGTGATCTCCTGTATTAATGCTGTAGCCACTTCACCTATTTTGGAGGTCATAAGCATAGACATTTTTTCAAACATGGCCTCAAGTGAGGTGGATTCTGCCACTTGCAGCCTCGGATTGGTGTCCGCAATGGCATCTGCGAGATCAGCGAGAGAATCAATGGGTGAACTTACTTGGGTTGCCAGGATCGTTTGTGTTGGTGGTGGAAGGCGGCCCAGCCACAACAACGCGAGGAAGTCATCGGGGACAGCTGTCCCTGCTAGGTTTCGGAGGTGCCGTAGGAACTGCGAGGGCCTTCAGTCACCGATCTCTTCATGTTCTAGCAGCTGTTTTGTTTTAGTTTCTTGCAAGGCACTCAGTCGTTTAATATGCTCTGTTTTGAGTTTAGTGTATTTATCCTGGGCTGGTGGACGAATCAGAATGTCACGCACTTCAGTAGCATATATTTACAGTCTAGGTTGCCTGCCACAAAATTAAACTTCGTCTCGTCGGAAGTTATTCCAGCAATTGCGAACTGATGTTCCACC